>QTSX02003700.1:32676-214502 GCA_014839935.2 Entomophthora muscae
TACTGTTAAGATATTAACATTTTTGTCAATTAAAAGAGTGTATGGCCACCAACCCTATATTAAAGTATTAAACTGTGAAGGAGTGTACAATCTAGAAACATACACCTCAAATTCTGCGATAGGAGTAGTACTCCAAATTCAAACTTCAGAAAAGGGACTTCCTCCCTATATCATATGAATCAAAAAAGCTGTCTGATGGTAAAAAAAGATATCCAATACATGACAAAGAGCTGGTAGCTATTATCCACTGTCTAATGAAGTGGCAATACTACCTGGAAGTTGCACATATATTCAAAGTGCTAACCAACCACAATTAATTAGTGTTCTTTATACATAACAACGCCTATCTAGACAGCAAGCTGAATGGATGAGCCTCATACAGAGGTACCCCATGATAATTGAATAAAAACCAGGCAATAAAATGCTTATTACAGATTCTCTGTCAAGTCTATACCTTAAACATCTCTTATGAACTGATGGAGAACTCAAGTGGCCCATGTTAATTATGGGAAATCTTTAATAGAGGTTAACACCTGGTACACCAATGAACATCCAAGAAAAAGTCATCAAGAACAAACATCTGTTCAAAAATGTATATGGTACTCTAAACTGCATATTATCAAATGGCAATACTGTACCCTACATCCTGTCAACACAAAAGATTGGCACCATCTTTTGATACCACAGAGATCTGGAACACACCCATAGCAGGAACTTTCATGAATACCTCAAGGCACGCTACTAGTGGATCAACATTCTGGACAACATCAAGGAAGTACTAGATTAATGCAAAATATGTGAAAAGTACGCCTGATCCAAGGTACCTCCAAGTCAGTAATACCAGTGCCAATCACACAACCTTTAAAAGTGTGGTCACTGGATATTGTGGGACCAATGCCTGGCAATAAAAAAGACAAAAATTACATTATAATAGCTATTAAATATGCAACCAAGTGGTCTGTAGCCCAAGCTACAAAATAAAATAAAGGAAATGATGTAAGACCATTTATTGTCAAGGAAATTATAGATAAGATCAGGAAATCTGAACTCCTAATCACAGACAGAGGAACTGAACTTAAAGCCATTGGCACCAACATCCACCTTGCCAAAAACAGAATAAAACACACCATAGCCAGCCCCTATCACCCACAGGCAAACAGAAGAGTTAAAAGACTAAATGAGCCCCTTGTAGAGGCCCTCGGTAAACTATCTGCCAACAATCTGAGAGCCTGGATTGACATGCTATCAACTGTGCTTATGGTGTGCAGAACACAAGTTAACTGCAATACTGGAAAAAGCTCATACAAACTCTCTATGGTCATAAAACCGCCATTGTTAGCTCTACATCAGTACTACAAATATATTTGCCTAAGAAAGTGACAGAAAACAGTGACCCTGACGTACAGCATGCCAGAAAAGACCAAAAGGACAAGAAGAAAGAAAGGGTTGAGAAGGAAAAATCCCACTGAAACAGGAACACTTCCAAGTTGGGGACAAGATCTGGGTCCTTAATCACAATATGCACAAACTGGAACCAGGGTTATAAGGACCAGTAATCATCATGGAAGTTAAACCATGTTGTGACCTGAGGCGCAGCACATATACACAGCGGGGAATCCTAACCTTAGGTATAGATTTGTACTAAGTCTTGGTTAGAATGGTAGGAAAGGCTATGTAATTACCTTGAGGCCTTGATTGAATAATATCTGCTAGACGTAGCTAGAGGCGCCAAAGTATGTGAAGACACAAAGATAAAAATGGCAATATAACTTAAATTTTATTGGTAAAGTGTGAAATGGAATATATACTGTGTATCTTTATCACAAAAAAGTACATGGATGGTAGGATCACTTGCCACAAGCATGAGTGGGGCAAGTGAGTTGCGCAGAATCAGGAAACTGAACAATAGAATTTCCTAATTCAGAGCCAGACTCATTTTGAAGGACAAAAGCAAAAGAGAGATATTTGTCCTCAAAATAACCCATAAAAGGAAAAATCAAAACATGGTGAATGGCAACATTCACAACAAACCAAACAATACAATACTTACCTTGTCAAAGGCATTGGCGCTCAAAAAGAGCTCAAAAATATGCACAATGATTGACTCTGCCTGTGCAAAGCAAGAGCAGCTCAACATAACTCCCAACTTCCTGTACCAAATGCAAAACTGGATCAATATCAAGCCTGAATCCCAGACACTCTCAAAAAAATTCCCAAGGTTCCTCCTTCCAGCACCTCAGGGGAAAATTTTGAAACATCTTCAATTACTCCATCTCGGGAAAGTAGTTCCCCAAGCAACTCTCTGGATGATTCCCTGACTAATCATTAAGTCCGTGGTACTCTTATCATTTGTGCATCTATTATGGGGATCAAGCATTTTGAGTCCTAAGAGAAACTCTAAATGGACAAGCCCCATGACTGCCATGACGTATATGGACAACATGTGGCTTCTCATGATACTATATAATACTCTAAACTCATATCTAATAAAGTATCATTCTCTTTTTCTTTTACCCTTTATCTCGTTTACTATACTTCTCAGAAGTATATAATTGACAAGTTCAGCATCTTTCTGAGTTGAGGAAGGATAATTCTCAATTTTCAATTCCTAAAAGGTGAGGAAATTCTTTATATATAGAACTATTCATGCTGACTTGCCAAAAGAGTTCAAATGTATATAGCCTGGGTAAGATGGTGGAAGGAGTTTGGTAGCATTCCAGAATTTGCTACTGAGGTTTGTGCTGCTAAAAAGAGTCTTCTTCATATTTCTGGGGAAGTGGACCATTGCAGGAGGAAAACTGTACCAAAGTCACCATGATTGACTTTAGGAATGGAGAATAAATTCTGTAGGATAGATCTAACAAAGCACTTTGGGTGGCCAGGTCAAAGAAATTGAGATTCACATGTAGTTGTGGGTTTTGAATTGGAGTGTTGAGTCAAAGCCAGGTACCTCAAGCCTTTTCTGAGGGCTCAAACAGGATTTTAATCTTTCTAGATTTTTTTTATCAAAAAACACAGGCAGACAGCGGGGCAGGTAGACCAAAGCAATGCAAGAGGCAAGAGACAGGGCAGAAGTCAAGACAATAATTTTTATTATCAAAATTAAACCACACAACACAAAGCAAATTTGTAAAAATCAGGAGTTTTATTTAATAATCAGAATTGGTAAGCAAGGGACCTGATGGCCCTTTCTTCCATTATATGCATGGGAGGGACAATATTACCAGGGGTGTTGAAGGAGGGGGTTTTAGAAGTAGCAAGAGAGAACCAGTTAAAACCGTCAATCTAATCAACCCATGGCCTGGGCCCAAGAAATAGGAGCAACAGGCCCAGGTTCTGAAGACAGAAGCCTGGTTGCTAGGTACATTTCAAGGGCTCAGGCACAATATTCCCATTGATGCTTGCCTTTGAAGTCACAGCCAGAATGTCCCTAGAACCATTTTCTCCAGGCTGAGGCCCCCCAGGGCCAGTGGAATTAGTCAACCAGGATTCCACTATATGTGGAAACTTATCCCCAAATTTCCCAGACTGCAAGCCAGGCAAACTTAGTAAAGTGGAGACTGTGCTTCCTTTGTACTGCCAATTATTTTAAGGCAGAAAGACACCAGTAGAGCAAACAATTCAACTGTATTAGTGTCTCCTCTGTAGTGAGAGGAGACTCCAAAGAAGAAGGAAAGTTTTGGCTGTAAAGTCCAGCACAAAATGCTCATCCACAGTATGGTCAAGGTCCTCCAGGTTGTGTAGAGGTTGTGCCTAGATACAGCTCACCTTTTTTGTGGCTCTAGTGAATATATCCCTGTCCAGGGCTAGCAGGACCCCTTGGAACTTTACACCTAGCAAAAGGAGAATTTGATTAAAACAACAAGTTTGGACCTGCCTTTTTTATATTTCATGCTTTATAAAGTAACAAAATACCATATCTTGCTTTAAAAAAAACATTATTATTTTTAATTTGAATCATATTGCTTTAAATTAACCAAGCTATCTCTTTGTTGACCAATTCAATCCTCAATAGAGTTTAAACATCAAATCATATTTAAGTATTTTAAACAATATGTTGCTTCTCTTCCAATTTTAATGACAACTGTCAGAATTTAAACTGTCTACATGTAATATCCTCATGTTGACAATCCCAAAATTTATTTTGGCTTTATTTTTACAATTTTACTTAAAACTTGAAAATCAAAGCCAAATTTAATATTTAACATTGTAACAATTATTTAAGGTAAAAAAATCAATAAACATACAATAAAAATACAAAAATATTTTTTGGGAATTGTCAACATAGAGGATGTTACATGTAGACAGTTTAGATTCTGATGGTTACCATTTTAATCCACATATCCTGAAGTTGGATAAGCTTTGTAGATAAGCCGCTTTGGTATGGATGTATGAAGCTAGCCATGATTTCAAAAATCAAGTAATTAAATACTAATTTATAGTAGTTCAAGTGGCCTATATTCTCAGTTCAATATAATTTAGGCCACACTCCACCAAATCCAACCTTTGTACTTTCAAAAATGAATGTAAGTGATTGAATGCAAGGATGAGCCAAATCTAGTTTTGGCTTGATCATCTATTTTAAAATTAAATTTACAGAAAAATCAATTCAGTTGGATCCCTTACCGCTTGAGCCCACTCGAGGCGATATTACAGACAGACTCACTTTTAAATATATTAATAAGATCGTCACCGCAGCAGTAAAACTGGGATTAATTACAATTCCCAAATAAGGGACATTAATTATTCACTTACTGAGTTATTAATAATTAACCCAAAACCAATCGTCTGTTTGATCCAGTTAGCTTGGGAACAGTGACACTTTCTTAAACTAGTCTCAAACTCACCAATGAGAAATAAGCCGATCTGGTGGATGGATGCTTAAGCCTGCAATCCTTTGAAAGTTTTCTTAAAATACCTACATCAATTGTGATGCTCAGCTAATTGCGGGAGAATTTAGTATTGAAGAGAACCGTATGGCGTAATAAATAGTTTGATATATCGGAGAAGTGGCGCTGGTTGAGTGATTTAAGCAGAGAGTAGCTTGGCAAGAGTGTAGAATGAAGTTTTTGTGGATTTTGGGATTTGTTTCTGCATTGCGAGTGCCTGTTGGTGATTTTCTCTTTGAGAAGCAGAAGATACTTGACAAGTTCAGGTTCTCACGCAATTCCCGGAACCAAGGGATTCGGCCAGAGATGCCACGCCAGCTGGGCAACGTGAAGAAAGTTATGTCGCCTGGTGGGAAGTTCGTGTTTGAGCTTGGAAGCCACGAGAGTCCTCGACTAGTGAATGAGTTGAAAACAGCACTGCAGATCGTAGGTGGGTTTGTTGAAAATGTTTTTGTTTTCAATACTCCAATCAAAGTCCATGTCAACCACGGAAATTACTATAAGAATGTAGGGATTCGGGGAAAAGATAAGGGGCCTTCTGTACTAGGTAAGTATTTAATAAATGATGACTTAACAATAGGCACATGTCATCCTGTAACATATAATGAAGCTGGCAAGAGTAGAGATAGTCCTGACTATCCGCAAGCGTTGATGATCCAAAATGGTGGTAGTAGATCAAAAACACATGACATGGTGATGTTTGTTAAAGCGTGCGACGATTGCGTATATGCTGGGTCATATGGCGAAGATGAAAAGTCAATAGATTTAATTAATACTATCAGCCATGAAATGAGCCACGGACTAGGCTTTACATCGAATTTTGCAAAGGGCAGTATTTGTGACCCTGATGGGATTAGCATTCGGACTAGCTATACAGGGAAATATATATTATCTTACGTCCCAACGAGCTTGTTTGATACTCATCTCTACACAGGAGATAAACCTCTGCACAATATGTTCCAGAAACTACACTCAACTCGTAGTTACCCCCAGCCACCCAATACAGAAACTGATTGTAGCAATAAAACAGCACATATGCTTAATAAGTTGCTCGCTACCCCCAACTCAATCTACTTCAAGACAACCAAAGGAAGCCATGTCTACGTTGAAACAGGACCAAATGTAGGGGGTAGTAAAGTTAGCCACATGGACTGGGGAAAATATAATACAACCCTGGACTTCCTCATGGTTCCCTATGCTGTATATCACGGCTACAACCTTAAGCAATTTACTAGACCTGAAGACTGGAGTACCACCCCATTCGGTAAACTAACCCTTGAGGTGTTTGAAACCCTTGGCTACACAGTAAACTCGAATCCAGACCCCAATCGCTCCCAGTTGGCGCTTTACCTTCAAATGAAAAAGCACCTCTTCAATCCTTCTCAGCAAAAATCTCTCTATTAAATAAATATACATTTAATAATTAGAACAGTATACACCCACCCATATCAAGATTTATAGTAGCCTCTTGCACGTCTTATTTTAATAATAATAGTGTTGTAACTGTGCCGTATTAGCATAGTTACAAGGGGGAAAATAATTGGAATTTTTATCATGTCCTTTATTGGAATATTGGAGTTATATAGTTATAGTGAATCAGGGTAGTAGGAACATGATAATGAAGATCACTTGGTTGGATTGGCAGGGGGTGGCTTAATCTTTGTAATTTTTCAAGCACTAAATCAAACTGCCTCTGTCCAGAGATCATTATTTGGCCATGTTGCTAGATTTGGCAATTTGAGACAACTTCCATATTTGGCTTTGGGTCACTGGGAAGTCAGATTGCAGCTTGTCGCAAAATCTTTGATTACTCCCTCTTGGGGAATTAATGCCCGTCATGACTCACTGAATGGTTCACTAACCAACCATTAAGATGGTGGCACTACTATCATTTGGCCATCTATTATGGGGATCAAACATTACAGATCCTAAGCAGAACACAACTTGAACAAGCCTCGTAACTTAAGAGGGACACTCCTCAGATAAGCTCCATGACCATCATGACGTACATGGACAGCATGTGGCTTTTCATGATACTATTTATATTATTCTATATTCATATCCAATAAAGTATTATTCTCTTCTTAATTTTCCCCTTTATCTTGTTTATTATACTTCCCAGAAGTATATTCATGACAATGGTAGCACAGGTATGTTATCCACACTTATGCAACTTAAAGGAAAAATTCCTCCTAAGAAAAGGATCCAGCAAATGGCCCTCCTCGCAGGTTGGAGAGATTACAAAGAAAGACAAGACGTCACTGCAGGCTTTGTCATCTTTGACAACGTCCTTGTCCCCACCAAACAGTACAATCTTCTCAAATCCTATAAACTCCTGAACTGGCCTCCAACTGCCACAAGCCTGCAGCCGCCTGAGATACCCAGCATTGTATTCCAGCGCCTTCACTCAGCAGAAATTGAGACGTTTGCAGGATTACACCAGGAAAACGCCAACCTCTGGATCAACAGCACACAAAGTAAGTTTACACAAGTAGGCTACTCCTGCAGACTCTGGATCAGTGAAATTGCCCTCCATGTTACAGGAACTGTATCACGTTTTTTAAGCAAATGGCTTGAACAACACCCTGATCAAAATGAAAGCTGGGATATGTTCAAAGCCGCCTTCCTTAAAAAGTTTGCCATGAAGGACTCTGATGTGGTGATCATGACAGAGCTTAGAATCATCAAGATGACAGGAACAATTGAGGAGTACATTGCAGCTTATGAAGACTTATATGACCAAGCCTCAGCACTATTTACTTTGACAAATCTGGGCCACAATTAGACTTTTACAGTGGCCTTCCACACATATTAGACATCAGTTTGATATATGCTTCTGCAAGAATCTTGAAGAGGTATTCTTGGAAGGAAAGCAAGCAGCCCAAAATTCTGACAACCTGCACGCAGCAAAAAAACAAAAAGAGAGTCTCACAGCAAAAAAGACCCTTGCTCTAACAAACAGAATAACTGAAGCAATAACACCCATCCTTGAAACGTGAATTGCACTGCTCAAGCTAACCATGCAAGCACTGAAGACACCAACAAGGAGGGAAAAGCTCAGGGGAGTGCTTAGGCAAGCTGCCCTCCCCCAATTTGCAAGACTTGTACAAGGACCAAGATGTGGATTCAATCACCATGATCCAAGTACACTCCAGCAATTCTCTACTGTTTGCCACCCAAACTGGAAATAAACTCCTCACTTATCATTTCTTCTTTTCAGATATCAGGGCGCAGCATTATTTGACACTGGAGCAGACCAGTCCCTTGTTGACAAGAAATTTGCCAACCTCATGAAAATACCCACAGTCTGAAGCAATGTCAAGAGGGTTGTCATGGCAGATAACAGGAGCACACCAGTCAACAGAGAAACAAAAACTTACCATGCCCAAATTGGAGACATACAAACTACAATCAGTGACCCTATAATACCAATGCTCAAGTATGATGTTATACTTGGCCTTGATTGGATGAGAAAGACCAAACCTCATATTGACTGGGAAAGTGCTACCCTCACCATACAACAAGGCAAGGTGAACACCATGTTTACCCGGCTCATCTTGACACACTTATGAAGGACCACATGTTTGTAAAGATCATAGATACAGAAGAGGAAGAAGACCCTAGAAAAATCAATTGGAACTCCTGCATATATGAGGCTATCCACTTCAGGAGTACAGAAATCAGACTCAAGAGATATCTAATCCAAGCACAGCTTACCATCAAATTCTGTTTCCGTCTTCCAAGAAATTTTGCCAGGGTTACCACCTGACCAAGGCATATAACATAAAATCAAACTCAAGGGAAGTGTATCAAAGGCACAACCCATAACCCTTCTAATGCCACAAGAAGATGTTGCCCTAAAGGCTTACATTGACAAAGTTCTTGAGAAAGGCCTCATTTGACCCTCAAATACCTTTTGGTGCTGTTGTCTTTTTTGTAGCAAAAAAGGATGGTGGACTCCGCCTAGTCACATACTAGAGAGCGCTCAAAAAGGTCACAATTAAGAACAGGTATTCCCTGCCCTTGATTGATGATCCTTTTGACACCCTGGGGGGTCCCAAGTCTTCACAAAATTGAATTGACAGCAGAATATCACCAAATTTGTGTTAAACCTGAAGACATCCCTAAAACTGCGTTCAGAACCAAAATATGGATCTTTTGAATGTGTGGTTCTCAACTTCAGTATGACAAACGCTCCCAGAACCTCTGTGACATTCATGAACAAGGTCTTCAAATAACACATCAGAAAACAAACAATCATCTACCTAGACAATATAATCATCTACAGTCCAACTGTAACACAACACTGGAAAGACATATGCCTAGTACTCTGCACCCTCAAAGAAAACCAAATTATTGCTAAGCCCTCCAAATGCAACTTTTCTCATCTGAACTCCCATTCCTTGGTCATATTATCAGCAAAGTTGGGATCAAGCCAGACCCAGAAAAGATCTGTGACATTACCAACATACCAGCGCCAAGAAACAAAAGCAAGCTCCAAACATTCCTTGGTATGGTAGCCTAATGCAGGAGGTTTTTTTCCTGACTGGGGCGCCTTAACTGCCCTGTTGTCCGCAATTACAGGAAAGACAACCAAGTTTTTATGGACACACTAAGAGACCAATGTTTCTGGCAACTCAAAAAATGCATGGTCACTGCCCCTATCCTACAATATCCCAACCGTAAAGGAATATAAAAACTGGAAACTGATGCTTCTGACTATGCAATTGGAGGTGTACTCCAAATCCAGACTACAGAAAAGGACTTACTCTCTATAGCATACAAATCAAGAAAGTTGTCTGATGGTGAAAAAAGATATCCAATAAACAACAAGGAACTTGTAGCTATTGTGCACCTTCTCATGAAGTGGCTATGCTACCTGGAAGGTGTAATTTTTTTCAAAGTGCTGACCAATCACAAGTCATTGATATTCTTTAAAACCCAACAACACCTATCACAAAGACAAGCAGAGTGGATGAGCCTTATCCAAAGGTACCCCATGTCAATTGAATATAAGCCGGGAAAGGAAATGCTTATTGCAGACGCCCTATCAAGGTTGTACAATAAACATGTCTTATGCACTGATGGGGACCCAGATTGGCTCATGTTAATTATGGGGAATCTCCAAGAAGGGTTATCACCTGGTACACCAATGGACATCCAAGAGAAAGTCCTCAAGAACAAATATTTGCTCAAAAATGTATAAGATACACTACACCTCATACTACCAAGAGATGATTCTTTACCCTACATCTCATCAACACAAAAGATTAACACCATCATTCAATACCACAGAGATCTTGAACACACCTGTATTAGGAACTTGCATGAAAATATCAAGACCGTACTTGTGGCTTAACATGCTGGATGACATCAAAGAGGTACTGGTGCAGTGTGAAGTCTGTGAAAAGTACACCCAATACAAGGCTTTGCCCAAATAAGTACTACCAGTATTAATCACACAACCTTTCAAGGTTTGGTCACTGGATATTGTGGGACCAATGCCCAGTGAATACAAGGGCAAAAAGTACATTATCACAGCTATTGACTATGCAACTAGATGGCCTGTAGCACAAGCTACAAAAGAACACAAAGGAAATGATGTAAGACATTTTATTAGTAAAGAAATCATAGTAAAATTGAGAAAACCTGAGCTCCTAAAACCAGATAATGGAACCAAACTTAAAGCTATTGACACCAATCTCTACCTTGCCAAACACAGAATAAAACACACCATAGCCAGTCCTTATCACCCGCAAGCAAATTAAAGAGTAGAAAGACTGAACAGATCCCTTGTAGAGGCCCTCAGTAAGTTGTCTGTCAACAATCCAAAAGCCTGGGTCAACATATTACCAACAGCACTCATGGTCTGCAGAACCCAAGTCAACCACAATACAGGCAAAAGCCCATATGAACTTGTCTACGGGCACAAGCCTGCCCTCATTAGTACTAAAGCAGGTCCACACTTACCTCAACCTAAGAAGATACCAGACAACAGTGAACTCTGTACAGCATGCCAGAAAAGATCAGAGAGATATGAAAAAGAAAAGGGTTGACAGAGAAGCAATCCTGCTACAACAAGAAAGATTCCAAGTTAGAGATGAGAGTTGGGCTGTCAACCACAATCAACAAAAACTGGATCCAGGGTTAAGAGGACCAGGAATTGTCATGGAAGTTAAACCCAACAATACCTACTTAATCAAAGGTATTGACGCTTGAAAAAAACTCAAGCGCATGCACCATGACTGCCTTTGGTTATGAAAAGCAAGGAAAGCACAGCGCAACTCTCAACTTCCTGTAACCAAAGCCAAACTGGATCAATATCAAGCCTGCATCCTTGACACTCTCAAGAAAACTCATAAGGTTCCACCTTCCAGAAACCCCAGGGGGAGATATCACAACATCTTCAATTACTCCCTCTTGGGGAATTAATGCCCCAAGTGACTCACTGAATGATTCACCAACTAATCATTAAGTCTTGGCACTACTATTATTTGGCCATCTAATTTGGGGATCAAAAATTCTAAGTCCTAAGAGGAACACAACTTAAAAAAGCCTCATCACTTAAAAGGAACACTAATCAGATAAGCCCTATGACCATCATGATGTACATGAACAGTATGTGACTTTCTATAATACTATATATTATTCCATACAGTAGTTTTAAAAGCTATGGCAAAAACAAAATTACCTCATATTTAAACAAAATGATTTCAGATTTGAACAAAATTCAAGTTGCACAAGATTCAGGATTCAATTAATTTATAAAATTTCAGTTAATAAATGAACTGTCAAACAAAAAACAAAATTTCACTAGCCCATTATACCAAATTATATCAAACATCAAGAGGTGTAGTTCAAACCACAAACAAAATGAACTGACACAACAAGTGAGATGGATGCCATCCCAGAGTATATTATAATCCAATCAGGATTCATATGAGGCACCAACAGAAGAACTAAAATGAAACAAAACTTGAGCAATATAGAAGCAATATTACACAAGCACAAAACAAAATGAACTCACACAAGATGTGTAGTATGGGCAGCCTAAAATAGAAAAATAACAGTTTAACAGCCAGTCAACAACTATCCAATTTAGGAACAGAGGCATTTTATTCATTTTCATGGCTCCTGATTTGTATGAAATGGTTTTGAGGACCTTCCAAATATGGACTCAAGGTTACAATAAAAATAAATCATTAAATTTTAAAATTTCTACTTTTAGTGATTTTATCCTAGGTTTTTTTACAATGGTTTTCAACAGCAACATCTTCAATGGCACAAGCAGCCAAGCCAGCTTCAATGGAGGCAAGGCTCAGAATGTGGAGGCACCTGTTTACACCCAAGTCTTTGAGACAGGTAACAAGGAAGCTGATTTATACCTGACCACCAACCCCTATGGCTTTGACTTCTTCAGTAGTCACATAGTGTCTAGCTCTGCCCCGGCTCCTGTACCCACCCCTGCAAAAGCTGCCCACCAACTAACCAATCAGGATGGCAACCTTGATTTGGAACAACTTCCTGCCACCAGCCAACCTGCCCCCCTACAGCCAATCAGGCTTCAGCTCCCCCGCCTAGCGCCCTAAGCGCCAAATTATTACTGCTCAAATTCTCTAGGAAGTTGTGGCACTGAACCTGTGTGGTTTGACATGGGACCAAATTGCTGACCAATTGCAATTAACCCAAGCCACAATAATGCAGAAATTTAATAACTTAATAAATAAGGGAAACCTGGTTGGGATAACTAAGAAGCCCAAGAAGGCCCCAGAGTCCCAGATCAATGAAGTATATCCAATTATGCTTGATCTCCTACAGCAGGACCCTAAGCTTTTCCTGACCCAGGTCCAGAAGTCCTTGTGCACTATGGCGTTTGGATGTCTGAGCGCATGGTGCAGCTCTGGATGTATGGCAAAGTGGTGTCAGTCTATGTGCTGACCAATGTTGCTGGCAACCAATGGGATGGCATTAAGGATTCCCCATATGATCATGCCATTGAATCCACCCTGATTCAATGCTTGACTGGTCTAACAGATGATGTTATTTTTGTCTCTTATTACAAGCTATCAATAGCTTTTGACAAATTTGACAATCAGGGAAAACTGCCTCCCAAAAAGGAAGAAAGAAGGTTAAGAGGGGATTGTTTATTGGTGCATTTCTGGCTATCCTGCCAAGGGTTTTTATATATTATTGGACAAACCCAGATTTTTTCAATGGTTGTAAATATAGCCAAATCTTCAGCAAATTGAGCGACTCCTGGGATAGCTCAAATTCACTTCACCAGGTTTTCTTGCGCCACCAAATGGAGGATAGCGCCACTGCCCTTGAGGCAATCCAGGGACGCGGGCATCAGGCCTCATTTTACCCTGCCAGTCATGCAGATATCCATCTGGCCAATATAGTGTTCTTCAATATTGAAGACACATCCGGCAACGCCACCCTCAGGCTTTTAATGATCTTTATCTTGGGGTCCTTGACCACAAGTCTCTCTTTGGTCAACAGATGGTGTCTGAATTGTTTGCCCAAATTGTCTTCCACATGAATATGAGCAACCAATCACAAAAGGATAAGCGCCTCCCCTTGTGCCACAGCCACCTATCAGCTGATCTAGCCAATGACAGACAAGGAATACCAACAGCAGTATATGGCAGCCATCATGTGCAATCCTCCTTCCTCTTCCCCCACCCCCCACCTGTCATCCCCACTTGCCTCATCCCAGACCTCCCAGGCCAGCACCACCTTGACACCTTCTCTTTCACCCTATTCTGCCCAGTAGACATCACTCTTCTACATCCCATATAAACCTCCTGCTGCCAATTTTTTTTATATTATCTATATCTTGAATTTTAATTGTTCATTTTATCTTTTTTATAGTTAGTTTTATTCTTTATGTTCAGCTTATTTCTATAAAATTGTATATTTACTGTCATGTATCAAGATCCAGAACACAGTTTTTTTTAGCACCTAAACATAACCCATTGTGAAAATATCAACAATTATTTGATGATCAGCTAAATTTAAATTAGAAAATTATAGGTTAATTGTGTTTAGATAAAGTTGTCACTGATCCAAATTCAAAACCTTAATGATAAACTTTAAGCCAATCAGGAGCCAATTGATAAAGTGATTGTTGTGACATAAAGGTTCACTCAATAACTCTTTGGTGCATGTGCGCTAATTAATATGATTGGCTGGTTGTTTTGCAATTTTACACCATTGCCACTGTTGCAAGTTGTTGGTGGACTAGAGCTTAATCAGCTGCTGGGTTAACATTAGTCCATCTCAACTTGCCACAGCAGCAATGACGCTCAATGGAAAAACTACAGCCAATCATATTATTTAGCGCACATGCACCAAAGAATTATTGAGTGACCCTTTATATCACAACAATCACTTTATCACTTGGCTCCTGATTGGCTTAAAGTTTATCATTAAGGTTTTGAATTTGGATCAGTGACAACTTTATCTAAACACAATTAACCTATATTTTTTTAATTTAAATTTAGCTGATCACCAAATTGTTGTTGATATTTTCACAATGGGCTGTTTTAGGTGCTAAAAATAATAAAGCAATTAAGGAAACAAGGCTAACACCAAGCAAACAAACCATGTTAAGATAAGCATAAAACATATACACAATGATTAAAAAGATGGGATAATGTAGTGTCAAGTTTATACTTCTGGGAAGTATAATAAACGGAATAAGGGGAAGATTTAAGAAGAGAATGATACTTTATTGGGTATGAATATAGGCTAATATATAGTATCATTATAAGCCACATAATGTCCATGTATGTCATGGAGGTCATGGGGCTTATCTGAGTAATGTTCCTCTTAAGTCACAAGGCTTGTTCAAGTTGTGTTCTGCTTAGGATTCAAATGTTTGATCCCCGTAATAGATGGTCAATTGATAGGAGTGCCACCAACTTATTGACTAGTTGGTGAACAGTTTGTTGGGACATTTGGTGATTAACTTGGGGCAGTAATTCCCCAAGAGGGAGTAATCAAAGATGTTGCAACATCTCCCCCTGGGGTACTAGAAGGCGAGGCCTTGGGGATTTTCTTAAGAGTGTCAGGGATGCAAGCTTGGTATTGATCAAGTTTGGCGTTGGAAACAGGGAGTCTGGAGTTTTGTTGAGCTGTTCTTGCTTTACACAGGCGGAGGCGGTTGTGGTGCATATGTTTCAGTTCAGTCAAAGCTCTAATTCCTTTGATGAGGTAGGTGTTATTGGGCTTGACTTCCCTGACAATGCCTTGTCCACACAACCCTAGGTCCAGTTTGTATTGGTCTTGGTTGACAACCCAGATTTTGTTCCAGACTTGAATTCTCTCTTGTTGCAATGGGATTGCTTCCCTTTCTAACCTTTGGTGTTCCATTTCCTCTTGGTTTTTTCTGGCTTGTAATATGTCAGGGTCCCCGTTGTCTGGCACCTTTTTAGGCAGAGGTAATTGTGGTCCTGCGGATGTACTAATAAGAGCTGGCTTTTGCCCATAGACAAGCTCATAAGGGCTTTTTCCTGTGTTGTGGTTAATTTGTGTTCTACAGACCATGAGTGCTGTTGGGAGCATTTCAACCCAGGCCTTTAGATTTTTAGCAGATAACTTACTGAGGGATTTTACAAGTGCGCCATTTAGTTGGTCTACTTGTCTGTTTGCTTGAAGGTGATATGGGCTGGCTGTGATGTGTTTTATCCTGTTTTTGGCAAGGTAAACGTTGGTGTCAATGGCTTTAAGTTTGGTGCCTCCATCTGTGATCAGGAGGTTAGGATTTTTGAACTTGGCTATGATTTCCTTTCCAATGAATTGTCTCACATCATTGCCTTTGTGTTCTTTGGTGGTTTGTGCCACAGTTCATCTGTTTGCATAGTTGATAGCTGTGATGATGTACCTTTTGTCCTTATTCTCACCTGGCATTGGTCCCACAATATCCAACAACCATACCTTGAAGGGTTGTGTGATTGATACAGGTACTACTGACTTGGGTAGTGCTTTGGTTTGGGCATACTTTTCACAGACTTTGCATTGCTCCAGTATCTCTTTGATTTTATCCAGCATGTTGGGCCACCAGTAGCTTGTTTTGAGGTACTTGTGTAAGTTCCTGCTACAGGTGTGTCCCAGGTCTCTATGGTATCTGAGGATGGTGTCAATCTTTTGAGTTGATGGAATGTTGGGTACAGTGTCACCACTTGGAAGTATTTGGTATAGGGTACCATATAAAATTTTGAACAGATGTTTGTTCTTAAGGACCTTCTCTTGGTTGTCCATTGGGATTCCTGGTGGGAACCTTTCCTGGAGATTCCCCATGATTGACATGGGCCAGTCAGGATTGCCATCAGCGCAGAGGGTATGTTTGCTGTATAGCCTTGATAGGGCATCTGCAGTAAGCATTTCTTTATACGGTTTGTATTTGATTTGCATAAGATATATTGTATGAGGCTCATCCATTTGGCTTATCTCCTTGATAGGTATTGCTGAATTTTGAAAAACACTAGGGACTTGGGGTTGGTGAGTGCCTTGAATGTCCAAGCTTCCTCTAGATAACATTGCCATTTTAGAAGGCAGTGTATTATAGCCACTAGTTCTTTGTTGTGAATGGGAAACCTTTATTCACTATCAGATACCTTTCTTGATTCATATGCCACAGAGAGAAAGTCCTTCTCTGCTGTTTGGATAAAGAGTACTCTTCCTATGGCGCAGTCAGAGGTGTTGGTTTCCAACTTGTAGGTTCCTTCACAGTTTGGGTATTGGAGAATGGGGGTGGTAACCATTTGTTCTTTTAACTGGCAGGAATGCTGATCTTGTGATTGGTTCCACAAAAACTTAGTTGTTTTGCCTGTAATGTCTGACAAGGGGGCCGTCAGAGCGCCTCAGTCAGGGATAAATTTTCTAACGTAGGCTACCATGCCTAGGAAGGTACAGAGTTTGCTCTTGTTTCTGGGGGCTGGCGTTTCAGTTATGGCACATATTTTCTCTGGGTCTGGTTTTATCCTGTGCTTGCTGATAATATGACCAAGAAATGGGAGTTCAGATAAGAAAAGTTGCATTTGGAGGGCTTAGCAATGAGTTGGTTTTCTTTGAGGGTACAGAGAACCAGGCGGACAACTTCCCAGTGTTGTGTTACGGTTGGACTGTAGATGATTATATTGTCTAGATAGATGATTGTTTGCTTTCTGATGTATTCTTTGAAGACTTTGGCATGGCAAATGCCCCTATTACCTCCGTGACATTCATGAACAAAGTTAAGGACAACATATTTGAAGGATCCCTATTTGGTCCTGAATGCAGTCTTTGGGATGTCTTCAGGTTTCACACAAATTTGGTGATATTCTGCTGTCAAATCAATTTTTGTGAAGATTTGGGACCCCCCCAGGGCATCAGAAAGGTTTTTAATCAGGGGAAGGGGATACCTGTTCTTAATTGTGACCTTGTTGAGCACCCTGTAGTCTATGACCAGGAGGAGTCATCTGTCTTTCTTTGCCACAAAGAAGAAAGCGGAACCAAAGGGTGACTTTGAGGGTCTACTGAGGCCCTTGTCAAGGGCTTTGTCAAGATAGGCCTACAGGACATTGTCTTCTTGGGGTGGGAGGCAATAGATAGGGAGTGCCTTGGGTATACTTCCTTTGAGGTCAATCTCATGTTGTATGCCACGGTTAGGTGGTAACCCCAGTAGTGTTTCTTGGAAAACAGAAGGGAACTCTTTGACAAGCTGATCACGGATATAGTCCTGTTCACATCTAGATTCTGTATTTTTTGTGAATGATTTCATATTTTCAGATATTCCAATTGATCTTGCTGGGGTCTTTCTCCTCTTCTGTTTCCATGATCTTTACAAATACATGGTCTTGGATGAGTGTGTCAAGGTGAGTTGGGTAGATGTGATGGTGTACTTTGCCACACTGGATAGTGAGAGTGACACTGTCCCAATCAATGTGGGGTTTGATTTTCCACATCCAATCTAAACCTAGTATTATGTTGTATTTGGGAAATGTTATGATGGGACCACTAAGCGTGGTTTGCACGTCTCCAATCTGAGCACAGAAGGGTTTTGCCTCTTTGTTGACTGGGGTACTTCTGTTGTCTGCCATGATGACTTTCTTGACATTGCTTCAAACTGTTGGTGATTTCATAAGGTTGGAAATTTTTTTGTTAACAAGGGATTGATCTGCTCCAGTGTCAAATAGTGCTGTGCCCTGGTATCTGCAAAAGCAGAAAGGATAAGTAAGGAGTTTATTTCCAGTTTGGGCAGCAAACATTCTAGGGTTGCTGGAGGGTACTTGGATCATGGTGATTGAATCCACGTCCTGGTCCCTGTACAAGTCTTGTAGATTGGGGGAGGGAGGCTTGCCTAAGCACTCCCCTGAGCTTTTCCCTCCTTTTTGATATCTTCGGTGCTTGCCTGGTTGGCTTGGGCAGTACAATTCCCAGTTTGAGGGTGGTTGTTGTTGGCTTGGTTGTTTTACTTATTAGGTTAAGGATCCTTCTTGGCTGAAGGACTCTCTTTGCACTTGTTGGTTGCATATAGGTTGAAGATTTTTGTGCTGTGTGTTTCCCTTCCAAGAATACGCCTTCAAGGTTCTTGCAGCGGGTCATGTCAAACGGACATCTAATGTGTGTGGGAAGGCCATTATAGAAGTCCAAGCATGGCCCAGGCTCATCAAAATTGATGGTATTGGGTGCGTAGTCATGTAGGTCTTTGTATGCAGCAAAGTACTTTCTTGATTGTTATTGTCATCTTGAAGGTTCAAAGTTCTGTCATGATTACTACGTCATAATCCTTCATGGAGAACTTTTTGAGGAAATGCACTCTTGAATAGCTCCCAGTTTTCCTTCTGGTTGGGGTGTTGGGCAATCCATCTGCTTATAAAACGGGATGCAGTTCCTGTAACGCAAAGGGCAATTTCACTGACCCAGAGTCTTTGGGGGTAGTCCACTTGCTCAAATTTGCTTTGTGTACTGCTGATCCAAAGAGAGGCGTTTTCCCGGCGTAGTCCCGTGAAGGCGTCAATTTCAGCTGTACATAGGCGCTGGAACACAATATTGGGTATCTCAGGCTGCTGTGGTCCGGTTGTGGTCAGCGCAGCAGGTAAAAATCCTCAGGCTTTGAGAGTGTTGTATTGTTCAACAGATACAAGGATGTTGTTGTAGATAATGAAGACTTCCAGGATGTCATGTCCTTTTTGTAGTCTCTCCAGTTATTAGGGAGTACCATTGCTTGGGTCCTTTTCTTAGGAGGATTTTTTCCTTTGAGTTGGGTAGGTATAGATAACCTATCTGTGCTATCACTGTTGAGTTTATACTTTTGGGAATTATAAGAAATGGAATAAGGGGAAGATTTAAGAAAAGAATGATACTTTATTAGGTATTGTCAGGGATCCACTTTAATGGGAACAGACCCCCAATTTGGTGAGCCAAGGCCCCTAAGTTAAGCCCTGCAATAACTGAACCAATAGGCACAGTGACCATGGCAAGAAGGCCTAAGTGTCCCAAGTATGCAAACCTTCCCATCAGGGAGCTGAAACGACCCAAAAGATAATATCATACCATGTACGTCAAAAGATAGAATGATGTGTGGGGCTGTACCAACGAGGGTTTGGCAGATGGAGGAGTAGAATAGCGGCCATAGTGGAAATTTCTTCCCCAAAGACCAGATGAATACTTTAACCATCCATTGGCCAAGGACTCCTTCTGATGGGCATTGTTGGGAGAGGAGTTTTTCCAGTTGATGGTGGGAGTGATATTCTCAAGACCTTTTACAGTTGTAAAAAGAAAGACTAGAAACCATAGCAGGAAATAAATTCCCCTCATGGCTTCAAATGGAGTTACTAAGAAATAGATGTGGTAAGATAGGATAGGAAATATTCTTTATTGTTGGAACAATTGAAATGAATAAAAGTTGGGCCCTTAAATAGCCTTAAAATCAAGGCTGAAGGATATGAGTGGAGTTTGGGAAATGAGAGGATTTACATGAGGATATCATTTATGGCATACCTGTTTAATTGTAATATACCTTGTAACTTAATAATTGTAAGCCATATTTGTTGGAAGAGAAGGAGCCACAAAGATGCCACAAGGTTATTTATAATTAAGAGGGTTAAGATCAGAAGATCTATTATCTTAATATGTGGAGCCATCTCTAAAGGCAAGGGAAGCGGGTCTCTGATTGCCAGGCTAGCTTTATACAGCCAATCAGAAGCTGAGCAATAAGTGACGTCTTTATACTTCTTATTAACCTTTTCAAATTTGAAAGGTATTTCAAAAGTAAAATCTGATTGAATGAAATGATAATAAAAAGGTAATTTAAATATATCAGAAGCTTTGGGATTAATGTTACATTCATCTTTAGGGTTCCAGGTTCAAATCTTGTTCTGGTTTGGGCTCAATAGCCAAATAAGGCTGTGAATATTGTTGTTTGGTGTCTTAATTTGAATATCTTCTGAGCATTCTTCCACAATTAAAATGGATTTCAGGAGAGTAATTCTGACAGGTATGAATATAGGCTAATATATAGTATCATGATAAGCCACATACTGTCCATGTACGTTATGGATGTCATGGGGCTTATCTGAGTAATGTTCCTCTTAAGTCACAAGGCTTGTTCAAGTTGTTTTCTGCTTAGGATTCAAATGATTGATCCCTTTAATAGATGGTCAACTGATAGGAGTGCCACCAACTTATTGACTAGTCAGTGAACCGTTTGGTGGGCCATTTGGTGATTTACTCTGGGCAATAATTCCCCAAGAGGGAGTAATCAAAGATGTTGCAACTGTAGTAAATGGGAAAACAAACAGGGATAAACAAAGAGGCATTTATATCATAAGAACACATATTTTATTGGGGTGAAAGCTATAAAAACATATGGAAAGATTTGTAAAAATCAATGAGAGAACTTGAGAAGCTGCTTAAAGACCTTAACTCTGCAAATGAAGAGATCAAAGAAATTGACCACAAGGTCAAAGCCAGAATGAAGTCCGCTGTTCTTGAAGGGGATAAAATAGACAAAGTGTCCACAAAGGCCCTTATGACCAAAATACCAGACACCCCAGAGAAGACAATTGAGCGCTTACTAAATATTCAAAAAACTGTGGTTGAGGGCCTGCAATTTAAGGCATATAATCTTTCTGCGCCGTCTGTCTGGGTTGATGACCTGGAGATGTAAAAACATCTCAAGCCAGCAAAGCAAGCAAGAAATAATGATACCAAGATGCCTGCACAGCTGGTTTCACCAAGGGTGGCTAAGCTGGCCAAGGCTGCGGTCTTGGAAAAAAGAAGAAGGTGGTCTAAAAAATTAATTGAAACCTACAAATACTTACCTGTTTTTTATAAAACATAGACAGCAAAATACGCCAGGTTCTAGTCCCTTTTGTTCCTGCTATGTTTTACACAAACTATGCAACTTATGTGGCAAGGTAGCTGGATTAATCTCCTCCTGTTGTGCGCAAGCTAGAGGATTGAATCAACAGCACCTTCTCAATGTCCATGGAGGCATTGGCCGGGATCACGCATGGCAAGGGGGCATCTAAGTGGGCAGCTAATACCTACAAGGATGCCCAATTAGTCTGCCTAGATCCGGTGGCCCTCAGTTGAGTTTACTGTGTAAACTCCATTGATCTTGTTTGGGACGTCTTGGTAACACTCCCATTCAAGAACGTACTGGAGATGGGCCGGGCCCATGCGGCTGCTTGCTTCTGCTTCCTGCTGGAGCACACCATCTCTTACCTGCTCAAAAACTTTGGATGTGCAGTCAAAAAGTTGATTGTTGCAGATGCAACAGCCATAAAGATGATTAAAATTCTCCTGCTGGACTTCAGGCTGGCCTGGAGCGCTGATGAGACAGGGGTCCCTGCAGCCATGGAGCTGACCTTTGTAAAACAAAACACAAGAATAAAATAAGCGCAGTATACAACAAAATCTATGAGTTTACAGAAGCCTTTGCTGGGCAAAGTCTTCATCTGGTTGTTTACCTGGGGTTCCTGTTCTTCTTTGGGATGGGGGTAAACGTTGAGGACCTTGACGGGGTCCTCCTTGGGATTTATAAGGCCAGGCTCTCCCTGGATGAGATGAAGGCCCCCTAGAATATTACTTGGTGGATCACATCATCCAGGATGCCCTGGTCCTGGCTGGGATTTATGAGGTTGCAGCCCCACCATAAAAGCTGCTCCTGAACTCCCACATCACTATACTCTCTTTTACTAGCAGGCAGGAGTATTTTAATCAGGGTGTACCCACTGTATACAATGTGGCTGTGGAGGTTGTGTGCCACCTCCATTGCTGGGTGGGTACATACCAAAGAACTCACTACAGGCACTCTCAATAAATTCTCTCCTCCAATAAATTTCATTACAATTTATATTATTTTTATTATAATAATTTTTTATAATTCTTATTTTAGCAAACAAGTTTTGAAAAAAATAATCCTGGAGAAGGTCTCTACAAAAGCATAATAATATGCATTAATAAAATTTGCTTCTAACTTGTACACTTTATGTAATTTTTTAATTGAAATTTTTATATTTATTTGACAAGAGTGATTTAAATATATATTTGTAATTCAGTATCAAGTGTTTGGGATAGCCTCAGATGCCATAATAAACTAATTTAATATGAAATAAATAAATTAGGAACCTTCACTGATGGTCCAGCTGAATGTGATTGCGGGCTTGGAAGCTTCTAAATATAAAACAATAATTAATAAATCTTAAATAGTAATTTAGAGAATATAAAAAAGTTGTCCAAGCTAAGTCTTTAATTGATTGGCTGTTTGCAAGGCACAAGGGAGAAATGAATCAGTTTGGCCATAGAATTTGGCCACAGTCTCAGCTGAGAGGGTATGAATCCTGGCCTGGAGAAAATCAAACAGGTCCTTGGTCCTAGTTGGGGTCCCTCGCTTGACAACTTGCTTGAGCCACCCAAAGACCTCCTCAATGGGATTTAGGAAGAAAATATAGACAGGGAGGAATAGGAGGCGCAAATTTGACGTGACCAATTGCTAGGGGCCCACTGCAATGCTAGTATTGATCATTGGGAATTCCTTAAGAATATTGGCCACCTTGTGGAGACCAACATTATCCAGTACAACTACACTTGTGAAGCCTAAGCTTGTGCACCTCAGGTGCTCCTGCACCAATAGGAGGAATGGCAAGAAGGTATAGCTGTTGTGGGAGCCTAGAATTATTTGATAGAGCTTGACCCCCTTTGGACCGGGGAGAGCCACCATTAAATAGGCTGTGGCGCAGACTGCAGCATACCAAGCTACCCCATCATTTGAGCCTTTGGGGACATACCCATACCCATTGTGCATTGACAAGGCAAATACTGATTTGTCAATGTAATAGAATTTGACTGTCCTCTTGGCTTTGAGGGCAGTGTACGCCTCTGTGTATTTTTTCCAGACGTCAATGTTGGATGGGCTATTACAATTGTAGGGGGATACCCTGAGCTTTTTCCAGGAAAAGCACATTTCCTTGACCAGATGGTATTAAAAGGAAATCAAGGCCTCAACCCTAAAAGTATATTTGACCATTTTCTGTATATTTGCCAGTTCAAGATGGCAATCTTGGGCTATCCACTGGTGGATTGCCCATTTGTGCTCCTTGGTGATCATGGTTGACACATGCAAGGATTTCTCCGCAGTAAGGACTCAGCCAGTATTGATGAACTTGTTGAAGGTCTTTGAGGCGTACTTGAGATCCACCCTAACAAGAGCTGTGGCTGCCTTGTAATCACCAGATTCCTGCATTAGCTTGATCAAGATGATGCATTTGATATCTGGGATGCGCTTTTGGGCAGGCTTTTTGGCAGTGGGGATTGAATCCTTGGCATTGGGCACAACACAGGGAATAGGCACCTTGGTATAGAAGGCTGCAATCTTTTTTAACATCAGTTGTTCCTCATCAGTTCTATAGAACTCAGGCTCCTTGTCCTCTTCCTGGTTGCCATCACTAATGTAGGGCTCATAGCTAGTGTCAAGTACAGGCTTCATCTTCTCCAGCATGGCTGATGAGACCAAATTATGGCAGTATACAGGATCAAACACATATGAGATAAGTTCAATCTCTTTGTTTCTGACTGTTTTTGTTGTGGTCTTTTGGTGGGCTTCTGGGTCAGCTTGGGGACACAAGGTTTGATGCTATGCACCCTAGCAGCTTGTGCTCCTTTAACTAGCTGTGTCAGTACAGCGTCACTATTGAACTCTCCTCTCACATCTCCTTCCTGAGTAGGCACTTGTGTTGCACTAACTCTGTTCTTTGACCTGCGGGGGCAACCACAACCGCGGCGCACAACAGGATCATTGTTACTCTGTTGTTGTGTTCCTTCCATCTATAAAAATTTAATAAAATACTAAATAAAATTCAATTAAGTGACTCCCTGGGCTTAATTTTGCTATTATCTGAATATATGTATTTACTTAAAGTTTTTCCCACCCAATATCCTGATTATAGATTTTTTATTTCTTATTTAGTTGTTTTTAGTTTTACAGCACCCATTTTAGAATACCCAAATAATTTCCACCAATTTTCCCAGATTTTATGCAAAATTAAGCACCCAAAACAATATTTTTAAAATTTATGTTTCAGATTGTGTGCCTTATTTTAGATACCTTGGTATCATTCTTGATTACAGTCCATTGCACACACCATTTGAGTGCTTTTATTTACATAGTGAGTTGCTATTGTGTTTTGTTTTTGAATTGAGTTTTGACTCACTGCACTTGGTGTATTTTTTAACCAATTAACATAGTAAATATATGTACACTGAAGGTCAAATCACACCACTTTGTTTATGAATCAATGTATTTTGGATTGTATTTTGAGTAATCTTTCTTGGCGCATGAGCAATTTGTTGCTGTGTTGACCCATTTTGTCCATTAACGCCAAAAATCCCTGTTAACAGAGTATATATTTTAACCTGATAGTTGGATTTTGTTAAAATCCAAAATCATTTTGTTTAAATCTGAGGTATTTTTGTTTGTTGCCATAGCTTTTAAAACTGCTGTATTCATATCCAATAAAGTATCATTCTCTTCTTAAATTTCCCCTTTACCTTGTTTACTATACTTCCCAGAAGTATATACTTAACAGGTTCATAAACCCATTTAGTTGGAACCTTTCCAGGTAGTCAATCCTGTTGTTTTGACACAGAGGTGAAATTATCAAAAATTGGGGCAAAAAGGCCCAAATGTTCAAGAATTTGTTAGGATCTCCCTTAATTTTCCAGAGTGAGTAAAGCATCTAGAAACAAGTTTCTAGGGTGGGATGAGGGAATTTTTAAGGGAGTTTATGATGGGTGTGATGGGGGTTCTGCAGCTTCTGATTGGCTGGTACAAATATTTTCAGCAGTTGTGGAGGCTTCCTTGTAATTCAAATCAATGACGTCATAATCCAAAAACAATGCACCCAGCAGGTTGAGCGCTACCTTCTTTAAGCAGTATATACCACATGGTTATATTATTATAATTAATTGACACAAAGCAAGGTAGGTCCAGATTTTGAGGGCTATCTGGGTGTCTCCAGCTTTAACCCATTTTTTTTGACAATAAAGATATTTAATTTGTCTAAGGTCTTCAGGGATGTGGCTGCAGCTCTTTGTTGGTTCCTTGTTTTTTGAGAGTTGTTATCCCCTCAATCTGCCTTTCTATTGTAACAAAAAGCCTAATAACACTAGGTGGTTTCCCTGTTTAAAGACATATATAACATTGAATTTAACAAACAATTAAATTTATTTCAATGTACTTTTAGGCTGGGATTACTTATTATCTGTTTAATTAAAATTTCTTATTTAAATATTCTTATAATTTAATCAAACTTTTATTTATTTAATTTAAAGCTATGTGTCAGGAATTTATACTGACTTTGTTCTACCTTGGATACTTTGGCAGCCTGCCAAGCCATCTATTGGAGAAGCTTCCAATATCACTAGCAGGCTTAATTTATCTGAGAAGCCTACGTGAAGTAGATTTAGATCACTTATTACAAGAACAACTGGGAATACAATAAACCCTAATTATGACTGGCTCCTGATTGGCTAGAGTTATTTCAAATTACTTTAGCAAACCACCAGGTTAGATATTATGGGTTTCTCCAAGGATCAAAAGAAACATGTCCAATTTGCACTAGCAACCCGCCAGTGCTATTGCGAATCAATGCAAGAAAGGCTGCCTAGAAAAAAGTGACATGCGCAAAAATAGAGTCATAAATTAGTGCGGCCACCACCAGCACGCTAATAGATTATATATCACTCTATTGCAATTAGTACCCAGCGCAGGATACTATGATATGGAATTCCATGCCATTGCATGGATGCCTAACTCTGGGGGTTGATGCTGGCAGTCTGGGGGTGAAAAGACTACCAGGCAAGAGTTAGATGCGCCAGATTATATGACCCTGGCAAGAGAGCGCTGGCTCTATAAAAGCCCTTCCATTGGACTAATGTAAGGCAGAAAATTATACCAATATCCTACTGTAGAATCTTTTTGCAGTAGAAGAAGATATCTGAGTTTGAAGACTATTGTCAGTACACAAAGAACTAGCAAGCCACCTGTATAGAAAGCTGCTTGAAAATTGCCTCCCTTGGACATCACTAGCTGTTGCCTTGCCAAAGAAATACCAGACGCCGCAAGTAACACTTGTCATCATACAATCATCTATCAACCCAATGACCCAGATATCCCAAATACTCAATAAAGAAAATTGTAATCAGATCGCCAGGTCTGAGAGCAGAACCAAAAGTTCTGACATTGGTGCTCATTTAGAAAATGAGTTACTTGCACTGTCTGTTGTTGGCAAGTCTTTGTCCCACTACCCCAGCTTTGTTGATAAGTATGGGGGGCTACATGGAAACCAGTGATGTGGAACGGGATGCATCCTTCTGCTTGGAGATTGCTCCCTACCAGGTACCAGAAGTGCCAGTGGACAAAATCAATCTAGATGTAACTGGTACAATGGAACAACACAAACCAAGGAATTACACCATTGAGAACGTGCGGTCACTTATGGAGGCCTTGATGCAAGGCCATAAGTCCACTGGTGATAAATAGCAGGATAGTGATTACACCCTGTTTACAACCGCAAGATCCTCTGAGCACTTGTGGTTGACCTTCAGAAGCTATCAAGAGGCCAGTAGCACACAGCTTGGCCTACTTCAGAAAAGAGAAGGAGTCAACAGAATAACTGATGTTCTGTCATACTTTGTGCACCCCGCCATCAAGCATGTACAGAGCTTGGTGGCCCACCAAAACCTTGACTTTGAGTAGATGGGCCTGTTCAGGATCAAAATTCAGCACGCCCACGCCGCCCTGGTGCACCAGTTAAACTCCAGCTTTCACACAGTACAACAGGCTGTGGGTAGCATTAACAAAGCTGCCTCTTCCGCACATTATTTTGTAGATGAGGTAGTTTCCCATTTCAATAACCAGGTGGTATAAGTGGTAGCTGGGATCCTTGACTCCCGTGGTCTGACTCCCCAATGGATGTCAGACTTAACATGCCTCAGTGTTAACCTGGCCAAGAAAGTACGCTTTCTGGCCTGCCAGTCTACTGTGGATGAGATAGCCAATCAACAGGATAAGCTTCACAGCATGGTCTTAGAAAATAGCGCCCACCACAAGGAGCACCAGAACAAGATCATTGCCTGGGTGAACAAACTGGTTGAGAAAGTAAACAAAATGAGGGGGAAGCCAGCTTCTTTGGATGGCTCCTCCATCTTGGATCAGACTCAAAACCAGCACACCTGCTGCCTTGACCACAAAGCGTATACCAACAACAAGCACAACTTATGAGAAACAATAGAGACCGTCTGTGCGCTGACAAACCAGCTATATCAGGACCTGGAAGACAACTGCGTCCAGATTGCCGTCCTTGAACACAAGCTGGATGCCTACAGCAAACGTTTCAATTTGCTAACTTCAAATAATCTGCTTATGGAAGGAAACCATAGCAGTCTCTTAGAGCAAGTACAATCTAAGGAGGCTGCCAGAAAGGACTTTGAGGCTAACATATCAACAAGACTCAGTAGATTGGAACAGGCAGTGCTATCCAGTAACAGCTCCTCTGAAGAGGATAAGCCGAGCCCTGTCCCAAACTCTTCCCCTGAGCAACAGAAGGTGGTGTCTCCTGAATTTTTTGACTTTACCTCTGACCATGGTACAGATGATAGTAGAGGGACCCGTTGCATTCCCATAGGAGTTGTCACCCTGCTGCCACTCACTCCACTGACTGGTCTTTGCCCTGTCAAACCAGTAGTGGAAACTTGTGAGGAAACAACCATCCCTGATCACAAGTTCAAGCCTCTGAACTTGCCAACATTTGACCAAAAGGATAACATAAAAACCTTTTTTTGTCTCTTCAAAATGTCAATGCATGGAGCTTCAGACCACATGAAGGCAACAGCTCTGATCAACACTTTAGACCCCGCCAGTGTGAATGTGATCATGCCTCAACTTCTGGAAGAGGAATGGTCTTATGATGATGCAAAAATTGCAGTGATTGAGAAGCTTAGCAGTGAAACCAAACTGCAAGCAAGGAAGGCGGTATTCAGTCATATCTCTTTCAAGAATTATGAGAGTGTACAGGATTTTGCTGACCATTTCTATCACAAAGCGCAGGTACTCTTGGGGGCAGGAGTACTTACTGACTTGGACTGCTGCATCACAGTGAGTAGAGCTCTTTAGCCGTATAGAGACCTCTCCAATTTGATGTACCCAGTGCTTGACCAGGCCAATAACACCCAGAAGATAACCAGTTATCTGGGTTGGCTTGGGGCCCAATTTGACGCCCCCAACAAAGGAATAGCCAGTTACAATGGGTCAGAGAATTGAGGACAAAACCGGGATCACAACAGATCTGCCAAACCACCTGAAGGGGAGAAGGATACTACCGCAAAACTACCTGGAGAGGTGAAGCCCTATAATTCTAATATAACCTTCCAAAATTGCAACAAAAAGGGGCACTGGGCAAATCAATGTTGGTCTAAAGGCAAACCTCCTGGGGTCAATGTAGTAGTAGATACCAAGGAGAAGAGTCAGGGAAAAGCAAAGGCGGGCTAGTAATGGAATATACTGCACCCGCTATTCCCTTGAATATTCCAAAAGAACCCAACAGAGATAAGCCAGAGGAGCCCACCAAGATTGCCACCAAGACTGCCCCAACTTCCAAGGACCCTGCCAAGAATGCCGCCCAGATGATAGGATCTCCTGGATACTTTGCCCCTAGTCAAAACTTTGAGAAAGACCCTGTCCATCAATTAGTAGCTGATGATCTGTACACCATTCCTGCCTGCGGAAGAGGAAGACCCTGTAAGACTACTGACAACACAGTAGAGGTAGTCTCCAAACCCTATGCTGCGCAAGTACAGGAAACTTGCTTGAATGAGACCCTGAATATCTCCAGTGACGTTCCTAACCTTAAAGGCGTCCAACTGGCAATATTGCTCAAAACTATTGAGAACAACTTCCCTGAAATTGGACATAGTCTCAAGCAATACTTTGACACCCTGGCCCCTCTTGCTATTCACCTATTAAATCTACATTCTGAAACTTACTCTGAGTGTACATATGCCAACATTTCTGTTAAAAAGGTGAAAGTAAGAGCCATAATTGACAGTGGAGCACCCATTAATATAGTTTGACCCGCCTGGTCCGGAAACTAGGACTGGCTCCCAATATTGCGCACAGTAGAGTCTATGGCACTGCCAGCTTGCACACCACAACTTCTAAAGGAGCATATAGTGCTATTCCAATGTGTTTTGGATCTATAGCTGTTTTGTCTCCTGATGTTGTCCTACTTATTCAAAACTATGCCGTTTTGATTGGTACTGCATTCATGCAGAAATATGGTGTGAAGATTGATATTGAAAATGATGCCTTCACCATATTGAAGCAGACCATCCTGCTATACTATACCAAAGACGCTGCCAGTGTCAAAGAGAAACTGACAATTAATTTGGCATACAAAGACAGGATTGTAGCAGTACCATATGAGAAGAAGGGAAGAAAGAGCAAGAAGTTGCCAACCCAGATAAAAGAGCATAAAGGTATTCCACTGCGCTCTATGATGATCTTCACTCTCAAGTCTGGTACACGGCGCATTGTACCAACAGGATTGATCCTGGAAATCCCTGAAGGCTTATACGGTGAAATACATCAGTCCTGGGGAAGATCAAGGTTTAAACCCTGGGTAGCGCCTGGTATAATTATACTGGGACATGGAGAGGTGCACATCCTACTTGCCAATCTGCAGGACCACAACATCCACATGAAGAAACATTAGATAGTAGGATTTGTGCATCTTCTGCCAATCAAGGAATTGGCTGGTTTTGAATGTATTGGGGACCTATAAGAAATGGGGTTACCTGATCAGGTCAAAGCCAGTGCCTACGTGACTACCCCACTGGTTGACCTGTACTATTTAAATTAAGAGCAACAGTAACAAGCAAGTGCCCTGTTTGAGAAGTACAGGTGCATCTTTGCTGAGGATGACTTTGACTTGGGCTGTGCAGCGGACGTCATTCATTGCATTGACACTGGTGACAACAAACCAATTTGACTTCGCCCAATTTGACAATCCAAGGCCAGCAAGGAGACTGTCAATGAGGAAATACAACAGCTCCTGGATAGAGGAATGTTGGTTCCATCAAAGAGTCCCTGGATGTTGCCCATTCTGATAGTAAAAAAGAAGGATGGAAGTAACCAATTAGTCATAGACTAGCAATGTCCAAACCTAATCACAAAGAAGGACTCCTACCCGCTGCCAAGGATTGACAATGTGTTAGACTGCCTGGGAGGTGCAAAGTTCTTCTCTGCCATGGACATGATCTCTGGGTATTGGCAGATTGAACTTCCTCCAGAAGAACAAGAGAAGTGTGCCATTATCACTTCATAAGGCCTCTTCCAACCCTCACAAATGCCCCAAGGATTGTGTAAGGCCCCAGCCACGTTCCAGCAAGCTATGGATACCATCCTGGAAGATCTCAAGTTGTCCTGCGCCCTTGTGTATCTGGATGATATTAACAACTTCTCTAGGACGTTCACAGATCATTTGGAGCACTTGGAAGCTGTCTTTAAGCAACTTGCAGACAACAACTTGAAGATAAAACCTAGGAAGTACCAGTTCTTTAAGGACCAGCTCAAATACTTAGGTTTTGTTATTGACACCAAAGGACTACAACCACATTCTGCCAAGATTGAGGCCATCAACAAGATGAAGATTCCCAAGAGCAAAAGGGATATCCAGGTGTTCCTAGGCATGGTAGATTATTATTGCAGGTTTATTCCAAAAAAAATTGCAAACAGGTGAACCCCTCTTTCATCTGCTTAAAAATAGAGTACCTTTTACATGGACCTCTGCCTACCAGTCTGGTTTTAACTCACTACAAACCAGCCTGTCTGGCAGCCCAGTGCTTATGTATCCCGACTTTACCAAGCCTTTTATGGTACATAACAACGCTTCCCTAAGCGCGCTTGGAGCAGTATTGTCCCAGAATGACAATGATGGAGAAGAACATCCAGTTGCTTACGCCAGTTGCTCCTTGAATATTCATGAGCAAAATTACATGGTGACAGAACGTAAATATTTGGCAGTAATATATGCCTACAAATAGTTCCGGGTATATCTCCATGGAGTCCACTTCACTGTGGTTACGGACCACGCCAGTCTAAGTTGGCTTCAGAATCTACGAGAAATAGAAGGCCGCTTAGCACAATGGGCTCTGAAACTGCAGGCATTTGACTATAAGATAGTACACCAGTCAGGAGCAAAACATCAGAACGCTGACTGTCTATCCAGACTCCCGACTGTTAATATTGTATCATTACAGGCCAATATACTGTATGATAAGATGTTAACTGGCTAGTTTGAAGATGAGCCTGATGAGACCCAGGCCATTCTCTGGGAACTGATGAAGTACTGCAGAGTAGAAGATGGTAAACTATATAAATACCATCAAGGGAATAAGTATGTTTTCCCTCGCCCCTCTGAAAGATTGTCCCTAATTATGGCTGCCCATAAGTCTGTAGGCCATGGCAGCCTCCAAAAGACTGTACGTCAATTACAGCTCCACTACTATTGGGAATCTCTGCTGTTTGACACTAAGGAAACCCTGACTTGCTGCGCAGAGTGCCAACACAAAAAGCCATTTGTACCCAAGCATCAATACAAGGCTGTTGAGCCCAAATCTGCTTGGCACACTGTCAGCATTGACGTGGTTGGCCCCCTTCCAATGTGTGTTGGTTGACTCAGATATATAATTGTGGCCATAGATCACCTCACCAAATGGGTAGAGGTGAAAGCTCTTCAGCATGTTAGCGCAGAAGCCACTGCAAGGTTCATCTTAGAGCAAATTATTCACCGCCATGGCTGCCCACAATTCATTCTCATGGACAATGGCACTGATTTCATTGCCAATGTTATCCCAAAGCTTAATGAGCTCATGGGCGTGAGGGGAGTGCTCTCTACTCTGTACCATCCAGAAACAAATGGGATAGTTGAGAGAGCAAATGGCACCTTGGTGAACATCCTTTGTAAACTGGCAGATAAGCATACTTCTGAGTGATATCTTTTCCTGCCAGCAGTCGTGTTTGCATATAACATCTCTATAAATAGCACAACTAAGTTTTTGCCCTTCCAGCTAATGTACAGTCAACACCCAGCCATCCCGCCAATATTTTTCTCTGCCATGGGCAACTATGGGGAGATCACCTACAACCAATACATGATGAGATTGGCAGATATGTTGATTAAGCTTCAGGCTGAAGCTTTTACAGAGACTACACTGGCCAGAACAAAAGAACGCCAGCAAGATGATTCTAACTGCCGCGCTCTGCCAGAGTTCAAGGTTGGCACTCAAGTTTCCTCTCACAATAAAGTAATAGGAAGAGCACACAAACTTGATACCATCTGGAAAGGCCCATTTGAAGTCATTGAGCAAACAGGCCAAGACCCCTATACCATCAAGGATATTTTGGGTGGGCAACTCATTAATAGAGTCCATGCAAGGTTCCTTAAACCTTTCCACACTTTGCCAAATAATGGCATCTAATTAGCTTCTTATATTTCTATGAGAATACAAATAAAGATTTTTTAAAACTTGATTTTGTTGGGAATGGTGAAAGGGAAAGGCTAGAGATTGACCTCCTGATAGTTTTCATTGTTGTCCTCTTCATTCTTGTTTTCTGTCTCCTCCTTGTCCTCATCAGAGTCCTTGTCTTGGTTGGCCAGGATGGCGCGTCAAGGCCCAGGTGTCACCACTGACATGTCAGGCTCTTAGTCCCTAGCCAGAAGCGCCACATCACAAGGCAAAGGTTCAAAAGGAAAGCACTGGCTTTCCACAAACAAGAAGACAGCCACGCACAACCACAATTTCTTATGGACAGGAGAAAGGTGAGAGAAGTTAACCAGGGACAAGGGAATGGACTCAAAGTCCCAGTCAACCTGCCAGAGGCCACCCTTGAGGGAATAGCCACATCCCAGAATAAGACAATCCACAATGAAATCATCAATGGAAAGATACTTGTCTGGGAGTATTGTTTTGATGTTACCAATGGTGTTGCAAAGCTTCTCCCAGTGTGCAGCCATCCTATTGAAGCTTTCCTGAGGAAGACGCAGGTCAGGTGTCAACATGACATTTCCGCAGAGGACCATGGCTTGTACTGCGGCTTTTTAATCACCATTATGGAAGGCATCTCAACACTGGTGGACCATCTTCCCAAGACAACTGTCCCACTGGTTGCGGTTATCAACCTGGAGTCTCTGGTATAGAGACAGGAATGGAGGGAGATGCTGGAACCAGGATTGGCAATCTGGTTGGCAATTTAGATAACAAACCCTTGGTCTAACCCATCCACCAGATTGCTATTGCAATAAATGTCAACAAGATCCAGAAGGTTGTGGCTCAGGCGCTTTGCCAACACCTTGTTGTCAACGGAGAAGAATCTAAAGCTTGAAGACATTATATGCGCCTTTAGGTCTTGTCAGGGCTCTGATGAAGGACTACAAAGAGAAATTGATAATGTGATTTGTACCTGGAAAAATGACAGCACAATTGAAGTCAGGCATGTCAATTTGGTACTGAATGGTTGGTAGGTTGCCAACTGGAACCTGCAAGGCCAAAGATCCCTGAACCAAAGCCCAGGTATCAAGGGGCTGCTCCTCCAAATAAGCTGATAGGATTTCTGCGCGCCGCAGAGTTGAATCTTCCTGGGCTGGCTGGTTGGGCGTGGACTTGGGTGCTTGACAAGCCTGCTTATGAGGAGGCTCCTCATGACCCATACCAGTAAAAATTGTACTGGTATCCCTATCTCAAAGTCCACAAATATATACCTTCTTGGCCTCATAAGACATGGCCTGGAACAAGGCCCAATCAGAGACCAACATAGTGGCAATGATGCTACATGCATCAGTCACCCGGGAGGTATTGCTTGTATTTGAAGGATGTGGCGTGGTGATTTTTTGATTCTTATCTTGACAGTATAACTAAGCCAAGTTGGGGGAAATGTCAGGAATTTATACTGAATTTATTCTACCTTGGATACTTTGGGGCCTGCCAAGCATCTATTGGAGAAGCTTCCAATATCACTAGTAGGCTTAATTGATCTTAGAAGCCTATGTGAAGTAGATTTGGATCACTTATTACAAGAACAACCGGGAATACAATAAACCCCAATTATGACTGGCTCCCAATTGGCTAGAGTTATTCCAAATTACTTTAGAAAACCGCCGGGTTAGATATTATGGGTTTCTCTGAGGATCAAAAGGAACATGTCCAATTTGCACTAGGAACCTGCCAGTGCTATTGCAAATCAATGCAAGAAAGGCTGCCTAGAAAAAAGTGTCATGCACTAAAAATAGAGTCATAAATTAGCACCGCCACTGCCGGCATGCTAATAGATTATGTATCACTCTATTGCAATTAGTACTCAGCACAGGGTACTATGATATGGAATCCCATGCCATTGCATGGATGTCTAACTCTGGGGGTTGATGCTGGCAGTCTGGGGGTGAAAAGACTACCAAGCAAGAGTTAGATGCGCCAGATTATATGACCCTGGCAAGATAGCGCTGGCTCTATAAAAGCCCTTCCATTGGACTAATGTAAGGCAGAAAATTATACCAATATCCTACTGTAGAACTTTTTTGCAGTAGAATAAGATATCCAAGTTCAAAGACCATTGTCAGTACTCAAAGAACTAGCAAGCTGCCTGTATAGAAAGCCGCTTGAAAGTTGCCTCCATTGGACATTGCTAGCTGTTGCCTTGCCAAGGAAATACCAGACACCACAATTAATGCTTATTGCCATCCAAGCATCTATCAACCCAATGAACCAGATATCCCAAATACTCAATAAAGCAAATTGTAATCAGACCACCAAATCTTAGAGCAGAACCAAAAGTTCTGACACTATGTATCCAACAAAATATATATATAAATCTAAGTAAGTGTAGCATTACTTTTAAGTTTAGCAAGTTTAAAATAATAAATTTAAAATTTAAAATTTTTTTGATTCTAAATTCTCTCAAAATGGAAAAGCTAATATGTAGCTTTAAAACAAGTCATTAAATATCAATATTGGTATAGTATTCACAGAGATACATTGATTTTTGGTTTTTTAGTGTGTATTAAAAGTTTATATATACTTCAAATTCAGAACCTAAACATAAAAATGTGGGATTGTCAAATCCTTGGTCCAAATTTTGAATCACATTTGCTGGATGCCTTTTTTAATTAAATTGAATTCTTTGTATTTTTATTTGAATTTTTAAAATTGCGGGAACTCATAGACACTTTTCAAATTTCAAGTTGAACTGCATATTTCCAATGAACAAAAAGAATTACTGAAACAGATTTGAAGTGTTTAAATCCATCAACCATTTTCATTAATTTTACTATGTTTTTTGGAATTTCAGGATTGTCAAATCCATGAACAAAATTTCAAATCACTTTTGAATGCCACTAGTGAACTCAAATATCAATTGCAGGAACTAGAATCCAAATTTAATGTACAGTAAGCACATTAGGAAACACCAACTTAAATAAAGAAGCTCCACTATGACTAAAATCAAATGAAAAATTCAATCTCAATAACTATGTTTAGACATAAAAATTTATTAAACTTTAAAATAATCCAAACCCAGAAAGGACACAATATTATACACTTCAAATCACAGATATAAAAGGTCTGTTACTATTCAAGGCTAAATCAAGAGAAAACAACTACCTACAACTAAACTTAAAAACTAAATAAAACACATATTTAATCTAAAACATATATTTTTATATTATTTTCATGGACAGACTATCCCATTCCCAACCAGCTCTTGTATCATCCTGCTGGGCAGCCTGTCCACAAGGGCATCCCAGAGGGTCCAAGAATAGACCTAGAACACAACTCAAGGGGAGTCATGCCAATACATAGGCCTCCCAAGGTGTCAGCGCCAGCCAACCACCTCCTGCATCACAAGCCAGAAATAGCAGCTTGAATCCCAGACAGAAGCCACTCTCAAGGCCTGCCACCAAAGTCTCCCATAACAAGGTCATTGGGAACAATGAGGTTAAATACACCTCAACTGTTTATCCTGTTATGACACTGCCCCACACTCTGGATCCCAGAGTTGTCACTGCATGCCCCGCATTTTTGATACATCATATGAGTCATTGGCTACCACTGAAGAGCCATCTGTACCTATGGTGTATTCCACCACTGACAGTACTGCTGCACGCAAGAGTGATCCCACCCTCTATGTGACTGTACGACAGTCACTGTTAAGTATTTAGCTGAATAAATACTTAAAATATAAAGGTGTTCTGTTTTTGCTGTTTATTTTATGTGGATAGATTGACTGGAATTCTTCAGATAAAGATTCCTGGAAACTTGGTATTTATATTTAATAAAATAACAGAATGTAGTTTGTTAGTTAGGCCGTACTAATTGACAAAACTAAGGCAAGATTGGTTGAATCAATCTTGGAGACTGGGTGTCTCAAACCAGCTTATTCCCCTTGAAGGGTGATTGATACCTAGGGTAAAAGGGAAGCCTAGTATGGGCTTTAAGCCTCAGATTTTTTAATCTTGAGCCATAAGGTTAGGCCAAGCTTAACGAGTACAGCAAGTCAAGTTTGCGGGATTGTGGTTTAAGTTAGAATTATACGCTGTATAATAGCTGACTTAATCCAGTATCAAATCAAAGACTATACACTGTATAATTAATGGTTATAATTATGTGGACTAATAATTATATAGCGTATAATAGGGGATTATACAGCGTGTAATAGGAGATTATACGGCGTATAATAGGCAATTATACAGTGTATACTAGGTGAGTATGTGGCATACAATAAACAAGTATACAGCATATAACAGGTGATTATTTTGCAAGTATTTGATCTGAATTCTTCACAATGACCCGTGGTCTTTGGTGTTAATTAATTAACTGTGAATGTTAATTAAGTTAATTGATAGGTTCAATTAACAGAAGGAAATTGTCTAAACACAGGCAATGATGCCTGGGTATTTAGGATTGATCAGCTTGTTACCAGTTGGAACATTGATAGTTTGGATCTGGAATACGCCATTCCACAGGGTTTTGGCGCCAGAAGCTGAGAAAGCTTCATGCTGAATTGATACATTGAGATGAATGGCATCAGGTGACTCATTCTCATTGTAGGTTAATTCTCATAGGTTGAGAAATATTGGTGATCTTTTAAGAAAAAGATCTAGGTTTGGAGGATTCAGATATCATAACAATGTGATGAATCATAGGTTGATTCAGGAACCGGAGGGGTTTTCAGTTAAATATGCCCTGAATGGTATATAAGCAAAAACAGCTAAACTTTAATAAATATATTGTCAATTTTGACGCTTTCCCCTCAACTACCTTTTCAATTATTATGTCTTCTTTGTTAAATTTTGAAAGGGCCAAATTTGGAACACTTTGCGTGGAAACCGCTGCTGCCAGGAAAGAGGTTCCTACGCATTTGTTGGAGGAAGCTTGGGCAAGATTAGAGGTCACCAAGACTGTGCCTGAGGAGTCCTTGGTGGAAGTAAAGGCTACGTTTGAGGAGTTATACTCCAATTACTTTTCAAAAGAAGTGACTCTGGCCCAAGGAAACCAAATCTATGTGTGGGATTCCTGGAACCTGTTAGTAGGATGGGACAAAATCTTACAACAAGTGAAAGCAAAGGCAAATTGTGAAATTGAGGCTTTAAGGGCAAGGGAGGAAAAGAGCGTTGAGATCATGGCCCATTGGTGGGATGATAACAAAGTGTTGTCTCATAAAATTGCCTCTCTGGAGACAAATCTCTTCAAAGCTTTGTCAAAGGAAGGTAATGGGAATAAGAGTCAAGGGCAGGATAATGGTGGGATGGACTGGTTGGACCTGGATGCGCCACACTCTACACAAAGGTTCCCATCCCGTGTGTTGAGCCAAATAGCTTGGATGCTACAGTACCTGCCAAGGGCCGGTGTCAGTTATTGAACAGTGAGTGTGAAGCTCTCCTTAACTGCCTGAACAGAGGAATGGCATTTTGGGATATTGAATCCCAATTTGGTGTCATGACCAGATATATTGGTGATCTCAACACCAAATACAGTGACACTGGTCAAATCACCAAAAATCCAAAGGCCCAGCGCAGCCAAAACTAATACAACCCATTTACATTGATGCAATAAAGCAGTGGGTATCCAAGGATTGCCACCTGGACTCACTTGCTGTCCAATCAATGCTGGTCACAGATTTTGGGCTTTCTGTCTCCAAAACTCTTATCTATAAAGCCATGGTTTATTTGGGCTTCCCCTGAAAGTATTTGGTATTTCTCCATATAAATGAAACAGAAAGAAGACTATTGAGGATTGCCTCATTTATGCCAAGACTTATATGGCTCTAAAGCTGGCTGGCAACGTACAGTTCTTTTATATAGATGAATGGCCGTTTTCCTCCTTGCTCAGGTCTAGGTATGGGTGGGTCAAGAAGGGGTCTAATGATGGTGTAGAGCATTGTGCAGCTGTTTGTTCCCAAAACTATTATATGGTAGCATTTCTTGGTCCCTGTGGGTTGGACCAGTATCAGATGATCAAGGGTTCCCATAACAGTGGAACATTCCTTAATTTTCTCCAAACTGTCAAGGAGTACCTTTGGATTAATTACTGCCGCACAACCAACATTGTTGTGATTGATAATGTTGGGCTCCACAAAGTGGATTAGGTTGTTTTCTTTTATTTATTTTGTTTTTAATGGGGCCTGAAAATAATACTTTATGTAATAATGACTTTATGTTAGTTTTCATTTGAGATGTTACCAAATCTGGATGGTAGTGAAATATAACTAAAAATAGTAGATTCAGATATAAGTATTAGTACAAGCCACCTAATATCTTATTGACAGTATATGTGAGAAATGGGGTAGCAGGCTAGTAGGAAATAAAACCAAGCTCTCAACCACAATAAAAATTGCATTTTTAGCAACAACCAAAAGCTTGTTGCCAACAATTCCTGGGAGGCTGATTGGGGGAAAAAATCAACTGAACACCAACAGTAACAGAAAAAACCAAACAACCGGATTTCACTAAAAATTTCAAACTTTATTAGAGTAGAGAATGATGAAGCAAGGTCTTTTACAACTCTTGCATTCATTTAAAGGGGAGAGGGAATTGAGGTGGTATATTTAATGTCATAAAACTAATTGGCCAATGATATGAGCAAATAAGAGTGCATTTCTCAAGGCAGGGAAATCTTGACAAATTTTGAATGGACAGAATCAAAAAGGAAAACTGACTTAACTAAAAAATTAAGAACCTACTTTGGATGCAACTACCACTGCTCCCGGCCACTCTTGCACATGATATTTAATCAGAGGTGTCTCTTGGGTGGGTTAGGTGGGGCATCTTTGGAATAATTCCACAAGTATTAATTTGAGGGCTTTTCTTGGGCTTTTTCAGTAACTTTTGGATAATTGTTCAAGCACAATTTGGTGGACTTCTTCAAGCATTTGGTAGGAATTGAAGTGGAGGTCTAAGGGGGAGGCATAACTTTACAGTATAGCTAACAAATAAATAATTAAATAAGACATAAATATATTAATTTTATTTAAATAAATATGAACCCTTTATATTACAATAGCTGTTATTTTTTAAAGCCACAAATTAGACCTTGTGAGTCATCACCTGATCCTTATTGACTCAGTGCCACTATAGCCACCTGACATGAAAAACAATGATTTTTATGTATCTCTTACTAATTATTACTTATGACACAGGTTAAGAATAGTGAATATATTTATCAAATCATACTCAACGGGAAAACTAATTCAAATTCTAAACAATCAATTGTTTAAAACATCATTGAGGTGCACAATTCAAGGCAGTTAAATTGAGTGCTTGTGAGTTTAAGTACTTATTATATGAATCCATAGTTGCAACCAACTAAATAAACCATTTTTAAATTATACTTTAACATTAAACATGTTCAATTTATTGTAACCAATTCTTTATTGTTATAATCTATATTGATATTAGTATACCTTTTTTAAAATTAAAAATTAAAATAAAAAATGTAATAGAAGAAATTTTTATTAGGAAAGCAAATTGCAAGGTGTATGTAATTATTCCAGGGTATTATACCCCAAAATTAGATTTTCAGCTATTGTGTTCAATTGAGACCACATACTCTTGTGTATGTGGTGGATAAATCTGGCGCCAATTGCTAATGGGGTAGTGCCCATCACCCCAATGGTGGCTGAGCACTTTAAAAAGGGCAACTGGGAAAGGGAGTTGATAAGAAAGTTTTTCTCAGGAGGTAAGTAGTAACCAAACAGTAATTCTAGATAAAACAGTTTTAAATGACATGTTCAACTATCCTGTATCCCTGTGGTGTCTTCTGCTTCTCTAGTGCCAGCTGCCACACATCAATCTGAAGAGGGATATCTTCTACTTTCTTGACATTTGATTTCAATATGCAATGTAGAATCATCCCAAGATAAATTGCTAAGTGGGTTCTTTGTGAAGTGTAGATTTCTGAAAAGAGGCAAATTTTTTGTATAATTACATTGATTTATTTATATAGAACATATTTGAAAATTTGAATAGAGTTCCTGAAGGTCCCCGGCTTGAGTCTGCCCCCATGCCTCAGTGAAAGAGATTAATAAAGGCTTCAGTTTATTCACAAGGTTTGCGTCTCCAACTTTGTTTGATAATGATTTGAAAATTCATTTAAAATTTCTGCTTTGATGTGTTCAGTTCCTATTTGAAAGTCAATTTCCTTTAATTTTTTGTATTCATTCATGCTTGAAAAAGAAAAGCGTTCAATACATTCATATATAAATTCATCAAAATTCATTTGAAAGTTTGCTTGAATTTCTTTGTTTTGTAAAAATTTATAGTTGTTATTATTTCACATGATTCCCTAATCCAAGGTGAACTTCCTTCAGGTGCTTCATATTCCCTTTTCATTGCTTCTTTGTTTGCATACTGTAAATTCAGAACCTAAACGTAAAAATGCGGGATTGTCAAATCCTTGGTCCAAATTTCAAATCACTTTTGCGGGCAACTCAGTTGAGTGAAAAATAAAATATTTAATAAAATCAAACATTTAATTTGATTTTTTTTATTAATTTAAATTGGCAAATTTCAAATCTCTTGAGCAGATAACTCAACTAACAAACAACAAAACAGAGCAAACAAATGCAGGATACATGAATCAGAAATGCAGGATTCTAATTTATGATTTGAGATTTTCTGTATGTCAGACAAATCATAGACATCATGTAAAAATTAACAAATCTGAAATTGCAGGATTCTCAAATTCAAGAACCAAATTTCAAATCAAAAATGAGGTGAATTTTAAATAAATATATTTATGGGTGTCTCAAAAAGGATTCTAAAGGATCTAGAGTGGATTTGTACTAATTCTTTTAGGAATCATAGGCATTCTCAAAAATCACCCTATTCCATTTTAGGAAAGCTAAAATTTAGATATTTGATTACAATATATTTTATAAGACGCTAATAATAAAATAGAATTATATATTACAATCTATTTTTATCATGTTGCCTTTTCCTTGGTGTGTTGATAGTTCATTTGCTGTTGATAATGTGCTTACATTTAATTGGATAGTTTCACCTCCAGTTGCCTTGGCAATAGAAAATCAAGCCGCCTCTCCAAGACCAACTGTGGTTGCAGAGGCAACTTGATTTCCTATTGCCAAGGCAACTGGAGGTGAAACTATCCAATTAAATGTAAGCACATTATCAACAGCAAATGTACTATCAACACATCAAGGAAAAGACAACGTGATAAGATAGATTGTAATATATAATTCTATTTTATTATTAGCGTTTTTAAAATCTACTGTAATCAAGTATCCTTAATAGCAATACATGAATAAATAGTGTAGTAAACTGATGGTCTATCTTTCCCCCTCCTTTCTTCCTTAAAAATAGTTCTTTTGGCCCCTGACTACGCCGGGGGCCAAAAAATGTTTAAAAAATTTCTGCGTCATCAGGAGGGTAGATCATATATCATTATATGGTTTTGTGGTTGCTATATTAGTTATTTAGAGTGCAGAATATTGCATCATTTCTGGTTTATACAATTTTGCATTTCACTTAATTTCATGTCTAAACATGGTTGTTGAGATTGAATTTTTCATTTGATTTTAGTCATAGTGGAGCTTCTTGATTTGGGTTAATTTGTCCTAGTTTCTTACTGTACATTCAATTTGGATTCTAGTTCCCGCAATTGATATTTGAGTTCACTAGTGGCATTCAAAAGTGATTTGAAATTTGGTTCTTGGATTTAACAATCCTGCAATTTCAAAAAACATAGTAAACTTAATGAAAATGGTTCATGGATTTGAACACTTCAAATCTGTTTCAGTAATTCTTTTTGTTCATTGGAAATATGCAGTTCAACTTTAAATTTGAAAAGTGTCTATGAGTTCCCGCAATTTTAAAAATTCCAATAAAAATAAAAGAATTCAATTTAATTAAAAAAGGCATCCAGCAAATGTGATTAAAAATTTGGACCAAGGATTTGACAATCCCGCATTTTTACATTCAGGTTCTGAATTTACAGTATTTGTTCATGTTCATTTAAATTTTTTTGAATATCCGTAAGGTTCCTTTGAATGAAAGAGGCTCCCAAGGATTGGTAACCCCCATACACACCACTTGGTGTATATGGTGTCACCTTGACAACTTCTTCCTCATTCCTTGATGTAACTAAAGGAAAGTTAAGTAAAAGACAAAGTAACTTACTAATTCTTTCCCTTGTGGCTTCTTAAGCCACAGGCACCCCATTGGCAAACTTCATGAGTGTTGGGTGCTCTTCATTGATCTTCCTGGGCTTGATCTTCCTTTGCTTTCTTACAATTCCTTCTTCCCTTTGATTATCTTCATTTGATAAATTTTCCTCCATTCTTGAAGTGCTTCTGCTTCTTGATTGTTCTTCATTTCCTTATTTAATTCCTGTTTCCATTTCAACATTTTCATCTCCTTCATTTTATTTTGTTTCCTCTTCATTTCTTTCATTTGATATTTCATTTCCCTCAATCAGCTTGATGTTTTGAATTTTTCCTCTGTCACCTTGCCAGAATTTGAACAAATTATAACTTGTATCTCAAAATTTTAAACTTTTCAGATTTTTTCTCTGAAAATTCAATAAATCTTCCTTCTGATTATCTTGAATATTTGTCCCCAAGTTACTTGGAGCAACTTCATTTGATTGAATTATTGAACACCCCATTTCCTAGCGTTCTTGTTACTATTTCCCTGATATTTCTTTCAAGTTCAACAACCTTTTGAAGATGTTTTTCTAATTTGTGTACAAGTGAGTAGATTTTTGACATGTTGTTTGGATTACATCCCAAATAATGGCTTTTATATTACTACCATCAACACATAATCATGAAATTATAGATAACAGTACATTGTATTAACAATTATTGCAAATAATGCAAATAACTTGCAATTATACAAAAAATAGCATAACACACTAAAAAATACCCCAGAATTGCATTAAACTAGTCATCTTAATTAGAAAATATAGATTATATTTTTCCAGTAAGCAACTTTTTTATTTGAAACTAGTATTTTATTGATATATAATATTAAATTGTGGATGTTTTATTGAATGTTAACTATACTAGGTTGTATTGCCAGCCATGTCAATTCTGCATTATTTACATAACAAAATACATTTAGTATAAAAAATTCATTATTAACTTGGTATTTTTCATTGTAATTTTATAATTGGACTGTGTCTAAATTAGGGTGTTATTATCATTTATTACAAATATTGATACAGATTACATTTTACAGCTATTATATTTACCTATTGATAATGATTCTGTAAAATTTAAGTCAGATTTTGTGAGTTATTATTAATTTAATGGATCAATAAACTACTGTTTATTTTAAATTAATTGGCTGATTTTCTTTGTTGTGGCAATTATAAATTTTCTGATAATTATGTGCTGGCATCTAATTGTCCGTTTTCACTTCCTATTGCACAGGCAATAGGAAAACAAGCCGCCACCCCAAGACTGGATGTGGTTGGGGTGGCAGCTTGTTTTCCTATCACCTGTGTGATTGGATGTGAAGCCAACCAATTGGATACTAGTGCGTAAATATCAGAAAATGCACAATTGCCACAGCAAAGAAAATCAACCAATTAATGACAATAAATGGTAATCTATTAACACATTACATTATTATTACCTCACAAAATCCAACTGAAAAGTTTACAAAATTATTACCAATAGGTAAATATACAGGCTGTAAAATGCACTATGTATCAATATTTGTACTAAGCGTTAATGGCTCTCTAATATAAAAACATTACATTTAGATAAATTACAATGAAAAAGGCCTAGTTTATAGTGCCATTTATTAAAAAAATGCTTTGAGTTATGCACATAATTTCTAAATATCAATAGTTGACGTCTAATTGCAATATTTTAATGTAATATTTACGTTTATTGTCTTTAATTTATTAATGATGATGAAAAATATGTATGCTCATAATTTTAAGCTAATTGTAAAATGTACAACATTGTATTAATTATGGGAAATGTTGATAATGTAAAAAGAAAATATTATTAATTCTGAATTGAAAGAAATAATATCATTTTTAATAATTTGTCACAAAGAAAAGTTTTATTTTACTCATCAAAGGACAAGTAGGGGAAGGAACGGGTGGAATGTACATTGCCATCATCTGCGCCTGTGAAAGAGACAACATCAGAGGTAATGGGGAGGGAATAGGTGGTGGTTTGGGAGTCAGGGTTGGAAGGTGGATGGCTTGGTCTTGAAGGGGGGTTGGGGAGGCAGGGTTTGTTGACTGGAAAGAGGCAGTAAGAGCTGATTGCTTCAATTGCTTGAATTCTTTTTCTGTCACGTATGTAGGCTTGAAAACCAAATGGATGAGCATGGGTGAGGCAGGAGTCCTTTATAGACTTATCACTATCACTTGCATAGAGGATGACAAGATCTGATAAGTCCTGGACAAATATGGAAGGGAAAAGCTCATATCTCTTCTCAATTTGGGTACACAGTTTGTTGTAGATGGCAGGCTTTGAGCTCCTCAGAGCTGAGCCAAAAATTATAAAGACATAAAACTGCAAGATGCATGTCAGCGTGGCTGGTGGGGTATGTCCAACAGGTATGCTCCACAGCCTTAATTTCCTTGGTTGTTTACTCCTGCTGCTTCATCTCAGCACTCATTACAACTGTATACAGGCTTATTTGGTAGCCCACAACTCCAGCATGTCCTTGAGCTCTGTCTATTGGGCATACCTATCTGTGGTGTTTGATATTGCTGAGTAATAATTGACACCAAACGGGGAAACTGCCAGTAAACCCCCAACAAATCAATACAAATTGGGCCGCACTTGTAAATGTCTGATTTGATACAATTTTCTCCATAATCTTGGATACTTGCATAATCTTGGCATACAACAAGAAGATGCCAACATTGCCCGTCCTCATTGCTCTCCCTTTTATAAAATTAATGATGGTTGGATTGTAGGGGTCAGTATCCATCAAACTGGGACTACTGAGAACCTGATTGGACAAGATTCTAGCAGCAACCACAACTCTGTGCATCCACAATTTGACTGTTCTCTTATTTTTGAAAATGCTGTGGAGTCCCAGTTGGAGACGCACCTGGACCAGGGGCATCTGCATGTCACGTTTCATGATGGCTATCATGAGGGGTGGGCTTTTTCATCATTGGTTGATGCATGGGCACCAGTTGGGGTCTTCTTGGGAGGAGCCATATTTGGCGTGGGCTTGTAGGGTTGCAGCCACTGTGGACTTTGAAAACCCCATAACAGCCGCTATTTCCCCAAGGGACATAAGCATCCCTCACCTTTTGACCATTTCAAGAACAATTTCTGGGGTAATTAGCTTTCTTCTGTGTCTTGTAGGCTGATTTGCTGGAGGTGTGATGTGTCTGTCTTAGGAACCAGATGGTGCCATCTGATTGGCTGTTTCTGGATTCCAGATTCCCTGGGTGACCCCTTGGCTCAATTGGCTGATTCTGGATTCTAGTGTTGATACACAATCTGGATTAGCAGCTGCCTGTGCATGATGGGCAAACAGGGCCATGCTAGAAGATACAGGAGAAAGAACACACTCTTGAGTAGTGCTCGAGGAGGGGCCTGTGGGTTGGGAGTGACCATAGACGGAGGCTTCACTATTGGAAGACACAGCGTAGCCCTGCATGATTTTGTCAAGGCTAGGGAACAGTTTGTTGACTTGGTTGTTATTAAAAGAAGGCATAATAAAATTTTACTAAAAAAAGTAAACCCAAAAAGAGGAGTGTATATTTTAATCAATTTTATTGTTAAGCATGTTAAGCTGGTGAATATTATGATCTAAATTTTAGCCATCCTAAAATAGAATAGGGTGATTTTTGAGAATGCCTATGATTCCTAAAAGAATTAGCACAAATTCACTCTAGATCCTTTGGCATCTGTTTTGAGACACCCATAAATTATATTTATTTGAAATTTGGTTCTTGGATTTGACAATCCAGCAATTTCATATTTGTTACTTTTTACATGTTGTCTATGATTTGTTAGCCATACAGGAAATCTCAAATTTTATATTAGAATCCTGTATTTCTGATTCATGTATCCTGCATTTGTTTGCTGTGTTTTGTCTTTTGTCATACCCTTCCCTAAAGGGCATATTTCTTAGGTTATTTTTATTGTTTTTGCTTTATTTTTAGTCTTTCTCTTATTTTTTAAATATTTGAAATTTTGATTTAAAAAGTTAATAATTGAGTACTTTAAGTTTTTACCTTGTTTTACGTTGACTTGCGTTCAAATTGCCGTTGTTGTTATTGTCTTCTCTTACAGCTATTCTATTAGCTTATATATTTTCTACTTTAAAGTTAGAGAATTTTAATTTTTGCTTACCTTTTAAAACTTCTGGTTACGTCATTGCCGCTTTCCCCCAGCTTCACGTTGCAGATCTATTTCAAACTGGTCTTATGTTTCTCCTTTCTTTTCCTGGTCATCTCCAAACTTCCCCAGTTACTCCTCTTCTTGGCTGCTTCCTCCCTGGCTATTCATCTTCAACTGGAAAGGTCTTTTATATAAATAAAGAGCTTTTGAAGAGTAGGCTTCAAGCCAAAATTCTAAGTGATTTCTACCCTCCAATCTTTGTCAATTTTTAACTTGAGATCTTAATTTTTAGAAATTTATACATTTTTACAAACTTCATTTTTTAAGTTTTGTCTTTTCTTTTCTTTTCTTGAATAACTGAAAGTTGTAAAATAACAAGCCTTAGGCTTGTTGTATCCATTATTTTCCCTTAAGGAATCTTTTAATAGTTATATGTACCAGTTTGCTGATGGAGAGTATCCAAATATTGACATTCCCTTAGTTACTAATTGTTCACTATTAAACACCTTGTTTTATCTTCTTTGTTTAGGGTTCTTAAATTATATCACGCCTTTTGTAACCCAGTATATGGGTCATTATTTGTTAGATTAAGCTGCTTCCTATTAACTGTGCTACTTAAAACTTTAAAATTTTGTTTTAATTTTCTTATCAATAAATTTAAATAATTACAACAATTTTACCAAAATAAATCTTATTTAATCCTTATAATATAAAAACCTATATTAAATTAATCATTTTCTACTTACAGCTAAATTAAACTGTATTAAAAGCTAGTAACAATCTTATTTCATATACCATTATTTCTTGAAAGCTGATTAGTACAAAATGACATCATTCTAAAAAGAGCAACCTAAAAATACAATAAAAACTGATATGATGCTTTTTGTTGGAAATCAAATTGTTGCCTAAAATCTTAGCTTTTTTAAAATATTTAATTTAAAATATAATAATTTTTGAATCCCTCTTTTTAAAAAGAGGGCAGATAGCTTTTTTGCATATTTAATAAATAAATATTAGATAATTTTGGATTTTTTAAAAAAAAATCTAGTAAAAAGTCAAAAAAAAACTAAAACTGAACTTTTATTGAAATTTCAGTGATCTCATTTAGCATAAGTAATTTATTCTTAAGTTAGATTTTATAGAAAATAGATAATAAGAACTTATAAGAGAGTAAAAGTTTTTCTTTTCAAAATTTTAAGTATTTAATATTAATAAAATAGCTTTATACAACTATTTAATATAATTATATTTTTATACTGTATGCTAGAGATAATATGTATAAAAAATTCAAACTTAAAAAAGAATGTATCAAAATCTTGCTTTATTTAATTAAATTTTATAAAGGTTAAAATTTATTTGAACTAAACGGAAAATAATCTTAGTCACTGTATCTATAAAAATAAGATACAAATTTAATTATACAAGCAAATATTTATATGTGATTAGAAAAATATTTTTTTTTGATAGATTTAAAATATATAAAGTTCATTTTTAAGAACTGTTAAAGGTTATAATAAACTTAAGTTTATTTAAAAAAGGTTTTTGAGTTGGTTAGTAAAAGTAAGCTAAATAATGATTTATACTTTAAATTTAGTTTATTGATTAAAATATCATACTTTAAGAGTTAATTAGCATATTTTATTTCAAATAATAATTTTATAAGCTTACATTCAAAGCCACTTCAAGATACTAAATTGGTATTGAAATATAAAGTTGCAGCACAATTCCGAAAGCTGAGATTAAGGGCTTTCTAGTGATACTAGTTTGAGCGAGATTGAAGTACTATTCGCGGAAATATCAACAGTTAACCAGAATATAAAAAGGGGTAAATAAACAATGATATCAGACTTCAGGGGTGATATTGATAAATTAAGGAGATCAGTTGGGGGTCAGTTGGGGATTTATGCCTGTAGTGCGAAAGCTCAGCTAACATGGTATTTAAACAGCTCAACTTTACAGAAATTTACTTTACAATCTACACCTTTACTCCTCTCTGATAACTGCACATCTATTTCCAAGCAAGAACTGCCTGAACCAAGCCAAGGAACCCAGCCACTATCACTATGGAACCTATCAAGTTTGCACCTCAGATGACACCCTTCTTCTCACTGGGGGCTTCTACTAAGAGAGAAAGAATCTCTATGCTTAAACAAGCATTCCTTTTTACTGCTGGCAGTGATCTTAACAGCTTTGTTGAGCATTTCTTATTAAAAACAGAGTTTGGAAAAAGTACCTTCTTACCTGTCATACAAAATTCTAAGACAGATGATTTCCTTAACAACCTAAAGGAATTGATGTCAGAGTCCCCTACCAAGCACCTTCCTTCCCTAAGAGCATTGGTTACATCAAGCTACAGTCTGAAAGAGCTTTGGGATTGTGGATTTAAAATGACAAAAAATGAGTATTCATATTCTAAAAAAATAAAAAATGCTAAAAAAGCATCATTAAATTCAAAAAATAAAAAAGGAAAAAATGATTCAATAAAGAAAGAAAACATAAAAAATATTTTAAAACATATATTAAAAAATTCATTTCCAACTAGCCAATTCACTAAAAAATCCCCTGGATTGATTTATGAAGAATTACAAAAAGAGTTGAGTGAATACTCAACTAAAATAAAATACTCATTATTGAAAACAAAAAAAGAAATTTACGGAGATATGAAAATAAAAAATAATATTTCTATTTCACTTTCCACTTTTTATAAGCTTATTCCTAATAATATAATTAAAAGCAAAAAGCAAACTGATATGTGTAACATTTGCAACTTAAAAAAGTCATTAGAAATGAAGAAAAAGGATTTGAGTTTAAAGAAGTTGCCATTGCCTAAATCTATTAAAGAAAATTTGGAATCTATTGACCTACATGAAAAGTTTTATAAGCATCAAAATAAAGAATATATTAGTGATATAAATAATCTTGATAATAATTCATGTGTTATAGTAATAGACTATAAAGAAAACTTTAAAATAGGTGGGGGTCCTATAGAGACAGATAATTGTTTTTATGAGAAAATACCTATTTCTTTATTAGGATTTGCAATTGCTTTTAAAGAAAATGAGAAAATTAAATATGAGTATCATGACTTTTTATCTGAAATTTTATCTCATGACTCTTTGTTTTCAGGTCATTGTTTGATAAGTCTGCTTAAAAATAATAAATTTAAGAATATTAAAAATATTAAAGTTTGGACTGATAATGGTAATCATTTCAGATCTTATGAATTCTTATATTATCTTTTTAAAGAGGTACCTAAAATTATAAAGGGAACAATTAAGTTTAATAGATTTGTTGAGTGTCATGGCAAAAGTATTGTTGATGGTCATTTTGGTGTATTATCTAAAATATTTAAACAAAAGGAAAATGATATGTATATAAAAAATATAAATGATCTCAAAATGGTTTTTGAGAGAGAGGAAGAAAGAAAGGGTCTATATGAGACACTTGTAAATAATTCAGATGTTTCCCAAAAAATCTTTTTTCACATCTATGATAGAAAATCTAGGCCTAAAAAAAGCTGGCTTGAAGTCAAAGCATTTTATGTTAATCTTTCATATTTAATGAAAGATGGTGAGCTGTATATTTCACCTTTGACATTTGAGGATGTTAAGGAGTACTCCAAAATAAATTATTGTGCAAAGTTCTGCACAGATGACAGAGAAACAAAGAGAGCTGATACTACTAAAGGATTAGTAGGACATGTTCATGAAGTTGGACGCATAACAAAAACTTATATTTCACATAGGGTAAATAGTCTTTTAAATACAACAACTTTTTTTTCTAAAAATAACTAAGAAATTAATTATATGAGCCAAAGATAGGGTAATAGCAATTATAGCTTTGGGGCTGCTATTACTCTCCCATGCAACTCATATATTTAATTCTTGGCTTATTAAAATAGAAAAAGGGTTTTAGCAAAAAATACAGCTAATAGAAATAAGATTTATTTCTATTATTTGTATATTTTACACTATTAAACTTTTCTTCAGTAAACTAAGCATTATACTAATGTTCAAAAAACATAAGTTTATGACTTAAATGATACCAAAGAAGTTAAAAGGCTTTGAAATGCTTAAGCTGGCGCCTTGGCTTAATCTAACAAATAATGACCCATATGTTCTTAGCAGGATTCTGTAAAATCATATTACAGGCAGTTCCTACCTTTTTATACCTTTTTAATCTTAATCCTAATACTCTACACGCTTTAGTTTATAACCTTGCACCAATATGGGCAAGACCTTACATCTTTTGTTAGTTGAGCTATCTGCTCAAGAGATTCAAAATTTGCCAATTTAAATCAATAAAAAAAGTCAAATTAAATGGTTAATTTTATTAACTTTTTAATTTTCACTCAGCTGAGTTGCCCGCAAAAGTGATTTGAAATTTGGACCAAGGATTTGACAATCTCGCATTTTTACATTTAGGTCTGAATTTACAGTATATCAAATCAAGTCCAAGTCTTTGATTAAAAATGAGCCCAATTTCAGCATTTCAATATATATCTGAGCATCTAGAGAAGCTAGAGATATCATATTTGGTGTTTTTTGATCATATTTATCTGAAAAATCTATTTATGTTCTCTAAATTTCATGAAATTTTTTTTTTTATTCTTTATATCATTAAAGCTTGTTTACTCCACTGATATCATTATTTGGACAATGAAATAGTAAGCAAGGTTTACTCTTGTCAGGGAGCCAACCTTGGGTGGCTGGCCCATTGTTTTCTGAGAAAGCACAGACTGCGGGTCTTACGGGAAGGGCCCACCACAAGATTGGGGCTAACTTAGTCAGGTAGGACATTGACTTTTCCACTCAAGACCATGGGCCGGCGGCTGGGATTATAGTGTCAATCACCCCAGTAAGTGTGATGTACACAATCCCAAATAGTTCATCAGTATGGTCCAGGGGGAGGTCAGATGCGGATGCAGGCATTGGTTTGGGGGTCACTGGTGGTTCCATGTATAACTGGTATGCAGGCAGGAAGTTATCTTTCTCTCTGAACAACTTGGGTTAAGATACATGCTAAGGACCCTGTCTATTATATCTGGCTACTGATATTATGTGAGCCAGGGGGTTTTGTTCCAGGATCTTCTCAAGGGTGTAATCCTTGTATCCAGGCTTCAGCAGATACTCTGTAAAGTGGGCAGGTCTAAATGGGCCACCTGGTGGACGGTAAGCTGTGGGCGGTGGGGCAGGCAGGCCAGGAGATCTAGTGCTGAGCTGGTAAATTGAGAAGACAAAAAAGGCAATAATTGAGAAACCCAATGTCTCATAAGCTTTGTTATTAAAAATGGCAATAAAGTCTTAGCACAGGGTCTATGGGTCTATATAGTACCCTGCTGCCAAACTTCACATTTTCCATGTGAGGTTCATCATAGGATTGGGAAATATGAGGCCAGGTGGCCAGGACACCCGGGTTCAGGAGCGGCAAAATGGCACTGCTGCTGGGTGTTTGCTTATTGGTGGAAATCTCTGGAAAGGTTGCTAAATTCTTCTGTTCTCAAGCCATGGTCATGGGAGCAGGCTTCAGGCCCGTGTTTTCCTCAGGTAATGAATCTTGATTGGCCACTAGTGTAGACTTAAACTCATGAAGCTAATGGTAGAGATTTTTTTGCCTACATTAGGAAATTTGTCTGATCTTCCATTTGGAGCTGTAGTTTCTAAGGGTTTGCTGGTATTATCATCTAGGGAATTATGCTTGGCCTCAGCCTGAGAAGGCTCAATCCCAGGAAAACGTGGGCGGCCAGCCCTTTGGTCCTTTGGGCTAGCGGCCCCGGGAGATCAGGGCCAGGGTTCAAATCCCACCCTTGGGCCCAGGGTTCAAGGGGAGGAAAATTGTCAATCCTGACAACTGTGAAACACTATGCAGCCACTTGGGTCATGTGATTCATCTGAGTGGAGTTTCCATTATTTCACTTTGGAATAGATGAATTCAAAATATTCAAGCCAACCATTGTGGTGTGATCATTGATAACTGACATAATTTTTGGAGCTACTCCACAATCTCCAGTTATTGCCATGACAGATCAGTCATGCCTATAACATGTAACTAGAATTTATTTCCCCATATTCCCCTTAACTATCAATATTTTGAAGGATATATAAAACCAATTATTCTCTAATAAATCCATATCCTATTTCATAATCTCTTGGTTTCAGTTTGACCTTGCCCAATCTGGTATTCCTTAAATTATCCAAGAAAACACTTGACAACCTAGCAAAAAGAGAATTTGATCAAAACAACAAATTTGAACCTACTTTATCTATATTTCATGCTTTAGTGAAGCAACGTAATACCATCTCTTTAAAAAAACATATATATTTTTAATTTGAATCACATTGCTTTAAATTAACCAAGCTGTCTCTTTGTCGACCAATCCAATCCTTAGAAGAGTTTAAACATCCAATCATGTATAAGTATTTTAAACAATATGTTGCTTCTCTTCCAATTTTAATCCACACATCCTGAAGTTGGGTAAGCTTTGTAGATAAGCCACTTTGATATGGATGTATGAAGCTAGCCATAATTTCTAAATCAAGTAATTAAATACTAATTTTTAGTAGTTCAAGTGGCCTATATTCTCAGTTCAACATAATTTAGGCCACACTCCACCAAATCCAACCTTTGTACTTTCAAAAATGAATGTAAGTGATTGAATGCAAGGATGAGCCAAATCTAGTTTTGGCTTGATCATCTATTTTAAAATTAAATTTACAGAAAAATCAATTCAGTTGGATCCCTTACCGCTTGAGCCCACTCGAGGCGATATTACAGACAGACTCACTTTTAAATATATTAATAAGATCGCCACCGCAGCAGTAAAACTGGGATTAATTACAATTCCCAAATAAGGGACATCAATTATTCACTTACTGAGTTATTAATAATTAACCCGAAACCAATCGTCTGTTTGATCCAGTTAGCTTGGGAACAGTGACACTTTCTTAAACTAGTCTCAAACTCACCAATGAGAAATAAGCCGATCTGGTGGATGGATGCTTAAGCCTGCAATCCTTTGAAAGTTTTCTTAAAATACCTACATCAATTGTGATGCTCAGCTAATCGCGGAAGAATTTAGTATTGAAGAGAACCGTATGGCGTAATAAATAGTTTGATATATCGGAGAAGTGGCGCTGGTTGAGTGATTTAAGCAGAGAGTAGCTTGGCAAGAGTGTAGAATGAAGTTTTTGTGGATTTTGGGATTTGTTTCTGCATTGCGAGTGCCTGTTGGTGATTTTCTCTTTGAGAAGCAGAAGATACTTGACAAGTTCAGGTTCCCACGCAATTCCCGGAACCAAGGGATTCGGCCAGAGATGCCACGCCAGCTGGGCAACGTGAAGAAAGTTATGTCGCCTGGTGGGAAGTTCGTGTTTGAGCTTGGAAGCTACGAGAGTCCTTGGCTAGTGCATGAGTTGAAAACAGCACTGCAGATCGCAGGTGGGTTTATTGAGAATGTTTTGGTTTTCAATACTCCAATCAAAGTCCAGGTCAACCACGGAAATTACTATGAGAATGGTGGGATTAAGGGAAAAGATAAGGCACCTTATACAGAAGGTAATTATTTAATAAATAATGACTAAAAAATAGGCTCATGTCATCCTGTAATATATCAAAAACCTGTCATAGGTGGAGTCAAGGCAGACTATCCGCAAGCGTTGGTGATCCAAAACGGTGTCAGTAGTTCGATTGGATATGACATGGAGATGTTTGTTAAAGCGTGCGACGATTGCGTATATCCTGGGTCATATGGTGAAGATGAAAAGCCAATAGATATGGTTGAGATTATCATTCACGAATTAAGTCACGGACTAGGCTTTGATTCAAAGTTCGCAAGTGGCGGTATGTGTGGCTCTAGTGGGCTTAGCATTCGGTCTAGCCATACAGGGAAATATATATTATCTTACGTCCCAGAGAGCTTGTTTGATACTCATCTCTACACAGGAGATAAACCTCTGCACAATATGTTCCAGAAACTACACTCAACTCGTAGTTACAACCAGCCATTCAATAAGGAAACTGTTTGTAATAATGAAACAGCACTTGAGCTTAAAAGGTTGCTTGTTACGCCCAACTCGATCTACTTCAAGACAACCAAAGGAAACCGTGTCTACATTGAGACAAGTCGAGATCTAGATGGTCGTAAAGTTAGCCACATCGACTGGGGAAAATATAATACGACCCTGGACTTCCTCATGGTTCGCTATACTCCATTGTACGGCCTCACACTTAAGAAATTTACTAGACCTGAAGACTGGAGTACCGCCCCATTCGGTGAACTAACCCTTGAAGTGTTTGAAACCCTTGGCTATACACTAAACTTGAATCCAGACCCCAATCGCTCCCAGTTGGCGCTTTACCTTCAAATGAAGAAGCACCTATTCAATCATTCTCGGCAAAAATATATCTACTAAATAAATATACATTTAATAATTTGAACAGTATACACCACCCATCTCAAGATATACAGGAACCTGTTGCACCGTCTTATTATAAAAATTACCCTAAAATAATAATAAATGTCTGTTAATCAACTTCTCACTGACCTTTAAAAGTTATCAAGACCAATTTCAAAAATTATAAAATCATTTTGTTCCAACTTACGTTAAACAAAAAAAATAAAGTGAAAAACACTGCTTAATTGCTGTCAGAACTTTTGGTTCTGCTATTGAAACTGGCAGTCCAATTAATATTTGCTTTATTTATTATAGTTTTTGTCTTAGCCATTTTAGTAATGGTTTGCTATTATGAAGACAAGTAGTTATCTACATTGTCTGTTTGATTCCTTGATGTGATGGTGGTAGGCAGCAATCAAGGGAGGCAGTAGACATAAGCGGCAGTGTCTATAGGTGGTGGCTTGCTAGAATCTTTGAGAACTGACAAGGATCTCCAAACTCAGATTAATCTTCTACTGTGAAAAATTTCTTCAGTAGGTATATCTTAAATTGTCTTAATATATGACTTCCATTAATCTAATGGAAGGGCTTTTGTGGAGCTAATGCTCTCTTGCCAGGATAGTACATCTGGCGCTTCCAACTCTTGCTCAGCTAGTCTTTTCATCCTCAGACTTTTGGCATCAACCCCCAGAGTCAGACATTCATGCAATGGCATGGGATTTGATTGCATAGTACCCTGTAATGGGTACTATTTACCTAATAGCTATTCAGGATTCATTGGCATGCCAGCAGTGGCAGCGCCAATTAATTGTTCTATTTTTAGTGCATAACCTTCTCATAGTCTGGCACCCTTTTACAATTGAAATTTTCTGTGGCACTTGTGGGTTGACAGTAAAAATTGGTGCCAATTGTTTTTATTCTCAGAGAATCTCATTGTTCTCTTGGTGCCTTGGTATCAACCCTATTTTACATCAAACTTGGTGGGGCGCTAAGGTATTCTGGAATAATTGTGGCCTATCAGGATTTGACCTCAAGTGGTGGCCTAGTGTCATGGCCCATACCAGAATCCAACTGGACTCCCACAGGGGAGGTGGGCTGGGCCTGGAAGGCCATGTACACAATAGGCACAATACGGACCAGATAGTTGACAGCAGTAGCAAAGGGGCACCAACTCCCAGTATGGGGCACGACCTGGCCGGCCAGCCCCAATACTGTGATGTAGACAAGCCCCAACTTACTGAAGTCCTGGGTTGGAGGCAAATTGAGCGGGGGGGGGACAGCAGGAATCTCCTTCATTTTAGGTGGAAGATCCAGGTGGTGAGGGTGGTAATACTCCACGTCAAGGGTGCAGGGAGGACAGATAGAGGTTGCAGGAGTATAGCCAGGTGGATATGGGTAGGCAAGATTGTATTGTATAGTGGATTCACAAATAGATGCAAAGAGAATAATTAAATTAGAGCAAAAATAAACAATTCCTGCAATAAGATAACAATTTCTGGGCATAAACTTGCTTTATTTAAGATGTCAACAGCAAGGAGGGCTTCTCCCCCTCACTACTTATACTTACTTTATTCTCTGTGGCCTTTTGTGCCACCAGGGAACTGATGGCATCATTTGGTGTTGAATTTGCAATTTTTACCAAAAATTGTGTACTTGGGCCTGGAAGTAGATGCTCATTGGATGCTATAACATGAACCTTTGTTTAACTGCAGCATGTCAAGTTGCCACAGTTATTTATAGTTCTTTCAACTAATTGAGCACACAATTGCACAATCAAACAATCACACTCCTAATGTATAGTTTCCCGATAGATGAGAGGCCCAAATTCAATAATAGGATTGAAGCCAGGGATTTGAGGCTTGTGTGCCTCTCAAATCCTGGGCCATTTGCTAGTCAAAAGGTGGGGTTTCTCGCCTTGGAAGATGCTTTGTACGGGTTCCCACGGCGTGGGTTTTCTCAACTCTAAGGAGGCCAGCTGACTGTCCAGGGCAATCTGGGCCCTGACACCTAGAGTGCTCCTGGTTGCCCTTGCATCTATTGATCAAAGGCTATTTTTTCAAAGGCTTCTGAAATCTTTTGATCCTAATTATAATATTTTAAAGGTTGTCAGGGACCCACTTGACAGGGAACAAGTTCCCTATTTGGTGGGCCAAGGCCCCTAAGTTGAGTCCTGCTATTACTGATCCAATGGGTACTGTGATCATGGCAAGATGACCTAAGTGGCCCAGGTAGACAAATCTTCCCAGCATAGAGCTGAAGCAATCAAGCATATAATACCTCACAACATATTTTAACAAGTAGAAGGAGGCATAAGGTCTAACCAACAAAGGCTCTGCTGGAGGAGGAGAAGTGAAAGAGCAACCATAATAGAATTTGCGTCCCCAGTGGCTGGAGGGGTACTTAAACCAACCATGAGCTAGAGATTCCTTTTGGTGAGCATCCCCAGGAGAGGAGTTGTGCCAGTTGGTAGTTGGTGTTAGGTTCTCCAAAGCTATTACCACAAGCAAGAATGAAGCTAGAAACCGGAAAAGGAATAGAATTTCTTTCATGGTTTCAAAATATGAGATCAGAAGATAAGTGTGGGCAAATGTGGAATAGAGAAAGTCTTTATTATTGGAACAGATAAAATTGATAAGTTTTGCACACTTAAATAGCCTCCAAAATGGAGGCTGGGTTATTTAAGTGGTTATTGGGGGAATAAGAGGGATTTGCCAATGATTTTCATGAATATAATGGATGAAATTAATACCTGTGTCATATTGACCCTGATTTCAGACTGGAGGGATTGTATAATATCATATTTAAAAGGGAGGAAACAAAGGCAAGCCACAAGATCAGATAAAATTAAGCAGTGCATAAGATGAATATCATGACAAATCAAGTATGGAGCCTCAGTTTCATATAGCATCAGTGGGTCTGTGAGCGGCAAAGTAGCCCAAGGCAGCCAATCAAAAGCAGAGCGGTAAGCAACATTATTACTTAAACTATTAACCTTTTAGAGCTTGAATTGAAGTGCAAAAGCAAAAAACAATTCAATCAAGTGATTATAAATAGATAAAGCAGGTTGCATAGTTGATTCTGCACTAACAATAGGTTCTTTCTGAGGGTTCAGGGTTTGATTCCTGTTGGGATCAAGGCTAGAATACAAACTGGCGTCAAATACTTTGTTGTTGTGTTGCTATATCTTGACATTACTAACCATATTATCCATAAGTATAATGGAGTCAGGTAATGAATCCCTGACAAAGGGCTTCTTGTATTGATGTCTTTGCAGGACAGTATTTTAAAAGAGTTTTTGTCTACCTTGATGTCAACCATTTTACTCAGGTAAAGAAAATTCAATACAGTAATTTCCAAACCTGTTATAATATAAAAAACCTTAGTATAAAAGCAAAAACAACTCAATATAAAAGTAAAATCAAAGTGGATCAAAATCAATTGTAATTTAATATAAATTCATTGATTTTTTATTTTGTTTTTAGACTGTGATTTTTTATCTCAGCATGTTTGAAAAACTACTGTAATGAGAAATCTAATTTCCTGAATTTTGTTATATACTTATCTGTCAGGAACCAATTCCTGACATCATTAATTATCCTCAAGGGACTGGTAAATTGTTCACCATTATGGTATAGGATTTCCTAATGACATCTCAATAATTTTCCTGATTATTCAATTCCCCTGAGGATTGTTTCACCTCAGGGTATTGTGAAACTCTATATTATTTCATTATCAAAATCCAACTGCAATGTTTCACACTTGTGATCTACTGAGCTCCACCCCTTGCTCCTGATACGTAATAGATGTGATTGAGATCTACTGATGTTGGACCTTATGGTTATTTAAGTGAATAATGCCCTTCCTTGATTCTTGTTTGTTTAATAAACCTTTATCCTGTTCTCAATTCCCAGATTTACTGCTTGCTATAATAGTTTGAAATAGGAAACCTAGCTAGTGCCTAGAATGCTTACTACTAATATTGGTGGTGTCTTGGGTATATTAGCTTTACTACTATGTATGACTCTCTTCTTGATCTCCTACAACACTGACTTGGTCCTCTTGGTTGTGATTCCTGCTATGAAGAATGTGAGTGCTACTGCTGGGTTGATGAAAATGGCCACCTTGCCTAAAATAAATATGGAATACTAGATGGAGTACAGAGACCTTATTCTGGTGAAGTAGGTCCCTGACATAATCAATATTGTATGAGGGTTTGATACTAATCATAAGGGGAAGGCAGATATCATGACAATTGTTGTTTTTTCAACCAAGTTTTTGTCATTTTGACAGAATAATGGTTAACAACTCATTCAAAATAATTTTTATGGTTTATTTTTCTTTTTTAGCTTAGTATAATTAACTTATGCTAAAAACTGTTCTTTTAAATTTCACAGATCAATTTCTGTCAACTGGCTAAGTTTTATTTTTTACTGTATTTTTATATGAAAATGAAATGAAATTTAAAAAATGGAATAAAAATCATACTAATCAAAAACAGATAAATTTTATGTCAAACCTAATAAGTTTGAACTTTCCTCTAATCCACATTAATAAAAAATACAATTCCTTAAATTAGATTTACTGTAAATTCAGATCTTGAATGTAAAAATGCGGGATTGTCAAATTCTTGGTCCAAATTTTGAATCACTTTTGCAGGAGAGCCTTTTTTAATTAAATCAAATTCTTTGTATTTTTATTTGGATTTTTAAAGATGCGGGAACTCATAGACACTTTGCAAAGTTCAAGTCAAACTGCATATTTCCAATGGACAAAATGAATTAACTAGAATCAGATTTGAACTGTTCAAATCCATGAACCATTTTCATTAAGTTTACTATGTTTTTTGAAATTACAGGATTGTTAAATCCAAGAACCAAATTTCAAATCACTTTTGAATGCCACTAGTAAGCTCAGATATTAATTGCAGGAACTGGAATCCAAATTGAATGTACAGTAAGAAACTAGGAAAAATCAACCCAAATCAAGAAGCTCTACTCTGGAGAAAATCAAATGAAAAATCCAATCTCAACAACCATGTTTAGACATGAAATTAAGTGAAATGTAAAATTTTCTAAACTGGAAATGATGCAATATTCTGCACTCTAAATCACTAATATAGCAACCACAAAGCCATATAATGATATATGAGCTACCCTCCTGATGACGCGGAATTTTTTTCAAACATTTTTTGGCCCCTGGCTACACCAGGGGCCAAAAAACTTCTTTTAAGGAAGGAGAGGCGGTGTTGTGTTTGGCTCCTGGGGACAACATCCAGGATGATACGGCAGTAAATCTTTATAACAAAAGGTCTGAGGTTCAAAGCCAACCTTGGGTTAGCCTTCAGGGCAAAATTAAGGGCATGTACATTAATTTCCTGGAATACAATATGTGGAATTCATTTTGGCAAAAAGGAAAGTAAAAAGCTTGAAGAATATTAAAGCCAACAAAAATGTGAATAAACTTGTCTTTATTAGGAGAAATTATTCTACTTAAATAGTAGACAAGGGCCAATGATCACTCATTAGGCAGCTAGAGTGGAAGAGGAGGTCACGTTGGGTGAGGTCATACCAGGATCAGACAAAGGCAGGTATGATATTCCAGAATGGGTGGATATTGGATCAGATCCATTTACAGTGGGCAAGGAATTTCCAAAGTCAAAAGCAAAACCAACCAAATCTTTGCACATATCACTATTCAAAGACCATATTAAAATAGCATTAATGGCACAATTTACAACAGGTGGGAAAGGTAAACCATTAGTTTACTACACTATGTATTCATGTATTGCTATTAAGGATACTTGATTACAGTAGATTTTAAAAAATGCTAATAATAAAATAGAATTATATATTGAAATCTATCTTATCATGTTGTCTTTTCTTTGATGTGTTGATAGTTCATTTTCTGTTGATAATGTGCTTGAGTTTAATTAGATAGTTTCACCTCCAGTTGCCTTGGTGATAGGAAATCAAGTCACCTCCCCGAGACCAGCTGTGGTTGCAGAGGCAACTTGATTTCCTATTGCTAAGGCAACTGGAGGTGAAACTATCCAATTAAACACAAGCACATTATCAACAGAAAATGAACTATCAACACATCAAAGAAAAGACAACATGATAAGATAGATTTCAATATATAATTCTATTTTATTATTAGCATTTTTTAGAATCTACTGTAATCAAGCATCTAAATTTTAGCCGTCCTAAAATGGAATAGGGTGATTTTTGAGAATGCCTATGATTTCTAAAAGAATTAGCACAAATCCACTCTAGATTCTTTAGCATCCTTTTTTGAGAAACCCATAAATTATATTTATTTCAAATTTACCTCATTTTGATTTGAAATTTGGTTCTTGGATTTGACAATCCCGCAATTTCAGATTTGTTACTAATTTCATGTTGTCTAAAATTTGTTAGACATACAGGAAATCTCAAATTGTACATTAGAATCCCACATTTCTGATTCATGTATCCCGTATTTGCTTGTTGTGTTTTGTCTTTTGTTAGTTGAGTTATCTGCTCAAGAGATTTGAAATTTTCCAATTTAAATAAACCAAAAAAATTCAAATTAAATGGTTGATTTTATTAAATATTTTAATTTTCACTCAGCTGAGTTGCCTGCAAAAGTGATTCAAAATTTGGACCAAGGATTTGACAATCTTGCATTTTACAATCAGGTTCTGAATTTACAGTAATATCTAATATTGATTAAAATTTAATATGATTAAAATAAAGCTTTTTTTCAAGAAAAATATTTAAAAAATAGCTTGTTTTGTTATGTTATTCATATCATTATCTTGATATTAAAAATTAATTTAATTCATTAAATCTTAAAGAATAGGGTCCAAATACTATATTTTTTGATACCAGTTTAATGTTTTTTGTTTTTCTGGAGCAGTTTTCCGGAAAATCATAGGGATTAACTACTCCAAGCATCAAAAGCCTTAGCCAGCTGATAGTTTTTAGAATATTTAAATATAAGACTAACTTCCATCAAACAGAAAGCCTTGACCAAAATAAATGCTAGCAATTTATTTTAGAATCAAATAATTTTTAGAAAGATTAATTGATTAAAAAACAAAACAGCTTGATATTAAACACCCAGAATTATACTATAAAATATCAGGAATATTCCTGAATTTAGTCAAATTTCTACAATGATCCCAACTTGGAACAAAAAGGGAATTTTGGGTTCAGATAACCCCCAGTATAACTGAGATTTTCTGCCACTAAACCAAGGAGAAACAAAAACATTGAAGTCCAAATGGAACTTGGTTTTGACTGAAATAATTTATCATTCAGACAGGCGCCTGCCACGGTTGCCAGCCTGCTGCAACCCAGCCTACTGCCAGTGGGCCTCCTGGGTCCCAGCCACACCCATACAGAAATCAGAGGATACCCTCACCTGTGGTCAATCAAATAAGTCCCTGGCCACATGATAAAAATTAGGGAACAATACATGACCTCCAGAACAAGTACAAACCCAAGCTGCAAGTTTGAGCACCAGGTCAGGCCCCAAACAATGGGGATCTGTGACCCAGGCCATATTGTTGGGGCCAGAATCAGCCAAACCATGCACCCTAGTACAAAAATAGGTCCTGAGAGAATTTTGTATCCTTCCCTCCACATGATTCAAGATCAACAAGAGGTTATTGGTTCCATTCAAGAACTGTCAAACCAGTAACAGATCATATGAGAACAAGAGTGTCCCTTATTCCCAATACACAATTCCAATATTTCACTATCCATACTCTTAGGATCTCCAATTCCCTGCTTTTACTCCCACTTGTGAAACTTTGCACAGTGGGATCAACTATAAATAAAGGATATCCTTTTAGTGATAGGGGTACTATCATTGAGAGAATACCCCCTTCATAATATTAATTAATTCTTACTCCCATCTAATCCACTAGAATGGTTTTAAACCAAACCTCAATTCCCAACCCAGTGAAGATGCATCATCTCATCTTCACAGATGATCTCACAGCTTGCCTAGGGATTTGAGGGTACCAACTTGGTCCTGCCAACTTTGGGCCTTCATCAGTAGGAAATGGCCAAATCTATTATGAAAGACAGCACAGCTAAACTCTTTCTATTGTTGAGTATATGCTTTTGGGGAGTATAGTAAGCAAGATAAAGGGGGAAATTAAGAAGAGGATACTTTATTGGATATGAATATGGGGTAATATATAGTATTGTGAGAAGCCACATAGTGTCCATGTATATCATGATGATCATAGGGCTTATCTGAGTAAGGTTCCTCTTAAGTCACAAGGCTTGTTCAAGTTGTGTTTTGCTTAGGATCTGGAATGTTTGATCCCGTAATAGATGTCAATAATAGTGGTACTACCAACCTAACTATCAATTGGTAAACCATTTGGTGAATCATTTGGTGAGTCACTTGGGGTATTAATTCCCCAAGAGGGAGTAATCAAAGATGTTGTGACACTTAATAAAAGATATAGGCCTAGATCTTTTTTATAAAAACTCACAATATTCAAATATATCAAGAAACTATCACTTGAATGCCAGAAAGTGAGTAATTGAATCTTTTATGTAAAAAAACTGTACCTTCACCAAAAAATGATATAGAATGTTTACAGTTGTATATCAAAGAGATACATTTCATACATCTTATTTTTCTCTATTACATACAGTAAAAAATATAATAGAAGACAATTAGGGATAAAAAAGGAGAGAGAAGAGAAGAGAGAAGAAAAGAGAAAGAGAAAAAGAAAGTTTTCTATTTGGTAACTGTCATATTTGTAGCAGCAAGGGGTGATAATTTCTACAAACAGTTAGTCAGGAACCTATTTCTTAATACTATACCTGTAGATGGTATAGTGGCAGCCTTTAGATAAGACACAAGAATAAAAGGTATTATGACAAAACTAGTGCTTTATTTGATAGTGAGGTGCTTATATAGTATAAGGCAGGGGAATTTACACCAGGGGAAAGGAGGCACAGACAGAAGGACTTTCCTAAAGAAGGAGAGTGAACAGGAACATTAGAAAGTCCTGCGTGATGAAACAACCAGTTTCATGTGGCTTTCCTTATGGAGGCATGTGGCTCTATTTATGTTGTTTCTATAATTAACCTCAGAAGTAAAGCCTGTGTCTGAAGCGCATTCAATAGACAAATCAAACACACATTTTATGAGCGTTTTAAATGTAGTTAACCTTATTAAAACCGTGTTGAGAAGAAGCAATTGTGTTATTGTTTTGTTGCTTGATCCCTAAGTGGACAACTCAATGTCTAATCCATTCAGGATCTGTGACAGTAGCAGTTTTTATGTGATTCATCCTCTTGACAACACAGAATTTTTTAAAAGTTCAAAGAGGAATGTGAGGTGGAAAGGGGGGAGGTGAAAAGGGAAAAATTAAGGACAAAAAACCCAGGAGTTTACTACATTGTTTTTGCGCACTTTGTTTTGGACACTTTGATTTTGATCCCTGAAATAACATAGGGAAACATAGTACAATATTATATTTAACATATTTTTTTAAATTACCTCCAAAACACACTTATTTTTAAGTATTGCAATAAAATAAAAACCTACTGTGAATTCAGAAACTAAAAGTAAAAATGTGGGGTTGTTAAATCCTTGGTCCAAATTTTGAATTGCTTTTATGGGAAACTCACCTGAGTGAAAATTAAAAAGTTAATAAAATAGCCCATTTAATTTGACTTTTTTTGTTGATTTAAATTGGCAAATTTTGAATCTCTTGAGCAGATAACTCAACTAACAAAAGATGTAAGGTCTTGTCCATATTGGTGCAAGGTTATAAACTAAAGCGTGTAGAGTATTAGGATTAAGATTTAGAAGGTATAAAAAGGTAGGAACTGCCTGTAATATGATTTTGCAGAATCCTGCTAAGAACATATGCTGGGTTACAAAAGGCGTGATATAATTTAAGAACCCAAACAAAGAAGATAAAACAAGGTGTTTAATAGTGAACAATTAGTAACTAAGGGAATGTCAATATTTGGATACTCTCCATCACCAAACTGGTACATATAACTATTGAAAAGATTCCTTAAGGGAAAATAATGGATACAACAAGCCTAAGGCTTGTTGTTTTAAAACTTTCATTTATTCAAGAAAAGAAAAGAAAAGACAAAACTTAAAAAATGAATTTAGTAAAAATATATAAATTTCTAAAAATTAAGATCTCAAGTTAAAAATTGACAAAGATTGGAGGGTAGAAATCACTTAGAATTTTGGCTTAAAGCCTACTCTTCAAAAGCTCTTTATTTATATAAAAGGCCTTTCCAGTTGAAGATGAATAGCCAGGGAGGAAGCAGCCAAGAAGAGGAGTAACTGGGGAAGTTTGGAGATGACCAGGAAAAGAAAGGAGAAACATAAGACCAGTTTGAAATAGATCTGCAACGTGAAGCTGGGGGAAAGCGGCAACGACGTAACCAGAAGTTTTAAAGGTAAGCAAAAATTAAAATTCTCTAACTTTAAAGTAGAAAATATATAAGCTAATAGAATAGCTGGAAGAGAAGACAATAACAACAACGGCAATTTGAACGCAAGTCAACGTAAAACAAGGTAAAAACTTAAAGTACTCAATTATTAACTTTTTAAATCAAAATTTAAAATATTTAAAAAATAATAGAAATATTAAAAATAAAGCAAAAACAATAAAAATAACTTAAGAAGCCTGCCCTTTGGGGCAGGGCATGACAAAAGACAAAACAGCAAACAAATGTGGGATACATGAATCAGAATGGAGGATTCTAATGTGCAATTTGAAATTTCCTGTATTTCAAACAAATCTGAAATTGTGGGATTGTCAAATCCAAGAACCAAATTTAAATTCATAATTGAAGTGAATTTGAAATAAATATATTACATGGGTGTCTCAAACAGGAAGTCAAAGGATCTAGAGTGGATTTTTAATAATTCTTTTAGGAATCATAGGCATTCTCAAAAATCACCCTATTCCGCTTTAGGGTGGCTAAAATTTAGATCATAATATTCAGCAACTTAACATACTTAACAATAAAATTGACTAAAATATACACTCCTCTTTTTGGGTTTACTTTTTTTAATAAAAATTTATTATGTCTTCTTCCAATAACAACCAAGTCAACAAGCTGTTCCCTGGCCTTGACAAAATCATGCAGGGCCACGTTGGGTCTTCCAATAGTGAAGCCTCTGCTATGGTCACACCCAACCCACAGGCCCCTCCCCAAGCACTTCTCAGGAGTATGTTCTTTCTCCTGTATCTTCAAGAATGGCCCTGTTTTCCAATCACACACAGGCAGCTTCTAATCCAGATTGTGTAGCAACACTAGCATCTGGAATCGGACAATTTAGCCAAGGGTCACCCAGGGAAGCCGGAATCCAGAAACAGTCAATCAGATGACATGATCCTTTCCCAAGACAGACACATCCCTCCTCCAGCCAATCAGCCTGCAAGACACTATAGAAAATCAATCACCCCAGAAATTGTTCTCAAAATGATTGAAAAGCAAGGGATGCTTATGTCCCTTGGGAAAATTGCAGCTGGGTGGGTTTTGCAAAGACCACTGTGGCTGCAACCCTGCAAGCCCACACCAATTGTGGCCCTCTCCCAAGAAGACCCCAAATAGTGCCCATACTTCAACTAAAGGTGAAAAAGTCCACCCTCTCATGACAGTTATTATGGAGTGTGACCCACAGATGCCCCTGGTCCAGGTCCGTCTCCAACTGGGACTCCACAGCATTTTTACCAATAAGAGAACGGTGAATTTATGGATGAACAGAGTTGTGGTTGCCACCAGAATCTTATCCAATCAGGTTTCTAGTGGCCCCAGTTTGGTGGATACCAACCTTTATAATGCATTAATCATTAGTTCTATAAAAGGAAGGGCAATGCCGGCCCGTAATGATGTCATTTTTTTGTTGTATGCCAAGATTTTGGCAAGTATTCAAGACTTTGGGGAAAAGCACATCCAATCTGACGTATACAAGTGCAACCCAATCCTATATTGTTTTGTTGGGGTTTTATTGGCAGTTTCCCCATTGGGTGTCAATTATTACTCAGCAATATCAAACACTGCAGATGGGCATGCCTATCAAACAGAGCTCAAGGACATGCTGGAGGAGTGGGCTGCCCAACAAGCCGTGTACATAGTTGTAATGAGTGTGGAGATAGATCAGCGGGAATGGGAAACCAAGGAAATTAGGGCTGCGGGGCATGCCTGTTGGTCCTACCCCATCAACCACGCTGACATGCATCTTGCAGATGTATGTCTTTACAATTTTGGTTCTGCTCTCAGGCTCTTAAAGCCTGCCACATACAATGAACTGTGCACCTAAATTAATAAGGGGTATGAGTTTTTCCCTTCTGTGTTTGTCCAGAACCTATCAGATCTCATCATCTTCTATGTAAGTGATAATGATAAGTACAGAAGAACTCCTGCATCCCCTCACACCCATCCATTTGTTTTTTCAAGCCCACATATGTGACAGAAGAAGAATTTGAGCAATTGAAGCAATCAGCTCTTGCTGCCCCTTCCCAGTCAACAAACCCTTCCTCCCCAACCCCCCATCAAGACCAAGCCACCTGCCTTCTCTTTTACAGGTGCAGATTATGGCAACATACATTCTACTCATATCCTCTACTACTCATCTCTTGACAAGTAAAATAAAAATTTCTTTACGACAACTTATTAAATATGATATTATTTCTTCTAATTCATAAATAATAAAAAAATTTACAACATTGACATTCCCCATAATTAATACAATGTTGTACATTTGATGTGGTAACATATAATTATTTGCATGGATATTTTTCATTATCAATAATAAATTAAGAACCACAAATATAAATATTGCATTAGAATATTGCAATTAGATGTCAACTCTTGATATTTTGATATTATGTACATAACTCAATGTATATTATTTAATAAAAATCATTGTAAACAAGGCCTTTTTCATTGTAATTTATTTAAATGGACTGTGTTTATATTAGAGAGCCATTAACAATTAGTACAAATATTGATACATAGTGCATTTTACAGCCTGTATATTTACCTATTGGTAATAATTCTGTAAACCTTTTAGTCGGATTTTACAAGGTAATAATAATGTAATGGGTTAATAAATTAATGTTTATTACCATTAATTGGCTGATTTCTTTGCTGTGGCAACTGTTCATTTTCTGATATTTACAAACTAGTATCCAATTGGTTAGTTTCACATCCAATTGCACAGGTGATAGGAAATCAAGTTGCTACCCAACCACATCCAGTCTTGGGATGGCGCCCACTTTTTCCTATTGCCTGTGCAATTGAATGTGAAACCAACCAATTATATACTAGTGCGCAAATATCAGAAAATGTACAATTGCCACAGCAAAGAAAATCAGCCAATTAATGGTCATAAACAGTGAATGAATGATCCATTGAATTATGACTAACTCACAAAACTAACTTAAATTTAACAGAATAATTAGCAATAGGTAAATATGAAGGCTGTAAAATGCACAATGTATCAATATTTGTAATAAGTGTTAATGGCTCCCTAATATATACACAGTCCAACTTTAAAATTAAAATAAAAATACCAAGTTTAAAATGATTTTTATTGTACAGAATGTATTGAGTTATGCACCTAATATCTAAATATCAAGATTTAACTCATACCTACAATATTCTAATGTAATATTTACATTTGTTGGTCCTTACTTTAATATTGATAACAAAAAATATTAATGCATTGAAGGTAGTACTATAAAAACCAGTTTTTTGATGTAATTCAAACAAAATGTCAAATATCTACAGCCTTATTAACAAATTAGAGTCAGTCCTACAAAAGGTTGTTGAGCTTGAACATATCATAAAGGAAATTGTAGTAAATCAGATGGAAAATGAGTGAAGGGCTTTGGTCCAGCAAAACAAAACTGCAAAAAATAGCCTGGGAACAATAATCAACAAAGAACACAAGGAAATAGTTTTAAATCTAGAAAAGGAAATACTCAAGTGGTTAGATTTCAAAAGAAAAAGTTACAACTTGTGGGAATTTGCAAAAACCAATAGAAAGAATACTCAAAAAATCAAACTAATTGAAGTAAATGACAGCTCAAAGAAAATTAACACAAATGAAGAGAAAACTAATCAAATGAAAACAGATGAAAACAAAGCACATTCAAGAAGCAGAAGCGCCTCAAGAAACAATGAAAATTCAACAAAGAAAAATCAAGAGGAAACACAAGTAGCACAGAAAATAAGAAATATCAAGCCCAGAAAAACAAATGAAGAGCAGCCAACACTCATGTAGTTTGCTAAAGGGGCTCCTGTGGCTGAGGGGGCTGCGGGGAAACAATCAGTAAGTTTTTTTATGTTTTATCTATATTAACTTTAGTTATAACTAGGAATGGGGATGAGGTTGCTGAAGTGGCAGCATTCACGCCTAGATTTGGTTTTACGGGGTTACTAATCACTGGTAGCTCCTGTAAAGCAAATAGATAAAAATAAAATAAATAAAATAATTCAAATTAATATAAATAATTTTGCAAATATTGAAGCAAAAGCCAAGGAATATTTACCACCATTGGGGTGCTTGCTGTGGATTAGGGAAGCATATGAAATAGGAGCAAATATCAATTTCAAAGAGATGACTGAAATTTGCAGGATGTCAAGCTAAACTTTGATGAATATATCTATGAAAGCATTCAACAATTCCCATTTGAAAACATCAATAAATATGAAAAAAACTTAATAAAAACTGACTTTCAAATAGGAACTGAATATCTAAAAACTGAAATTTTTAATGAAGTATTTATGGCATTGTTAAATAAAGTTGGTGATGCAGTCCTTGTGAACACATTTTAACCTTTACTTATTTTGTTTGGAGAGGCACAGGGGGCTGATACAAGTTGGGGGCCCCCAGAACCCTCTTCAAATTCAATCAAACATCCTATATCAATAGATTAGTTCAAGTCTTCAAAAAATTGTGCATGTTCTTGGAAAATATACCTTGCAATAAATTCACATCACAGTATACCTGGGAATCCTCCTTCACTGCATATTAAAAACCAATGTCAAAAGGTTGGAGGATGTACCTATTCAAATCAATATATGCCGCTTAGCACTCAAACGCCAGAAGACACCATGGGGTTATAGGACAGTCAAGCACGTCCTGTATGACTCCTTTGCATTGGCAACATTGTACGGGTGCTGCATGCCCCCTAAAAAAACCCTATCAGTTGATTACTCACCCGCCTTCCTTTTATTAAACGTTCAATAACCACTGGGGTACAGGGCGCCACCCCTCTAGCAATTGCATCCAGGGTTGTCCACCATGTACAGAAGAGTATGGGGATCTAATTAGACGCACTAGCTGAAAATTTAATTTTGGGGTATAATTCCCCAGAATAATCACATTCCCTTTGCAATATGCATCCCCCCAATAAATATTTTTCCCTAGCAAGTTTATTTTTTTTAATTTTTTAATTTTAAATATTAAAATCTAAATATTAAAATTAAAATATTTAAATTTTAATATTTAAATTTTAAAGATTAAATTTTAATATTTATGTTTTAATATTTAAATTATAATACTAATATATATAAATATATAATAAAACAGTAGCTATAGTTAGTGAACACATAGAATAATAAAATATGATTTAAAAATGTGTTTATTTACTTGCTTGTCCAGTAACAGTTCATATATTACATAGTTAAACAACAAGAACTGAATATATTCACATATAACTGCCCACACCACTTATGTTTTAAACAAGTGATTGTTTAGAATTTGAATTACTTTTCCCTTTTAATATGGGTTTATAAATATATTTTCTATGATTAACCTGTGTCATAAGTACTAATTAGTAAGAGATACATGAAAATCATTGGTTTTTGTGTCATGTGGCTGTAGTGGTACTGAAATAATAAGGATGAGATGATGACTTGCAAGGCTGATTTGTGGCTTAAAAAAGCCAAAGTACCAACAAGGATTCATGGTTATTTAAATAAAATTAATCTATTTCTATCTTTTTTAATTTATTTATTTATTAGCTCAACAGTCAATACAATGACATTGCATTATAATAAAAATATGTGTCCTCATATCTAGTATAATAAATTTACTTAAATTTAGTGCATATTCTTATATGTTTATAACACAATTCAATGTCATGCCATTATATAAATAATGATTTTCAAGTCCTAATAAAAACAAAATATATAAAAATGAAAAACAAATAAATAAAATCCAGAGCACCCATTTACAGTAGTTTTAAAAGCTATGGCAACAACCAAAAATACCTCAGATTTAAACAAAAGGATTTCATATTTGAACAAAATCCAAGCCACACAAGATTCAGGATTCAATTAATTAAAAAATTCAGTTAATAAATGAACTGTCAAGCAAAAAAGAAATTTAACTAGCCCATTATACAAAATTATAGCAAATAACAAGTGGCATTATTTAAACCACAAACAAAATGAACTGTCAAACAAAAAAGAAATTTAACTAGCCCATTATACAAAATTATAGCAAATAACAAGCGGCATTATTTAAACCACAAACAAAATGAACTGACGCAACAAGTGAGATGGATGTATGCTATTATGGAGTATATTAGAATCTAATCAAGATTCATATGAGGCACCAACAGAAGGACTAATAAGAAAAAAATTGAGCAAACTAGAAGCAAGATTCCACAAGCACAAAAAAAATGAAGTCACACAAGATGTGTATTATAAACAGCCTAAAATAGAAAAACAATAGTTTAACAGACAACAAACAGCTATTCAATTTAGGAACAGAGGCATTTTATTCATTTTTATGGATCCTTATTTGTATGGAATGGTTTTGAGAATCTTACAAATATGGACTTGAGATTACAATAAAAATAAATCATTAAATTTTAAAATTTCTACTTTTAGTGATTTTATCCTAGGTTTTTTTACAATGGTTTTCAATAGCAACAACATTTTCAACAGTGCCTGCAACCAAGCTAGCAGAAGAAAAGCCAGCTTCAATGGAGGCAAGGATCAGAACGTGGAGGCACCCATTTACACCCAAGCCTTTGAGGCGGGTAACAAAGAAGCTGACCTGTATCTGACCCCCAACCCATATGGCTTTGACTTGTTTAATAGTCACTTTGTGTCTAGCTCCTCCCCTGCTCTCATACCCACCCCCACACAAGCTACCAGTCAACCAACCAATAAGGATGGCAACCTTGATTTGGAGCAACTTCTTGCCACCTGCCAACCTCCCCCCTCAGACAATCAGGCTTCAGCTCCTGCAGCCCAGCACCCCAAGCAAAGAATCATCACTGCCCAAATTCTCCAGGAAATTGTGGCACTGAACCTTCAGGGTCTGTCCTGGGATCAGATTGCTGACCAATTTAAATTTACCTGGTCTACTGTCATACAGGAATTCAACAACCTGATGAATAAGGGGAATCTGATTGGGACAGCCAAGAAGCCCAAGAAGGCCCCCAAGTCCCAAATTACAGAGGCATACCCAATCATGCTTGATCTATTGCAGCAGGACCCCAAGCTTTCCTTGAACCAGGTCCAAAAGCAACTTGCGCACCATGGCATTTGGCTGTCTGAGCACACAGTGAAGCTCTGGATGTATGGGAAGGTGGTGTGAGTCTGCGTGCTGACCAATGTTGCCGGCAACCAATAGGATGGCGCTGAGGATTCCCCATATGATCCCACCATCAAATACACCCTGGTCCAATGCTTGACTAGTCTCACAAATAACATCATCTTTATCTCCTACTACAAGCTATCAATAGCTTTTGATGATTTCAGCAAGCAAGGAAGAGCCGCCAATCAAAAAAGAAGGAAGTAGGTCAAGGAGGGGACTTTCATTGGTGGGTTTCTTGTTGTTTCAGTCAAGGGTTCTGTCTATTATTAATTGAACCCAGATTTCACCAATGGCTACAAGTACAGCCACATCCTTGGTGAATTACTTGACTCCTGGGATGGCTCAAATTCCAAGCACCAGGTTTTCTTGAGTCACCAGATTGAGGGTAGCTCCACTGCCCTCCAGGCCATCCAGGGATGCGGGCACCAGGCCTCAGTCTACCCCACCAGCCATGCAGACATACATCTGGGTGATGTCATCTTCTTCAACATCAGAGACACAGTACAGGAGGGCCGCCCTCAGGCTTTCAATGACCTCTATCTTGGGGTCCTTGACCACAATTCTCTCTTTGGTCACCAAATGGCGGCAGACCTGTTTGTTCAAATTGTCTTTCATGTGAATATGGGCAACTAATCACAAAAGGACAAGCGCTTCCCACCCTGTGCCACTGCCACCTATCAACTGTTCCAGCCAATGACAGACAAGGAATACCAACAACAGTATATGGCGGCCATCACATGAAATCCTCCTACCACTACCCCCGTCACCACCACCCCCCACCTTCCAGCCCCACCCACCCAATTCCAGGCCCCCCAGGCCAGCACCATCTCTGTGTCTTCCTTCCCACGCTATTCTGCCTACTAGGCATCACTCTTCTCTGCCCTAATAAACCCCTGTTGCCAAACATTTTCTATCTATATTATCTTTATTTTGAATTTCAATTGTTTATGTTCTCTTTGTTTATAGTTGGTTTTATTCTTTATGTTCAGCTTATTTCTATAAAATATATATTTACTATGCTATGTATCAAATCCAGAACGCGGTTATTTTTAGCTCTTTACACAGCCTCTTATGATAATATTAACAATAATTTGGTGATCAGCTAGATTTGAATTAGAAAATTATAGGTTAACTGTGTTTAGATAAAGTTGTTACTGATCCAAATTCAAAACTTTAATGATAAACTTTAAGCCAATCAGGAGCCAAGTGATAAAGTGATTGTTGTGACATAAAGGGCCATTCAATAATTTCTTGATGCATGTGCGCTAATTAATATGATTGGCTGGATGTTTTGCCATTGTGCGCCATTGCCACTGTAGCAAGTTGTTGATGGACTAAAGCTAACCCAGTAGCTGATTGGGCACTAGTCCATTAACAACTTGCCACAGCAGCAATGGAAAAACAACCAGTTAATCATATTAACTAGCGCACATGCATCAAAGAATTATTGAATGACCCTTTATGTCACAACAATCACTTTATCACTTGGCTCCTGATTGGCTTAAAGTTTATCATTAAAGTTTTGAATTTGGATCAGTAACAACTTTATCTAAACACAGTTAACCTATAATTTTCTAATTCAAATCTAGCTGATCACCAAATTATTGTTAATATTATCATAAGAGGCTGTGTAAAGAGCTAAAAATAACCGCGTTCTGGATTTGATACATAGCATAGTAAATATATATTTTATAGAAATAAGCTGAACATAAAGAATAAAACCAACTATAAACAAAGAGAACATAAACAATTGAAATTCAAAATAAAGATAATATAGATAGAAAATGTTTGGCAACAGGGGTTTATTAGGGCAGAGAAGAGTGATGCCTAGTAGGCAGAATAGCGTGGGAAGGAAGACACAGAGATGGTGCTGGCCTGGGGGGCCTGGAATTGGGTGGGTGGGGCTGGAAGGTGGGGGGTGGTGGTGACGGGGGTAGTGGTAGGAGGATTTCATGTGATGGCCGCCATATACTGTTGTTGGTATTCCTTGTCTGTCATTGGCTGGAACAGTTGATAGGTGGCAGTGGCACAGGGTGGGAAGCGCTTGTCCTTTTGTGATTAGTTGCCCATATTCACATGAAAGACAATTTGAACAAACAGGTCTGCCGCCATTTGGTGACCAAAGAGAGAATTGTGGTCAAGGACCCCAAGATAGAGGTCATTGAAAGCCTGAGGGCGGCCCTCCTGTACTGTGTCTCTGATGTTGAAGAAGATGACATCACCCAGATGTATGTCTGCATGGCTGGTGGGGTAGACTGAGGCCTGGTGCCCGCATCCCTGGATGGCCTGGAGGGCAGTGGAGCTACCCTCAATCTGGTGACTCAAGAAAACCTGGTGCTTGGAATTTGAGCCATCCCAGGAGTCAAGTAATTCACCAAGGATGTGGCTGTACTTGTAGCCATTGGTGAAATCTGGGTTCAATTAATAATAGACAGAACCCTTGACTGAAACAACAAGAAACCCACCAATGAAAGTCCCCTCCTTGACCTACTTCCTTCTTTTTTGATTGGCGGCTCTTCCTTGCTTGCTGAAATCATCAAAAGCTATTGATAGCTTGTAGTAGGAGATAAAGATGATGTTATTTGTGAGACTAGTCAAGCATTGGACCAGGGTGTATTTGATGGTGGGATCATATGGGGAATCCTCAGCGCCATCCTATTGGTTGCCGGCAACATTGGTCAGCACGCAGACTCACACCACCTTCCCATACATCCAGAGCTTCACTGTGTGCTCAGACAGCCAAATGCCATGGTGCGCAAGTTGCTTTTGGACCTGGTTCAAGGAAAGCTTGGGGTCCTGCTGCAATAGATCAAGCATGATTGGGTATGCCTCTGTAATTTGGGACTTGGGGGCCTTCTTGGGCTTCTTGGCTGTCCCAATCAGATTCCCCTTATTCATCAGGTTGTTGAATTCCTGTATGACAGTAGACCAGGTAAATTTAAATTGGTCAGCAATCTGATCCCAGGACAGACCCTGAAGGTTCAGTGCCACAATTTCCTGGAGAATTTGGGCAGTGATGATTCTTTGCTTGGGGTGCTGGGCTGCAGGAGCTGAAGCCTGATTGTCTGAGGGGGGGAGGTTGGCAGGTGGCAAGAAGTTGCTCCAAATCAAGGTTGCCATCCTTATTGGTTGGTTGACTGGTAGCTTGTGTGGGGGTGGGTATGAGAGCAGGGGAGGAGCTAGACACAAAGTGACTATTAAACAAGTCAAAGCCATATGGGTTGGGGGTCAGATACAGGTCAGCTTCTTTGTTACCCGCCTCAAAGGCTTGGGTGTAAATGGGTGCCTCCACGTTCTGATCCTTGCCTCCATTGAAGCTGGCTTTTCTTCTGCTAGCTTGGTTGCAGGCACTGTTGAAAATGTTGTTGCTATTGAAAACCATTGTAAAAAAAACCTAGGATAAAATCACTAAAAGTAGAAATTTTAAAATTTAATGATTTATTTTTATTGTAATCTCAAGTCCATATTTGTAAGATTCTCAAAACCATTCCATACAAATAAGGATCCATAAAAATGAATAAAATGCCTCTGTTCCTAAATTGAATAGCTGTTTGTTGTCTGTTAAACTATTGTTTTTCTATTTTAGGCTGTTTATAATACACATCTTGTGTGACTTCATTTTTTTTGTGCTTGTGGAATCTTGCTTCTAGTTTGCTCAATTTTTTTCTTATTAGTCCTTCTGTTGGTGCCTCATATGAATCTTGATTAGATTCTAATATACTCCATAATAGCATACATCCATCTCACTTGTTGCGTCAGTTCATTTTGTTTGTGGTTTAAATAATGCCGCTTGTTATTTGCTATAATTTTGTATAATGGGCTAGTTAAATTTCTTTTTTGTTTGACAGTTCATTTTGTTTGTGGTTTAAATAATGCCACTTGTTATTTGCTATAATTTTGTATAATGGGCTAGTAAATTTTCTTTTTTGTTTGACAGTTCATTTTGTTTGTGGTTTAAATAATGCCACTTGTTATTTGCTATAATTTTGTATAATGGGCTAGTTAAATTTCTTTTTTGCTTGACAGTTCATTTATTAACTGAATTTTTTAATTAATTGAATCCTGAATCTTGTGTGGCTTGGATTTTGTTCAAATATGAAATCCTTTTGTTTAAATCTGAGGTATTTTTGGTTGTTGCCATAGCTTTTAAAACTACTGTACCAAAAAAATTTGTTTATTTTTATATATATTTAAATAGCAGGTCTTAAAGAATCTACATGAGCACTTTCAAAAGTTTTTATTTATTATTTAAAATTTATAAGAATATAAAAATTGTGATTAAAATTAAAAAGTCATTTTTATTTCCTCACTTTTGATTTGAATAACTTAATAATACAAGATGAATAAAGTATTAATTTTTTGTGGAAATTTAATATTAAGTGGACTTAGTTTTTTGGCACCTTTTCAGATTTCAATTAGACTATTTTTTGATTTCTGCACTTATTAAGAAACTATATGTAAATTTTTACATAAATTTTTATGAGATAAAAATTTATTTTTAAAAATAAGAGGCTTATAATAGTAATTTATATTAAGATGTAAATAGAGTAGTTTTAAAATCTATGGCAACAAAAAAAATGAATTCAGATTTAAGCAAAATTGAAATGAACCCACATCTACTGTAAATCAATATAAGTTCATCTTTTTTTAATTTTGTTTAAATCTGGATTGTTTTGCTTGTTGCCATAGCTTTTAAAACTACCATAAAGGTACTTAAAAAGTTTTGCCTAAAGTTAAAAGCTTTTTTAGCTCTTTATTTCTTTTTTTATGTATAGAAAAAAATTTAAATTTTTTTTTAAATTTTAATGTATCAAATATTAAATTGAAGCTTTTTTTGCACTTCAATTTTTGCACTTTTGATTTTGTCCCCTGTAATCAAAGCGGTAAATAAGTTCTATTTAAAAAGCCAAATTAAATTAAGGTGTGTTTTAAATTGCATTGTTTTGGGCACTTCAAACTTGGTGTTTTGATTTTAGCTACTAATAAAAACATTTTAAAATTTAGAAAATTTAAGAAACATTAAAAATTTTGGGAAAATTTATTGTAAAAAAGTGCAGAGATTAAAAAATCTGTCAATTTTGATATTTTGATCTCTGCACTTCAACTTTGGCACTTGCCCAAAGTAATAGCCTTCATACAAAACAGCTGGCCTCTCCTGGAAAGTTGACCAGAAGAAGAAAATGAGAAGCTCATCTTGATGGTAAAATTTTCATCCTTGTCACAGAAGTTTTTGATTCTCATCAGATAAAAACCAGGAATATCCTTCTTAGCATGTCTTTTGATTGACTTCTATTTTATTGTAGATCCTGTTAGTGTTGGTATTTGGGTAGTCTTTGGGAGCTCTTTTCCTTATTTTGAACACCACATTCATTTGAAATTTCTTTTTAATTATCTTTTGATGCTTCATCTTGAGTATCTTGGTTAGTATTTTTTACAGTATCCTATTTTTTATTGCCTCCCCTTTACTTGTGACTTTTGATAGGAGTATAATCTCCTACACTGTTATAGAAGGACTTTCTGAGAGCTGCTGGTAGTTTTATTTGATTTTCCTGATTCAAAACTTTTTAGTGGCTTCTTTTTTTTGGGCACTAGCTTTCTTGGCCTTGTTGGATTAAAAGAATTTCTGTTAGGAATATTTAATAAAGCTATTCTTAATTATCTGGTTTTTTAACAAATTTGATTTATTAAATTATTATTTTTTGATTTTTCTCTTGTTTTTATTTGCTCTGATTTTAATTGGTTTGTGTTTAATTGTCAATAATTACTAGTAAAAGTAATAGTATTACTTGTTAGTATTACAACATCTTCAATTACTCCCTCTCAGGAAAGCAATTCCCTGATCAACTCTCCAAATTATTCTCTGACTAATTATTGAGTTGGTGGCACTCTTATCATTCTCCCATCTATTACAGGGATCAAACATTTTGAGTCTCTGAGGAACACTACTTGGACAAACCCCATGACCATCATGACATCATGGACTTGTGGCTTCTCATGATACTATATAATACTCTAAGCTCATATCTAATAAAGCATCATTCTCTTCTTAATTTCCACCTTTTACTTGTTTACTATACTTCCCAGAAGTATATAATTGACAGTAGTAGCACAGCTAGGTTATCCACACCTACTCATCTTTTAGGAAAAATTCCCCCTAAATAAGGATTCAACAAATGGCCCTCCCCACAGGCTGGAGATATTACAAAAAAAGGACAAGACATCCCTGCAGGTTTTGTCATCTTCAACAAAGTCCTTGTCCCCACCAAACAGTATAATCTCCTCAAAGCCCTTAAACTCTTGAGCCTGCCTCCAACTTCTGCAAGTCTGCAGTTGATTTAGATACCCAAAAAATGTCTTTCAGCGTCTATGCTCAGCAGAAATTGGGAATTTTGAAGTATTATGCCAGGAAAATGCCAGCCTCTGGATTGATAAAACACAAAGAAAATTTACACAAGTGGGCTACCCCTGCAGACTTTGGGCCAGTGAAATTGCCCTTTGTGTCACAGGAACCACCTCACATTTTGTAAGTGAGTGGCTTGAACAACACCCTGATCAAAACAAAAACTAGTAAATGTTCAAAGCCACCTTCCTAAAAAAGGGTCTCAATGAAGGACTCTAATATAGTGATCATGACATAAATTAGAACTTTTGAAATGACAGGAACAATTGAGGAGTACATTTCAGTGCATGAAGACTTACATGACTGAGCCCCCAGTCTTATCAACTTTTGCAAGCCTGGACCACAACTAGACTTCTACAATGGCCTCCCCACACACATTAGAGGTTGGTTTGACATGACCTGCTATAAGAACCTCAGAGATGTATTCTTGGAAAGAAAGCAGGCAGCCCAAAAGTCTGACAACTTACATGCAACAAACAAACAAAAGGAGAGCCCCTAAGCAAAGAAGGACCCTCTCCCCAACAATTAGAATAACCAAAGCATTAACCCCCTGTCGTATTTGTAGCAGCAAGGGGTGCTAATTTCTACAAACAGTTAGTCAGGAACCTATTTCTTAATACTATATATGTAGATGGTATAGTGGCAGCCTTTAGATAAGACACAAGAATAAAAGGTATTATGACAAAACTAGTGCTTTATTTGATATTGAGGTGCTTATATAGTATAAGGCAGGGGAATTTACACCAGGAGAAAGGAGGCACAGACAGAAGGACTTTTTTAAAGGAGGAGAGTGGACAGGCACATTAGAAAGTCCTGTGTGATGGAACAACCAGTTTCATGTGGCTTTCCTTATGGAGACATGTGGCTCTATTTATGTTGTTTCTATAATTAACCTCATAAGTAAAGCCTGTGACTGAAGCGCATTCAATAGACAAATTGAACACATGTTTTATGAGCGTTTTAAATGTAGTTAACCTTATTAAAGCCGTGTTGAGAAGAAGCAATCATGTGATTGTTTTGTCGCTTGATCCCTAAGTGGAAGACTTAATGTCTAATCCATGCAGGATCTGCAACACCCCCATCCTTGAAACGTGAATCACACAGCTCAGGCTAATCAAGCAAGCACAGAAGGCACCAACAAGGAGGGAAATCTCAGGGGAGTGCTTAGGTGAGCCGCCCTCTCCCAATCTAAAAAACTTGTACAGGGACCAGGAGGTGGATTCAATCACCACAATCTAAGTACCCTCCATCAATCCTCAACTATTTGCCACCCAAACTGGAAATAAACATCTTACTTATCATTTCTGCTTTTGCAGATATCAGGGAACAGCACTATTTGACACTGGAGCAGACCTATTTTTTGTTGACAAAAAAATTGCCAGCCTCATGAAACTACTCACAGTCCTAAGTAACATCAAGATAGTTGTCATGGCAGATAATAGAAGCACACCAGTCAATAGAGAAACAAAATCTTTCTGCACCCAAATTGTTAATGTACAGACTACGCTCAGTGGCCCTGTAATACCAATCCCCAAGTATGATGTTATACCTGGCCTTTATTGGATGAGAAAGACCAAACCTCATATTGGCTGGGATAGCGCTACACTCACCATACAATAAGGTGAGGTGCACCACCATGTTTACCCAACTCATCTTGACACACTTATAGAGACCATGTATCCTTGAAAATCATGGAAACAGAACAGAAACCAACCCTAGAAAAATTGACTGGAACACCTTCATGTATGAAGTTATTACTTCAAAAACACAGAAATCAGGTGTAAAAGAGACCATATTTGAGAACAGCCAGTCAACAAATTCCCCTCTTAATTCCAAGAAACTTTACCAGGCATATTGCCTGATTGCAGCATACAGCATGAAATTGCTCTCAAGGGAAGCATCCCCAAAGCACACCCAATTTCTTGTCTCATACCTCAGGAAGATGATACCCTAAAAGCTTACCTTGAGGAAGCCCTTGAGAAAGGCCTCATTTGACCCTTAAAATCATCTTTTGGTGCAACTGTCTTTTTTGTGCAAAAATGAATAAGGGACTCAACTAATCACAGACTACAGAGCACTCAATAAGGTCCTGATTAAAGACAAGTATCCCCTGCCCCTGATTGATGGACTTTTTGATGCCCTGGGGGCTTCCAAGTTTTCATAAAAATTGACTTGACAACAGGATATCACCAAGTTTGTGTAAAACCAGAGGAAATACTAAAGACAGCCTTCAGAAGCAAGTATAGATCCTTCAAATGAGTAGTTCTCATCTTTGATATGACAAACGCTCCCAGTACTTTTGTGATATTCCTGAATGGAGTCTTTAAAGAACACATCAGAAAACAGGTAAAAATATACCTAGAAGACATTATTATCTATAGTCTGAACTTAACAAAGCACTGAAAAGATGTTTGCAGGGTCCTCCAGACGCCCAAAGATAATCAACTCATTTCCAAGACTTCCAAATGCAACTTTTTCTGTCTGAACTCCCATTCCTTGGCCAAATTATCAGCAAGGACAGGATAAAGCCAGACCCAGAAAAGATCCACAGCATAACCAATATGCCAGCACCAAGAAACAAAAGCAAGCTCTGAACATTCCTTGGTATGGTGGCCTATGTCAGAGGGTTAATCCATGACTGGGGTGCCTTAACTACCTGTTATCTGCAATCACAGGTAACATAACCAAGTTTGTATGAACACCACTAAAAGATTAACATTTCTGGCAACTCAAAGAACACATGATCATTGCCCTTATCCTACAATATTTCAACTGTGAAAGAGTATACAAAATGGAAAATAATGCTTCCATCTATGTAATTGGAGGTGTACTATGTATCCAGACTTCAGAAAAGGACTTCCTCCCTGTACATACAAAGCAAGAAAGTTGTCTGACAGTGAATGAAGATACCCAATACATGACAAGGAACTGGTAGCTATTTTCCACTGTCTCTTAAAGTGGCAATATTATCTGGAAGGTGCACAAATATATAAAGTGCTAACTAACCACAAAACATTGGTATTTCTTAAAATCCAACAACACCTATCACAAAAACAAGCAGAGTGGATGATCCTTATCCAAAGGTATCCCATGTTAATTGGATATAACCCAGGCAAAGGAAAAATCACATCTGACGCCATATCAAGACTATACAATAAACATGTTTTATGCGCTGATGAGGACACTGATTGGCCCATGTTAATTATGGGAAATCTCCAAGAAAGGTTCCCACCTAGCACACCAATGGACATCCAAGAGAAAGTCCTCAAGAACAAACATCTGTTCAAAAATGTGTATGGTATGCTACATCAAATACTTCCAAGTGATGATACTGTACTCTACGTCCTGCCAACATAAAATATTGACACCATTCTGTGATACCACAGAGACCTGGGACACACTGTAGCCGCAACTTATATGATTATCTCAAAATGCACTACTGGTGGCCCAACATGCTGGAAATGTTAAAGAGGTGCTAGAGCAATGCAAAGTCTGTGAAAAGTACTCTTGATCAAGGCTCCACCCAAATGATTACTACCAGTATTAATCACACATTCTTTCAAGGTGTGATCACTGGATATTGTAGCACAAATGCCTGGCAATAAAAAAGGCAAAAAGTACATTATAACAGACATTGACTATTCAACCAGGTGGCCTGTAGCCCAAGCTACAAAAGAACACAAATTTAATGATGTGAGAAGATTTATTGTCAAAGAGATAATAGCAAAGTTTGGGAAACCTGACCTCCTGATCACAGATAGAGGAACCAAACTTTGAGCCATTGACACCAATATCTACCTTGCTAAAAACAGAATAAAATACACCATAGCCAGCCCATATCACCTACAAGCAAATGGATGTGTAGAACAACTAAACGGCTCCCTGGTGGAAGCCCTAAGTAAGTTATCTGCCAAAAATCCTGGGTCAATATGCTACCAACCGCCCTTATGGTCTTCAGAACACAAGTCAACTGCAATATAGGCAAAAGCCCTTATGAACTTGTCTAAGGTCAGAAACCCTCACTTGTCAGTACACCCACGGGACCACAACTGCCACTCCCACAGGAGATAACAGATAGTAATGATCCTAAGGTACTACAAGCCAGAAAAGACCAAGAGGAAATGGAACACAAAAGAGTCAAGAGGGAATCAATCCCCCTACAGCAGGAAAGATTCCAAGTCAGGGACAAAATCTGGGTTGTTAACCACAACCAGCATAAATTAGATCCAGGGCTACGTGGACCAGGCATTGTCATGGAAGTCAAACCTAATAATACCTACTTAATCAAAGGTATTGGCACTCAAACAGAACTCAAGCGTATGCACCATGACTGCCTCTGCCTCTTCAAAGCAAGGACAGAACAGCGTAATTCCTGACTCCCGGTACCCAACACCAAACTGGATCAATACCAAGCTTGTATCCTCAACACTCTCAAGAAAATTCCCAAGGTTCTACCTTCCAGCACCCCAGGGGGAGATTTTGCAGCATCTTTGATTACTCCCTCTGGGGAAATTAATTCCCCAAGTACTCACCAAATGATTCACTGAATGGTTCACCAATTGATAGTTAGGTTGATGGCGCCACTATCATTTAGCCATTTATTACGGGATAAAACATTCCAGATCATAAGTGGAAAACAACTTGAACAAGCCTCATTACTTAAGAGGAAAACTACTCAGATAAGCCCCATGACCATCATGATGTACATGGACAGTATGTGGCTTCTCATGATACTATATATTACCCTATATTCATATCCAATAAAGTATTGTTCTCTTCTTATTTTTACCTTTATTTTGTTTAAAATACTTCCCAGAAGTTATACTCAACATAAGTATACCATTGTATAGTATAGCTTTAATAAGCAAGCAATGTACTTTATATTACTTTAATAGTAAGATTCTATAATTTTTATCATTGAAATAAGATCACTAATAAACTAAAATACCTAAAATCATATACTTGTATCTTGTATGAAAAATATTTTATTTTGCTTATAATGAAGTTTTATTATAGCTTTACATATGCTGAATATGAAATTAAACTTTTTTATTAAAATATAGTTTATAAATCTGTATTTTAGTTTCATAGTTTATAGTCAATTGAATATAGCTACATATAAATTATAGATTAATTTTGGTTTTGAAAATAAAATAAACTTTCTTATAAAAAAGCAAATTTCAGCATATTCACTTTGTCTAGCACATAGTTTTTTTGCAGAAATGCAGTTCTTAGGGTCTCTTTAGTCTAGAGAGGATTTATAATATATGTTTTATATTAAGAACTATATTTTATTATGCTTCAAAGTTAACCTCCGTAAAATTGATTTTTGCACTTTGATCTTTGATATTTTTGATTTTTGCACCCTGCATAGTATTTTGGATTTTGCACTTTTGGGGGGTCCTATTTTCAATTTCTGCATTTTTGCCCTCAGGAACTTTGACCTAAGAAACTTGCCTATTACTTCTATAGTAAAAATATATTCAGATCAGGTGCCCTAAAGAATTGAAGTGTGTGCATAAAATATATCCCTTAATGTTTGCCATTAATAGATTTAAAGCCCTGAAAACTCCACCTGAAGACTATAAGCATCCTCCTCATAAAGATTTAATCAAGTGCCTAATGGTGTGGTACTAGTCACTAACCTCCCCCCAAAATAAAATGTGTTCTCCTCTGAGATAACCACACATGCCCTATCAAATCTAAGTGATCCTCAACAATTCATGGTCCATACCTACCATCAACTCATCAGGTTCATAACTAACAAAGGAAAAAATTATTCCATCCCAGTCAACAATCCAGAAAAAGCAAAAGACTTAGTCTTTGATGATCAATTCAAGTATGGCAATGACAAGTCCCTATTCCTTCTGCATGAAGATCATAATGATATCAAGGAGAGGATGATCATATATGCATCTAAGATTCATTTTAAAGTGCTTAATAATCAGGAGGTTTGGCTATATGATACCACCTTTGCCAGCTGCCCCAAGATCTTTAACCAGCTATGGGTCATACACACAAAAGTAGATGAGAGAGTGGTGCCTCTTATCTACTGCCAAATGATTGGAATCAATCAGGATAACTATGTGCGTGCTCTGGAGATCTTCAAGAAGGAAATACAGAATATAGTACTTGAGGATCAAGAAACAAGGCCCACAACAGTAGGAAGGCCACCCAAGGATCCTGTTACCTCAATAAGACTCAAGAACCCAAAGCTAGTCCTGCTTGAATTTGAGGCTTCCCAATTAATAGCATCTAGAAAAGTCTTTGAATGTGCAACCCAAGGATGTTACTTCCATTTTTGCCAAGCCTGACTTAGAAAAATGAAAAAATTCAAGGAACTTTACAAGAAGTATACCTCAGATACCTCAGGGATCACCAAGCAAATGTTTGGAAGATACCCTGCTATGTGTTTTCTGAAGAAGGATTTCATCTTGAGAGCAGTGAAGATACTGGATTTAGATGAATGTGATTTTGCTAAAAAGGATTTTATTTCAGGTTTTATTGACTACTTTGGGGGCCAGTGGCCTTGGAAATCCACTGAGAAGATATATGTGACAGGGAAAAAATATAGCAGTTAGAGCTATGTGGATTCTGTCTTGAATGAGGGTACAAAGTCTAAATCTTCCCTGAAAGGATGGCACAACCACTTTGCCAAGTCAGTGGCTGCTAGCAAACCATTGTTGTAAATTGCACTATTAATGCTATTTTGATATTAGATGAAAATTGTGATCCTTGTGAAAGCCTAGTTGGATTTGCTTTTTTACTTCAACAACCGCCCCTTTCTGTAAACAGGTTGACTTCAATATCCAAACATTATATATTGTATTACCTTAGTTATTATGATCCTTATATACTTTGGAACCCAAACAGCCTCTTGTCTATCTATTGAACAATTCATTCTTCCAGTCTACTATATAAATTTAATTCTCACTATAAATAAATACAAATTTATCCACATTTTTGTTGTCTTTTATAATCTTCAAGATTTTCTTTCCTTTTTGTTAAAAAGAAACTCTCTTTAATATTTCCAAGAAATTAAGGTTTGTCTTCTTAATTTAGCCCTAAAGGCTAACCTATGTCTATCTTTTAACCTCAAACCTTTTGTAAAAGTTTCCCCGTGTTTACTCTTGAATGTTTTCCCCAAGAGCCAAACATAACAAAATGCTCTTCACTACAGGGGCTTCCAGCCCCTTAGTTACCTGGCTTCCCACACATTCTCTGGTCCTTCTCCTATTGTTACTAAAATAGCCAAGTCCCCTATGGTTTTAAGTCCACCCATTGAGGAGGATATTAATGAATCTCCTAAAACATCTATGATAATGGTGTTGTTGCCTGGGCTCTTGTGGTCCCCTTCTAACTTTCTTGCTTGACCTTGATCAAATTATGTGCAGCTGCTTGGTCCCTACTCCACACTGGCACACTGGTCAATCATTTTATCCCTGGCATCTGTCCTGGTTATGCTTATGAAGAACTTTATTCCTTCTTGTTGTAATTTTATATTTTACCTAGTTTAATGAAATCAATGGAAACCATTATTGTGATAGTAAATCAGTTCATTCAGCCTTCATTAGTACATCATTGACTAGCGCTGAGTTTCCAAAACTAAATCCTGGCTTAAGTGGAAACCATAGTGGCAAACAATCACGCCCATAGTAGGTCTTATCAATAATGGATACACAGCCTCTTTTCTTGTATATCTGATAACTAATTTGACTCATTAGCTTCCCAAGAATACTTGAACTCATTATTAAACTCTCTTTTTCTGCCTCCCTGGGTACATTAGGGAGTTCCTGTGCAAATTGGATGACCATCACACTGTCTGTCAAGGTGAAATTGAAGCTTATCTCTTACACTATCAAAAAGACTTTGAAACATTAGTAGAAGAGCTCAGTCAGTTTTGAGAGCATATCAATGATAAGTTTAAGTTGGTTGGATCTTGTGTGAATTAATGGGGTATCAAGTTGCAGCATAGTTACAGGCTGGGCAAAGATGCCCTTGGGGATACATTACACTAAATCCAAAAGTATGTCAACAAAAAAGTGGTAGCCATGGTTTTGGTGCCACTCACACCTCCTCCTGAAAATACTCATACATCTGAGATCAAGATTTGGGAGGCTATTGCTGAGCTCAAGGCCACCACTTGTTGTCAATCCATCACTGCTAATGGACCTATCACCAAAACTGTGCCTGATTCTTTCATTACTATCTTGACAGACCAGGTGGCTATATTATGGGGTCAAATTGCTTACCTGCACCAAAGACTCTCAGATCAAGAGGAATCGTTTTATGTATCTGAAAGTGAAGGCAAGGGTGAAGATAAAAAGATAAAGGGCACTGAAAATCATGGGTGATACCATGGGCTAGAAGCTGAGTCACACATTGATTGTGCCCTTGCGTTGGACAACTTGGCTTCTGTGATTAATGATGTTGCAGATAGACAGGACACCTTAGAAAATGAAGTTAAAATCTCAATAGGCTGGCTGAAACCATGATCAAGAATATTTCTCCTCTGGTGCCACAATTTGTGGCTATGAGCAACATGGAAAACAGGATTTCAGGCACTTTGGCTTTTTACCATATACAAATTGATGATATTTGAACTATGACAACTATAGCTAGAGATATTGAAGGCCAGAATAGCTCCAACCTGGACACTTTAGAAGAAAGCTTTTGTATTCTGTGAGCCAAACAGCTGCTGCTGATTCTGAGTTCAAGTCTACCTCCATCATCAATATCCTCAATATGGGTGATAACAGTTAATCTACTTTTTCCTCAATTAATCCCAGATACAAGACAGCTTTTAAACATATCTTTGACCCCAAGACTTCTACAATTGCACCCTTCCTGGATATTTACAAGAATAACATGAGAAGGACCACCAAAAATCTCAAGAAGGAGCATATACTTACCCACCTGCATCTTACTTGTCAGGAAGTTGTTGTTCCCAAGCTTCTTTCCATTGTTACTTGGGACAATATGAATTAACTCTTGATTGAGAAATTTGGAGGTGACCTTAGCTTAGAGGCAAAAAGGATGCATTTAGCATATTGCCTTCAAATATAAGAAAAATCTGGCTGATTTTTCTGATTTTTTTTACATTGAAGGACAGCAACTCATCACTGGCTGCCAATTACTCCTTGGGAAGCTTAAAACTCCTGCTTCAATGCCCTCAAAATAAACTAACTCCTGTGCTTATCTTTAAGGCTCACTAGGCGTCCCTCACCTCCATGAATAATATCAAAATCTCTTCTTCAAGACATGAACTTGACGCATGGTGAGAATGTGGTTTGCAAAAGCAAGGTCAATAATGCTGGTACTACTTCCTGCACTCCCTGAATTATGACTTTGGGCCCAAATGGGCAACCCAAACATCAGGTTTATCATAGCTGTGGCCAAATAGGTCACCAATCTTGTTCTTGCACAAATCTGCAAGTAGAAGGACACAACTCAAATGAGAGGGTGTGAAAATAGAGGTCAACTTAGAGGCAGAGAGGATCTCAGTTAACCACCCTCCCAGTCTCTTCCTGATCCTCTTATTGATGATGATCTACCCTGTCATGTGTTAACACTATCCTCCATCTCTATCATAATCTTTGACTAACTTCAAACATTAATATTCAGATTATGATTATGATTATAATTATATATATGGTTATTCTGTGTTGGCTATTCCTGATAATGTTTCTGTTCCTTATAAACTCTGCTCAATAAATACCACACCACAACTCTCCTTCCTATATCCAAAGCCAAAGCTAAGATAGCACACCCTTACCCTTCCCAGGACCATTGCCCTCCTAACTTACTTGATACCTCTGAAGAAGCTTCTGAACTGGCTGAGGCTCTATTTGAAAAGGTTTATGTATCCCTGGCTTTTCAAACTGTCTACAAAGCAAATCTCTGCCTTGAAGTGCATGTTAGCAAAACAGGAGAAAGAACTAGAGGCTGCCCAAGATGTTCTGTGTTGTGTTCTGAGGCTTGGCACATAAACACAACAGGAAATCCTAACCTTAGGATTGTATTTGTACTAAGTCTTGGTTAGATGGCAGGGAAGTCTATGTGATTACCTTGTGGCCCTGAATGAGTAATCTCTACTAGTTGTGGCTAGAGAGAGGTGCCAAAGTACTTGGAAACACAGACAAAAATGTGAATATAACTTAATTTTATTGGTGAATACAAAATGGAATATATATGGCTGGGGATACCATAAATAAGTACACGGACAGTAGGTTACTTGCCACAAGCATGAGTGGGGCAAGTGAGTTGCAAGGAATCTGGAAACTGAACAGACAAACTTCCCATTTTGGTAACAGACTCATTTTGACAGGCAAAAGCAAAAGCAAGAGATTTTTCCTCAAAATAATCCATTGAAGGTAAAATCGAAACATGGTGAATGGTGGCATTCACAAAATTCTGGCTATCTTACCTCCTTTTGGCAAAGATACTACTTGCTTGGATATATTCATCCAGATAGTCAAGATCAAGGCTAATTGGATACATAATCTTGTATTAATGTTGTGTCTTCTAAGTTGATGAATAAGCTCAAGTTGGCTCCTGGCCTCAACTAGAAGCAGGCTTATGGAACTGTTGATATGGATAAAACACAGGCTATTGACGCCTACTCTGCTTTGCCAATGAGATTTTGGAAGCTTCTTGTTATATACCCTGCTATTATATTGAAGGAAAAAGCTATGACCTTTTGGTGGGAACTCATTTCCTAAGGGAATACAATGGGATAATTAACCTTTGAATGGATACATATCTCTTTTAGACTATGTTGGCCCACTTTTATTAAAGAGCCTACTTGTATTTCTGATAAGCAGCTTAAGACCTGTATCCTTGAGTACCCAAATGACATCTTCTCTATTAAAGACAGAACACACTCCTCTAATATACGCTCCACTCCTCTGGCTTTCCCTGCTTCTGAAGGAGTCTCATTGCCTTCTCCAGCTGCCATCACCATTCCTCCTGGTTCTCATGTCAATGTTGACTCATAGATACCTTACAAACTACCTGAGAAATTTTTCCTGGATTTATACTCCCCTAAGTCCCTGGAACGCAAGGTACCTTGGTTATACCCTGGGGGTCTGGATTTAACTCATAAGGAATCTGTGCAGTTGCTGCTGGCTAACTTGAATGCTTCCTCCATGCATGTATTTTGGGGGCAAGTTGTAGGACACAGATGTGTGTTAGATGCAGAACAAATGGCCTCTCTCTACCCATTTGAGACATTTATTGACTTCAATTTACCATAAGAAGACCACAAGTGCTCTCTCTGTTCACCGCCATTGACTTTTCTCAGTTGTCTCCAATCCAAAAAAAGTTTGTAATTGATCTTTTAGACCATTTCAAAGACATTTTTACTTCTGGCCCCAATGACTATGGGTTATCCAAAGGGGTTATCTACCAGGTTGATATGGGCAGTACCCCCCTTCTGCACCAAGACTTATTTTTGTAGTTGTGTTGAAAATACCCAAGTATCTAAAGAACTAAAGCAGCTCTTAGATACTGGGTTACTTGCCCCATCCCAAAGACCTTGAACCTCACCTTTGCTAATTATCAAAAAGAAGAATGTAGTATATAGTGTTGCAACATCTACAATTACTACCTCTTGGGGAAGTAATTCCATGAGTAATTCCCCTATTAATCATTAAGTTGGTAGCACTCTTATCAGCCGCCTATATAATATGGGGATCAAAAATTTTGAATACTAAATGAAAAATTACTTAAATAAGCCCTGTGGCTATCATGACGCACATGGAAAGTATGTGGCTTCTAAAGATACTATATAACCCTCTAAATTCATATATAAATAATATCATTCTCTTATCAATTTCCCAACTTATCTTGTTTTATATACTTTCAATAAGTATATACTTTACAATAGAATTGTGATAAACTACTAAAATCTTAACTCCCTCATCAAGAAATAAAACTCCCTTTATCTCAAATTAACAATGTTATTAGGAATTTAGGAGGTTCCAAGTTATTCTCTTCTATGGACTTAGCTTCAGGGTATTGCAAGGTAAACTTATCTTCAGAATTCTGCAAAAAGGCTTCCCTTATTATCAGAAGGCCTGTTTAAACCCACCTGTATGCCCCAAGGACTCTGCAAAGCACTTGCCACTTTTTAAAATGAAATGAATTCAATCCTACAAGACCTTGAGCTCTCCTGTATACTTAGATAATATCACAGTGTTTAGCTCTAGTTTCACTGATCACCTAGATCATCTCAAGGCTGTCTTTTTTCAGGGTGAAGTAGAGTGGGAGCTTGTCATAATTGATTGAAATGGGGAATATATACCCAAATGAGGATTTCATTACCAATGAGGAGGAGACAATGTGTGTTTACTTAGAAATGGTAACTTTTGAAGAGTGAATAAGGAAAAGTGCAGCAGAAGATTATGCACAGGTACATCAGTAAGACCTTGATTTGGCTTAGAGACAAGGAATCAACAGCATAGATAGTTTCATGTTCAATTTTTTGGGTTTCAGGAATCATTTTGTCAGGAGATGGAAGATTCCCAGGAAATTGCAGAGGTGAGGAGGCATAATCTAGCAATCCGGTTATTATAAATCTGATTGGGAAATATTGAAATAAGTGAATCATTGAGGCAAGATATTTATTGAGAGTAAATATCAAACTACTAAGGTAGTTTGGTGAGGACCATTATTAATTAAAGTATTTGGGTGCATCTTGATGAGGTGGCCTCTTTGTATATAATATTTAGACAACTTACAGATACCACCAATGGTGGTTCTGTAAGCTGTTAACTTACCTCTTTTGAGGTCAGGATTTTGTGACCAACAAGTCAAAAAGGGGAAATTGGGTGTGGAGCATCCACACCCAACTTGTACCCAATTTCATGTGCCACCACCCACTTGTGATTGATTATTAGATTTAAATCTAAGATTTCCACAAGCAGGCGGGGCTTTGGGCTGGGTTTCCCCGGGTGGCAGGGCTTTGATCAAGCCACACCCAGGAAAACTATGGCCATGAAATTACACTTATTCTTTGGTAATGGGGACTTTCCACCCCCTGGGAGTGCTGTCAGTGTATAGTTCTTGTATACAGGAGGGAGTTTCATGGCAGCTAGGGTGGCCTTTACTGGACCTACTGACTGGGGTTGTTCTTGTGGAATTCCTGAAGCATTTCTTGGGTATGAGTGAGGTTGCGGTGGGGGATCCAAAAGTTTTCTGAGGCTGGGTATCCCTTCCAGGCTACTAGTTAGTACAGACGCTTGCAGGACAGTTTGGATGCAATTATTGATTCCATTTCATATTCCAGTTGTCCATCTACCATTATGGAATCAGGAGTAGATACAGGGAGACCTTCATACTTAGTTAAGAGGCATTCATGGAATGTGCTGAAGATGTAGAAGAAGGGAGTGAGGTCCAGTTGGTAGGCTGAGGATCTAATCTTCTTTAAGATTCTGAATGGACCTACCCTTTAGGGACCTAGCTTCTGGAAGAGCACCTTAAGTCACATGTTCTGGGAGTCAACCAGTACTTGATTGCAAATTTTTTATGCTAGATCCTCTCTTCTTTTCATGTCTAAATAAGCCTTGTAAGTTGTCACAGTATGAGTTAAGGACTCTTTGACTGCTTTGTGGATTCTTTTTAAAGCTGCTTCCTGTGAGGATGCCAATTCCACTTTGCTACCTGAGAGTGAGCCAAAGTTACATTGGAGGCTGTAGCCATAATTTGCATAGAATGGGGAGACAATGGATGAAGAGTGTGGGTATTGTTGTAAGAAAACTGGGCCATTGGTATGTTTTGGGACAAGTTATCTTGTTCAGTGTTAGAGTAGTATCTAATAAATGTGGAGAAAAGAATTGATTCACCCTCTCTATTTGGTCATTGGATTGGGGATGGTAGTGTTGTAACTGTGCTGTTTTAGCAGAGTTACACAAGATAATATTTAGAAGATAGATAATAATCTTTATTGTTAGATAGTGATTATATAGTTCATGTGAATCAAGGATAACAGGAACATGATTGATGATCACACGGCTGGATGGAAGAGGGGGGTGGCTTGATTCTGGTAATGAGTCAAGCACCAAAACGAGGTATCCACCATAAAGGATCATCATCTGTTCATGTTGTTGGATTTGATAATTTGAGTTGACTTCCTAGTCTGGCTTCAAGTGACCGGATAATCAGATTGCAGGTCACAAACCTGCTTAATTGGAACCTTGCTGGTGGGGCAAGCCTGCGGTTTCGACACCCCCCTCCCCTGACTGAAGGTCAGCCTCCTCTGGGGGCAGGTTGTCAGGGAGGCTGTCAGGAGCCCGGGCGCTGTATTAAACTAGTTGTTTTTCTGTAGCTGGAAGGGCGGTCTCTCGTTGTTTCTGTCTTGCTTTGCAGGGTTGTAGGCAATCATGGTGTAGGTTTTTGTCTTTTTTACGTTTTCCAAGCCCTTGCACAAGGTAATTGTTATTGTTGTTTACCTTTAGAATGATTGCTGGCCCCACTTTTTCAGGTTGTAACTTGCTCTTGTCAACATTCATGACCCATACTTTGTCCCCAACTTCATGTCTATTGCGGATGGGGACAAATGTCTTTTGCAGACGTTCATTCTCTTTGACTGTTTGCTTACAATTAGCCTCCATTACTTGAGGGTCTGAGCAAGGGGGAACTTCACTTGGAATTTCCAGTTTGGGTCCTGTCAATGCTTGAATGATATTTGGCTGTGTGCTGTATACCAGTTCAAACGGGCTTTTTCCAGTGGATCTGTTCACTTGGGTTTGACACACAAGTAATGCAGTCTGTAGTTGCTTAGACCAGTCTCCAGGTCTCCTGGCAGTGAGTTTGGCTAAGGCTTGCAAGAGGCTACCATTAAGCCTCTCTACTCGTCCATTGGCCTGTGGGTGGTATGGTGTTGTTACGGTATGTTTGACCCTATTCTTGGTGAGGTATACATTGGTGTTTTTGGAGGTCAACTCTTTGCCTCCATCAGTTATCAGGAGTTCTGGCTTTCCAAATTTGCTGATTATTTCTTTGCCAATAAATTGTTGAACGTCATTGCTGGTGTGTGCCTTAACTGCTTGGACTACTGGCCATCTTGTTGCAAAGTCAATGGTGGTGATGATGTATTTCTTGTCATTGTGCTTTCCTGGCATGGGACCAAAAATGTCAAGAGCCCATACTTTGAAAGGTAGTTGTGTGCAGATGGGGAGTACTGACTTTGGCGGGGTTTTGCTTTTGCAAACTTTTTGCACACCTCACATTGGTCTAGAACTTCCTGGACATTGCAGTATAAGGTTGGCCACAAGGCTTTATGTTTTAGAAACTCATAAGGATTTTGGCTCTTGGTATGTCATAGGTCTCTGTGATAGCAAAGGATAGTGTTGACTTGCTGATGTGTGGGGATGTAGGGAATGGTTGTGCCGTCAGTCATCTTTCTGTGAAGAGTCCCATATACGTCAGCAAAGAGGTGTTTATTCTTGATGACTGTTTCTTTGGTTATGTCAGTTGTGCCAGGGGGAACCCATTGTCCTTTTTTTAGCACTAAGAGGGTCCAGTATGGGTCAAGCCCATTCTCTCCTCTTGAAGCACAGACATACAGGCAGGACAGGGCGTCTGCCATGGCAAGCTTGGCCCCAGGCTTGTACTGGATGAGCATGTTAAATCTCTCCAATAGTTTCATCCACTACGCTTGGTGGCGCAATAGATTTGTTTGAGTCTTGAAATAGATTAGTGACTTGTGGTTGGTTAATGCTGTGAATTCTTCCTGGCATTCTAGGTAGCAACTCCATTTGACTAGGCAGTGTACAATAGCCAGCAGTTCCTTGTTGCAGATAGGGTATTGACATTTGCCATATGTCAATTTTTGCAATTTGTAGGCTACAGAGAGGAAGTCACTATCACTATTTTTGATTTATAGTACTCCCCCAATGGATGCATCTGAGGTGTTGGTTTCCATTTGGTATTCCCTGTCACGTTTGGGATATTGCGGGATGGGAGCTGTTGTGAGCTTCTCTTTGAGGCGTCTAAACCAGAGGTCACGTTGGGGGGTCCACACAAAATTAGACTTGGCGCCTGTTATGGCAGATAAGGGGGCAGTCAAGACGCCACATTCAGGTATGAAATGTTGTACATAGGCCACCATTCCCAAGGAGGTGCGGAGTTCTGGCTTATCCTTGGGTGGTGGTATCTTGCAGATGGCCTGTATCTTTTGACTGTCAGGTTTGATGCTGTCCTTTGAGACTATGTGTCCCAAGAAGGGTAGTTGCTCACATAAGAACTGGCACTTGGAGGGCTTGGCCAACAGTTTGTGTTGTGCCAAGGTTGTAAAGACTGCCTCCAGGTCTTTGTGGTGCTGTTCCACCAAGGGGCTGTAGACAATAATGTTGTCTAGGTACACTAGGGCATGCTTGCTATGTGGGGCGTAAACACTTTGTTCATGAATGTTACAAAGGTGGACGGGGCATTGGTCATGCTAAAGTTGAGTACCACGCATCTGTAGGAGCCATATTTAGTGCAGAAGGCTGTTTTGGGAATGTCTTCCTCCTTGATACAAATCTGATTGTAGCCTGCAGTTAGATCAATATTGGAGAAGTCTGTGGCTCCTCCCAAGGAATCAAAGAGGTTGTCAATCATTGGTAGAGGGTAATGATTCTTAATGGTAACTTTGTTTAGGGCGCAGTAGTCTGTGACCAGGGGTAAGGTACCGTCCTTTTTGGCCACAAAGAATACAGCGGCCCAAAAGGGAGACTGTGAGGGGTGGATAAGTCCTTTTTCCAATGCCTCCTTGATATAGGCGCGTAAGGCGTTGTCCTCATTTTGGGTCAGCCTGTAGATGGGGCACACCTTGGGTACAGCCCCCTTGAGTTGGATAGAGTGCTGAATATGCTTCTCAGGGGGCAGCCTGGGTAACGCTTCCTTAAAGATTTCTGGATGGCGGGCCACAATGTTGCAGTCCTGGGGCGTGGAGGTATCCTGGTGGTCTTTGAAGTGTATGATCTCATACTGGTAGGAGTCCCAGTCAATTGACTTCAGGTCTTTCTTTTTGTCCTGGGCCTCTGGATACACACAAAGACATGGTTGCATAGCAGTTGGTCCACAGAGTCAGGGTAGATCTGGTGGTTGACTCCTTCACACTTGATGGTCAATATTGAGGTTGCCCAGTCTACGTGGGGGTTGTTCTTTTGTAACCAGTCTAGTCTCAGTACAATGTAAAACTTAGGAAAGTTGATGACAGGACCTTGGATGGCAGAGTGAAGGTTCTCAAGCATGACAGAGAAGGGAGCAGTTTCCTTTATCATGGCAATGTGGTTTTTCATCAGCTAGGACCACATTTTTAATCCGTGAAGGATTAGTGGCCAGCTTGAACTTGTCCACAAAGCTACTGTTGACTAGGGTTCAATCTGCACCCAAATCCAGGAGTGCTGATCCTGTGTAACTGTGAAAGCAAAAATGGTAGGACATCAATTTATTGGGATGTCTGACAATGGTGTACAGTACTGAGTCCTCCGAGGGCACCTGGATCTTTGAGCATTGGTCCACGTCCTTGGGTCAGTATTCATTATTGGGCAAGTCAGGAGTTGCGCGGGGAGAGCTTGGCTTTCTTAGTGCTCTCCCTTGGCTTTTTCCTCATCTTGGTTGTCTTGCGTGGCGGTGACATGGAAATGAGTACGGTTTGGCTGGCCATTGTTTCCATTTCCATGCCCATTAGAACCTGTGGGTTTTTGGTTGGCATTGTTCCTGTTGCCTCCAGGAGGTAGTCAAGCAGAGCACCCGCTTGGATGGGAATCCTTGGGTCTTTCTTGTTTCCCAGTTTGTGCCTTGTGCAGAGCGTTGGATGTCTGTTCCTCCTTTTCTGCTTCACAGTATAGGCTTTGCAGGTTGGTCACTTGATCCAGGTTTACATGTCTCATCACGTGCAACTTGAGACTGTTGTAGTACATGAGGTGTGTGGCTGGGGTGTCAAAGGTCATGTCAGATGGTGCACAAAGACAGAGTTCCTTGTAGGCACGGGTGAGTTCCTTCACAGTGCCTGTCTGGGTCAGGTTCTTCACTTGGCAAATGATTATGAGAGCTGTATCTTTAAGCACAAATCTTGCCAGGAATTCTTGCTTAGAGGTATACCAGTTCTTGTCAGTGTGCTCTTAATGCCACTTGTTGCACCAAGTGCCAGCGTCATGGGTGATGAAAATGGAAATTTCTGCAATCCAAAATTGCTGTGGGCATTCCATCTGAGCTAGCTTGCTCTGGGCAGACTGGATCCATGCAGCGGTGTTGTCGTCGTTGGCCCTGGCAAAAGGTTCCAAGGCGGCACTTTGTAGTCTTTGAGCTACATAGGCAGGCATAGTGGTTTTATTGGCTGGTTGCGGCATTGATGAGGGAGCCTGAAAGAAACCTTGTGCAGACATGGTGTTGAAGGCGGGTAGCAGGATTACCGTGTTTTGGTATAGGAAAAAACCATCAGGTATCTAAGTACCAGGAGTGTATAAAGTCCAGTCGGGTGGGAGGCCAGACATAATTCTGTCAAGGATTTGTTGGCCGCGGCGTTTGCGGGCAACAGGCGGAATTTTTCAAGACAAGGTAGGATGAAGAGCCTACCTGTGCTACCAATTTTGTAACTGTGCTGTTTTAGCAGAGTTACACGGGGAAAAGTATTTATAAGATAGATAATAATCTTTATTGTGAGATAGTGATTATATAGTTCATGTGAATCAAGGATAACAGGAACATGATTGGTGATCACATGGCTAGATGAAAGAGGGGAGTGGCTTGATTCTGGTAATGAGTCAAGCACCAAAACAAGGTATCCACCATAAAGGATCAGCATCTGTTCATGTTTTTGGATTTGGTAATTTGAGTTGACTTCCTAGTCTGGCTTCAAGTGACCAGATAATCGGATGGCAGGTCACAAACCTGCTTGGTTGGAACCTTGCTGGAGGGTTGAGCCTGCGGTTTTGACAGTAGGCTGTTGATCTACATAACTTAATGCCAATGAGTATGGAGAATTCCTCCCAGAATTGTGCTGTGAATTAGGGACCTCTGTTGTTTATGATCTCTTGGGGATTCCATGGTGAGCAAAGACATTGTTGACAAACAGTTTGGTCATTTGGACTGATGTGATTGTGGTTTGGCAGGGAATGAAATGACTCATCTTTGTGAAACAATCTACTACTACCACAATTGCATCATAACCATTTGATAGAGAAAGTTCTGCTATAAAATCAACAGACAGAGATGCCCATGGGCCATTTGGAATTTGTAGGGGGACCAGTAGACCTGTCTGTTTGAGACAGGATGGCTTTGACTTTAGACAAACCATACAGCCTTTCAGGTACTTAGCTATGTCTGATATGAGATCTCTCTAACCAAATTGTCTGAGGATTATCTCTATAGTCTTTTTCCCCCTTGGTGACTAATCAATATGTTGTCATGGTGGACCTGGATGACTTCCAGGAAAATATCACCATCAGGTACCCACAGACAACCATTGTGAAGTATGATACTGTCTTCATAGCTGTAGCAGGTGTGGGGAGTAGATTGACTTGCCAACTTAAATAACTGGGGGTACTGTTTGTCTAAAGGTTGCAGCAACTTGACTCTAGCTACCAGGTCTGGGTTGGAAGGTTCTTGGACATTTAGGGTGAAGATTGTTTCCATGGAGGAGAGGATAGAGTAGCGCTGGGGGGAATCATGACCTTTGTATTGAATTCTTGTTCAGCCTTAACATTTAGAAGGAATGCTGGGTTACGTCTGAGGGAGTCCACCAGATGGTTATTGATATCCTTGATAAACTTGTATTGTAATTTGAACTTGACTAGAACTTTGTACTATCTGGTCTGACGTTCAGTTAAGAGACAAGGTTTTGTGGTAGTGCAGCAGGGCTTTGTGATATGTCCTTACTGTAAAGGGGTGTGTGGCTGAACAAAGATTATGCTTCCAGTATTTCATATACTCTACTACTGCCAATAAATCCTTGTCATAGATTATGTATCTGAGCTCTTTGGATCTCATTTTTCTAGAGAAATAGCCCACAGGGCATTCTAGTCCATCATCAGCAGTTTGTAGAAGAACTGATGCAATGGCAAATTTGGAGGCATCTGTGGCTAAAAGTAAGGTTTTAAGGCATCAACATAGCATAGATGTTTGCAGAATACATTATGTTCACAGAATCATTGAACATAGTATCACATTGTGTGGACCATTCCAGAGTTTTTCCCCACTAGCAGGATAAAGGAGGCTGTTGTTTCTGTCAAGTGGGGGGTAAAGCGGTTCAAGAAGTTGCATGTTCCCAGGAAACTGCAGAGTTTGGTAATGTTTGTTGGGGTCTGCCAAATCCTGATTGCAGCTTCCTTGTCAGGGGAAATAGCATGGCTTTTCTCCAATATTTGGTTTCCTAAGAAAGAACCCTTACTATCAAAAAATTCTCATTTGCTTGGTTTGATGACAAGATTAGCCTTTTGGATCCTTTCCACTACAGCACAAAGGTGGGTGGCATGAGACTCCTCATCTGGAGAGTATACTAAGATGGCATCCATGTATGTGATATCACAGTTCCCAATGAGGTCACCCAAGACTGCATTGATCATCTTCTGAAAGACTGCTGGGGCATTTTTCATACCAAAGAGCATGACTCAGTACTGAAAGATACCTTTCTTAGTCCTGAAAGCGGTGAGCCATTCCTGACCTTCTTTGATGCAAATCTGGTTGAAAGCATTTAAGAGCTCCAGCTTTGAAAAGATCCTATCTTTCTCCACTTTCTTAGAGATTTGAGACTCAATGGGCATAGGGTATGGGTCCAGTAAAGTCACATTGTTCAGGTTGTCAAAATCAATGCAGGGGCATAATGATCCATCTGACTTTTTAACAAATAGCAGTGGAGAGCATATAGGAGAAGATTTCCTAAAGATCTGTCCTTTGGCTTCTATATCCTTTGTCCATTCTTCTAAGCATTGTTCCTCCTTTAGGTTCAAGGGATAGATGGGAGAAGCTACTTTCACCAAATCAACAGTGAGTTTAAACTCAAAGTCAAATTGTGAGTGTGCGGGGAGACCATCAGCCAGCTTAGAATCAAAGGCTGTGTGTAAGTGGGAGAGGCACAACGGAAGGACATCAAAGGATGTGGCGTGCTTTGTTATTGTTGAGACTGACATTGAGATGTGAGGAGCTTCTTTTCCAAATAAGATCATTGGTACCTCCAAGGAAATTCTGGTAGTATGAGCAATACTCAGTAGGTTATTTTTTAGGGTTGGGGTGATATTGTGCTCCTGCCACCATTCCACACCTAGGATCACTGTGTATGTCAGATGCTCCGCCACTGTGAATTTAGCAACAAAGGCATAATAAGTGATAGAAAAGATAACAGATGGCGTAGTCTGAATAAACAGAAGATATTGGATACCCCTCCTTTGCACAGAGCACCAGGATTATATTCCAAATATAGTTTGTCAACCTGATCTTTTGAAATGAATTTGTTGGTGGCACCAGTATATACTAAAGCTACAGCTTTTGTTAGATGTGATGTGGAAGCAAAGGAAAAATTAAACAAAAAATATCTCTTCTTTGTTTTATTTGATAGAGGGGGGTGATTAGAATCAACTTGTACCTGGAGTTGAGAGGCTTTTTTAATGGACAACAGGTCCTCATTCAAGGATATAAAAGGCTGGTCAATCACAGATTCAATGTCAATAGGCTCAAAGCAAGGATTATACACAACCTTATTCATAGTGGCAACATGAAGATCCACAATATCTTGAGCCTTGGCAGATAGCAATTGATAAGGAGCGCCTTTTGGGGAAGCTTCAAATATGGAATTAAGAAAGAAGAGAAGTATATTTTATTGGATAATACTTTAGACTTATATAGACTTGACTGTGGCAGGGATTTAGTTGGATCAAACTTAGGGGTTGGCCATGTGCTAGATGAGTTTGAGCCACTGGATACTTGGACAGTCAGGTGATATTGCTTGGTTATCATTCTTGGTATGTCAAACAGTATATTGGAATGGGACTAAATTGGGCAATGTCAGGATGTTAAGTAGGTTGGTGGTAGCCATAATGCTTGTACATCCAGACCCTTGACACCCCCTTAAGTGGTTACTCTGGTGCATCAGGAGGGGGCTTTGTCTTAACAGCTGCCGCCTGATGCTCCTGGAGTTGTTTTCTAGTTGGAACCAGTCTGGCCAAGTGCTCTCCTTTACTGAGGTGGAGACAGGTTCTATGGTATTTCTTGATAATTGGGTTTTTGGCACTTTGGAATTTTACTAGGTAAGTTTTGTGCTCTGTCTGTATTTTATGACTCTTCCTGGTCCCCTGTGTACTGAGTCTAGTTTCTTTCTGTTGCCAGCTAGAATCCAGACAGGGGAGTTGATGGGAAGTAGTTCCTCTGTGGAGGCTACCTTTTGTGTCTTGAGCCTCTTTATTTCAGCTATTTTAACTTTGAGGCGGATGTGTTGTAGGTTTGGTGCTTGCTCTACTGTGGGATGTTTCCACAGGGGGATCTTTATGTAGGGCTGTTTGTTGCGGGTAATTATTTCTGGTATGTATCTGTAGATTAGCTCAAACGGTGAATAGCCTGTTTCTCAATTAGTGCAGACTTGGGATAATAATAATGTATGTTTCATGTATAGTGGCCATGTGTCTTTGGCTTTACCATCCATTATTTTCTCTAGGGTCCTGATAAGGCTGCCGTTTAGGCGTTCCACTCTACTGTTGTCCTGTGGCCTGTATGGAGAGGTTGTGGAGTGTTTAATGTTTTTGGACTTCAAGTTGGTATTGACTACATGACCTGATAACTCTGTTGCTCCATCAGATATTATGTAGTCTGGAGTGCCATAGCCGGCTATGATTGCTTTGTTAATGAAACAGTTGATGGTTTCTGCTTTGTGGTCCTTTGTTGCCCAGCAGATGGGCCAGCGTGTGGCTAAGTCAATAGCTACAATTAAGAAACATTGGTTTGTCTTTATTTCTGGGAAGGGCCCCACTATGTCTAGCCCCCAAACCTTAAATGATTCAGGGTCTGGTACTGGGCTGACTGTTGGCTGAGGAGCCTTTGTACTGGTGTATTTCTTGCACACTGTGCACTTTTTCAAAATATCAACTATATCCTGCTTGAGGTTGGGCCACCATACTATCTCTTTTAGTGTGAGGTATAGGTTATTAGCCTTTGTATGGCCTAGCAGGCGGTGATGTCTTAGTATGGTGTCAACTCTTTGTGCAAGTGGGATGTACAGGATATGTTTGTCATTAATAATTTGGTATACTGTGCCATTTGATGCATGGAAGTACTTTTTGTTTCTTACTAATGTATTGTGGGTCAGTTGATGTGTTGAGGGGTCTTTCTCTTTGGTTTTATACTCAGTGTTGTACAGGTTTGGCCAGTCAGGGTCCAGGTGGTCAGGATGATCCTCTCTAGGCCGACATAGTCTAGAGAGAGCATCAGCCATGACCAGCTCTTCCCCCTTTTTGTACTGTATGTCCAGGTTAAGCTGTTTTAGCAAGGACATTCATTTGGCTTGCCGCCGTGCAAGTGTGTTCTGAGTTTTGAAATAGATTAAGGATTTATGGTCAGTTAGTACTCAGACGTTTAAATGTCCTTCTAAGAACATCTCCATTTCTTGCAAGTGTGATATATTGTTAGCAATTCCTTATTGTGTATTGGGTATCTCTGCTCAGTATTGGTTAGTTTTCTGCTTTTGTAACATACTGGCAGGAATTCTTTCTGCCCTGGCTGGCGGATGCGCAGGACTGCGCCAATGGCGGTGTTGCTGGCATCTGACTCAAGATTTTAGCACCTGTTATTGTTAGGGTATTGCAAGATTGGTGCTCCAATCAGAGCTTGTTTTGATAAATGGAAATTATTGTCACATTCTGGTGTCCAGATGAATTTCTTTTTGGCATTACTCTTAGTTAAGTCATTGATTGGTGTGGTTAATCTTCCGCAGTCTTTGATTTATTTCCTTAGGTAAGCTACCATACCAAGAAAGCATCTAACTTGTTATACGGAGGTGTGGCATTGCATGTTATTTATGGCTTTAATTTTGTCTGGATCTGCTTTGATGCCACCGTCAGAGACAATGTGGCCCAAGAACAGGAGTTCCTTTTCCATAAATTGGCACTTACTTGGTTTTGCATAAAGTTTATGCTTTACAAGTTGATTGAGTGTCTTGCGGACATGTGTGAGGTGTTCCTCTTTGGTTTTTGAGAATATGATGATATTGTCAAGATAGCATAATGTATTTGAGAGACCATTTAGTGCTTGGTTCATCATGGTGACAAACGTTGCGGGAGTGTTGGTCATCCCAAAGTTCATTACTCTACATTCAAAGGATCCAAATTGCATACAGAATGCAGTCTTTGGTATGTCCCTTTACTTTACTTCAACTTGGTTGTAGCCTGAAGTGAGGTCAATTTTGGAGAAAAATTTGGCACCTGAGAGTCTTGCAAACAGATTCTCTATAAGTGAAAGAGGGTATTTATTCTTTACTGTGCTTGCATTCAGAGCTCTATAGTCAGTTACTAGACGTAGAGTGCCTTCCCTTTTCATTACAAAGAATACTGCTGCCCCCCATGGGGATTCCAACGGGTGGATGAAGCCTTTAGCTAAGCTGTCCTCAATGTGTGTTTTGAGGGTTTGTGTCTCCATGGGAGAGAGTCTGTAGAGGGGTGCAGGTTTTGGCATGGCTTTGCATAAGTCAATGCCATGCTTGACCTCCCATTTGGGGGGTAGTTTGGTGATTTCTTCTTTAATTACATGAGCGTATTCATTTAGGAGTGCTGCAAGTTCTGGGCATTGAATCTTGGTTGTTTGCATGTTATTGAACTCAGTGTACCTCATTATGTGGAGGGTACTATCTTTAGTTAGATGTTCTGAGTAATCTTGGTTTATGACCTGGACAAATACTGTGTCTCTTAGGATGAGGTCATTGGGTTCTTTGAGGATGTTAAAATTTACTCTGTTGTGTTTGATGGCCATGGTTTTTGTTTTCCAACATATGCTGGGGTTCACTCGGGTGAACCAGTCCATGCCTGCTACAATTTTTTAGTTTATGTTGTTCATGAAAATTCCTTTGGTGGACATTTTTATGCCTTGGAGGTCAATTCTGAAGGGAGCTGTTTTGCCTTCAAGTAGAACTTTTGACTTGTCTGCCATTCTGGCGTACTTGAAGTTGGATTTGACAACTTTTATTTTGTACTTGGTTACAAATGGTTTGCTAACCATAGTGTGTTGTGCACCAGAGTTGAATAAAATTTTATGTGTATGAGATTTGTAAGTGCATGGGTAGACAAGAAGTTGTGAGTGATCTTTAATTTTTACATTCATAAAAATGGAGGATTACAGGACACGTGGGATGCGAGCAGCAAAGTTCATGCCTTGGTACAGTTTCTTGTCAAGTTGGGGGGAGACAGGGGCACTTAAACCTGTTCCCCTTCCTTTTTTTACCTGTTCCTCTGTTTTGAGACCTTTGAGGTTAGAGAATGTGGGTTAGATTCATAGCGGGTTGCTATTTCAGCATTGTTTATTTTGACAGTGTCCTCTTTCTTGGGACAGGAGCAGTTTGCGCTTTGGCTGTGATTGCCATTGTTGTATTTAGAGTTGCCGTTGCTATGATTGGTGTTCTGGCGTTTATTGCTATTGGATTTTTCTCTGCCATTGCCGTTTGAGGAGCAATTGCTGTTGCGTGCAGCATATTCCATGTTTGCGCGTTTTTCTGCATGCTTGGCTTCTGCAATGAGCGCGGGCATGGAGGTGTTGGCCTCTGGGCGGATCAGGGCAGCAACAGAGGGTTTCATTCTGTTGATGAATGATGCTCTGGTGTATGTTGTAACTTGTGCTGGGTTTTGGATTTTGTAGTATATTTCCTCAAATTCATTGGCATAAGCTGTGATAGTGGTCTTCTGAGGAAGATTGCTGAGCTGTATTGCAATGCCTTGGAGGGATTTGGTGACGCGGAAATTGTGTGTGATGTCCGCTTTGAACTCTTCCCAGTTGTCAAGCTGGTTGTCAGTTTGTGAGCCAACCCAGGTGGCAAACCAGTTGGCTGCAGCCTTTTACAGGCCCTTGCTGGCTTCCTGGACCCATTTTTTGTGGGGGATGCAGCTGGCGCGGAGTTTAGCAGCTGAATGGTCTAGCCAGTTGATGACATTTTCTTTGTTTTTACCAAAAAAACTTGTTGATACCAATGTAATTGGTATTGGTAACTTCACTTGTGATAGGTGGTTGTGGATTTGTTTGTGGTTAAAGAGAGCAACTGTATTGAATTATCTTGGTGCATGCTTTGGGCATGACCAGACCTTAAAATATGGTGCATCCACTAGGTATATCTTTGTTGATGTTGTGGGCGCGGAAGTACGTTTTCCAGGTCTCCTGGGATGCAGCCTGGTTGAGTATGTGACAAAGGTGGGCAGGTTTTGGTCAGTCATTTTCTCTTTCATGGGTGTGGTCAAAAAACCGTAGCTGCTACCAGTGATAAGGAGCGCCTTTTGGGGAACCTTCAAATATGGAATTAGGAAATAAGAGAAGTGTCTTTTATTGGATAATATTTTAGACTTATATAGATTGGGCTGTGGCAGAGATTTTGTTGGATCAAACCTAGGGGTTGGTCATGTGCGGATGGGTTTGAGCCACTGGATACTTGGATTGTCATGTGATATTTCTTGGTTACCATTCTTGGTATGTTGAATGGTATATTGGAAGGGCACCAAATTGGGAGATGGCTGGATGTTAAGTAGGTTGGCGGTAGCCAGAATGCTTGTACATCCAGACCCTTGACACTAGTGACCTCACAATTGGAGCTATCCTGACACAAATTGATGGCAAAGATGTAGATCACCCTGTAGCTTACACCCCCAGAGTTCTCAACAAACATGATAAGAACTATAGTGTGACAAAAAAAGCATGTCTAGCTGTACTTCACACTGTCGAAAAATTCTGTCACTATATCCATGGCAGGCATTTCACTGTTGTCACAGATCATGCCTCCCTCAAGCGGTTACAACAACTTTAGGAACCAGGAGGACAACTGGCCAGATGGGCTCTTTGGCTACAAGGTTACAGTTGCACAGTGCTGCATTGCCCTGGCATATAGCATAAAAACGTGGATGAAATCTCTTTAATCCATCCTGTAAAGGTCCTTCCCAATAAGGCCAATATTATAGATTAAGCTATGCAAGGTTTTGGGGTTAAGATTTAGCAAGTAAAAAGAAAATGGGTCCTGTTTGTAAAAACACCTTTATGTTGCCCGCTAAACCTGTATATTTTGACACAGAAGGTGTCATTTAATTTACTAAACCTAAACAAACTATATAGAATGATGTGTTAAATGAAGATTCATTAGTAACTAAAGAGATGCTGACGTTGAGATATCCTCTGTGGTTTTATCTTAACATAAAAGTAAAGAGGTTATCCCACCTGCAGAAGAATGGTGACAACAAGCTAATTGATTGTTATTGGGCTATCTCCATTCTAATAACCCTAGCTATTAAAACACTAGCAAATTTAAAAATGGAGATCTAACAAGGATGTATTTTTATTTGTCTTTAAAGGTTTGATTTATAAATGCTATAACTAAAAAATATAGTTTCAATGTTAAAAATTTAAAGATTGAAAAGGAAATTAAAAAAATTGAAGAAAAAACCCCAGTTGTGAATTGGGGGAAACCACTTGGAATTTCAACTTAAAAGTTTTTACTTTCTAAGGCCTTTATTTATAGATAAAAAAGCATGCACCTTGGGAAAGATCATCACAGGAAAACAAGAAGTTTATGGGCAGTTAGAACTGATGGCCCAGCGAAACACATGATAGTTGGAGAAGACAGTCTTGGAAACTCACAACCTGAAGAGCTGAAATTGCAGTAGTGGGGTCTGTGGTGGCTGCATAAGCATCTAAAGGGAAAGAAAATACCCCATTTAAAATAGAATTTATAAGGAAAATTGAATAAAGGAACCACAAGCGCAAAGAGAAAAAGCAAACCAAAAAGCAAAAAGCCAAGGTAAAAACTCTTGATTAAAAAACTAATAAGTTCTAAATTAAACTGAAGCTTGGACTTGAAATTAATAGTTACAAAGCCTGCCCTTGGGGGCAGGGCACAACATCCTGGCCCTCTGTCCTGCTGAAGCCAATTGGTTATATGAGCTGATTGATTACCCATCAGCATAAGAAACTAAACTGAAAATACTCGCTTTGCCCTATAGAAGCTATCCAATGATACCCTCCCCATGCTTAAATAAAGGGTTACCTGGCTCTGGATATCCCCTGGTTCAATTCTGCTAATACAGCACAATTACAATAACTTTGAGGATGATCAGCTTGATGAACTTGGGGTTTTTTGTTGGATCCTGAGGGGGTGTTCTCTTGGCAAAGACTTGCAAGGGTACCCATCTCTGCCCAGGAAGGGGGCTGAAAGGCTACAGGGGTATTTCAGGTGCTTCTTGGGGGTGGATTGGTTAAAGGTTTCTCTCCAGGAGAGGAAGTTGAGAAGACCAATTTGTTGGGGTAGGGTTGAAAACACCTAACCTGGGAATAGCTTGTCCTTATCTGCAGGTTCTCCAGCTGGTGGGCAGTGCTCTCCCTTGTGTCTTATTGTTTTGGGATATTCCTTAAGCTGGGTAGGTATGAGCCTAAATGTGCTACCACTATTGTTTATAAGCATCTGAGAGGTATATAATGCAAACTAGGGGGGTTAGAAGAGATTGATTTTGTTATTAAAACAGAAGAATATATTTGGTGATATGGTAAATGGTGTAGATTGTGTGGTTTTGGAAGAAGAGATGGCTAGGAAAAAACAGGGGTTGATCCTAGCATGGCACCTTATTTTGTCTTAAAGCTTCAACTTACAGTCAAGTTGAATCTTGGGGGAAATATTTTTTGAGAGGAAAGAATTGGGATGTTAAGGCAGTACGGTATATTTATTAGGCATGTTCTCTTCGCTTTAATAATTTTCAAGTTTGATTTGTTTTAATAGTGATTATATGGAGGGTTGAAACTTACATATCTTTAAGAGTCGGGATCTGAAACAGTTTCTCTACCAGTGGCGCAATCCAGGGTTCGGTTTCTAAGAATAAAGAGTGTGGTTGATCTGCCGCAGCCCTAGGGATGGCAAAGATGGTTCTTTTATTGATTTGAATCGTTTAGTCTTGTACTGGGGAAGTCCTCTTGAGAGCTTTTTTGGATGCCAACTCTTTTGCTTAAATCTGTTCACCGTACGTCAACAAAAGCTGTTATTTTTTGACGAAGTGGTTGACTAGGTTTGGTAAATGCTTCAAAGGTAGATTAAGAAATAATTGGTAAGGGATGTGGTTTAATAAGGTGGCTAGTCGAGGGTTTTAACTTGTGTGGCAATGTCCAGAAGTTCATCGTTGTAGTCTTCAGACATGTCCCAGTACATTACGCCTCGGAGGTCCTTCTTTTTGGCGTAGTCAACCTTGAGTTGGATGGACTGAGGATCGTCATAGGAGATGAACTTCTTTGACTGGGCATGGAAGAGCCAGGGGGTTTGGGTGACGGGGTCAAAGTGGCGGGTGTATCCATTCATGGCAGTGGTGGGGGAGCTGAGGGCGTCTTGGCGGAGATACTTGTACTTGTAGACACCAGAGTAGGCACTGCCCTCGTTGCAGAAGAAGTTGGGGTTGTTGGAGTCAGAGGCATCTCCCTTGGGAGTGGTTCCTTCTTTAGGCTGGTACATGTTGTTTGGGGTCTTGTTCATGTCAACTTTGGCAGTTGTGCTGCGGCCGTAAAAGGCCAGACCAGCAGTGAGTTTACTGGGAGGGAAACCAGCAGCCAACCAATCATCAATCCCTTGAGTGAAGGAATAGTCATCTCCTCCCTTGGCGACGTCGGCTTTAAATGGAGCATTGGGCCCAGTAGTGTTGGAAAATGCACCCATGATGTCATAAGCCATGATGTTGATAAAATCAAAGTAGTTGGCATACGCCGAGACGTCGGTCAAGGGCTTCCCATCAGGCCCGTCAAACGGCTTGACGCGGACAGCAGCAGTGATCAGCTTGTGGTCGTTGGGAAATTCTTTATCGAGAGCAGCACGCAGTTCCTTCAGAAGAAGCAAGTAGTTGGCAGAGTCGTCAGGAGCATACACGTTACACTTTGCAGCAGCACGGCCAGGGTACTCCCAGTCCAAATCAATGCCGTCCATGTCCCAACCATCAGGGTTCGTTTCCCACTCGGGCTTTGTGTTCTTGCGCACAAATACAAGCATATTGTCAATCAGCTTGGCCCGGAGACCAGGATCACGCGCAGCAAGGGAGAACGTCTGAGACCCGGTCCATCCACCAATTGACATCAGAACCTTAACACCCTTGGCAGAGGCCAGCTTCTTTATCGCACGCATCTTGCTGCCGTCGTAGTAGCGATCAACAACGATGCTGGCGGGATCATCGCGCTTGTACACGACACCGAAGCCATAGTTGATGTGAGTGACCTTTTCGTAAGGAAGAGCTTCAGGAGCCACCTTTCCCCACGGCACATAGTAGCCAACCACCACCTTTTCTGCAGCAACACCAGCTAAGAGCACACAACCAATGTCAAAGAATCGCATGCTGGTTTACCATGAAACATCTCCTCTTTATACCACATTATTTGGCAGCAATGAAAGTAAATACATACATGAAAGCTCAAAGGAAACCCACACAAGTTGGAAATAAATCATGCGACCCGCTCTTCCAACCAAAATGTACACCATCCATAAGCCCACAACTCCGCTGTTTCTACTACATCACATATCCCTGTAACTCTAAATATCACAGCCATTTCAACAACTAAACAACCCCTCAAGTTGACCAACACTACTTTGCACATCTCACTCCTTTAATAAATGCCATAGCTCAACCATCCAAACAAAAAGATGATCCTCACAAATTAAACCCAATCATCCTTTAAGCACCTCTCCATAATCACCCCCAACAATATAAATCCAACCAATCACACCTCACGAATCCACCACCTAAGTTTCTTGTCCTAATCCGCTCCAGTCAATAAAAGCTCACTACAAAAAGCATGATCAGATGCATTCCAGATGTTTACCCAAGCATGCCACATAAAGACTCGGCATAAATAGAAGGCTGGTAGAAAATAAACCATTTCAAAAATACTCAAGAGCACTACAGCACACGAAATGAGTATGCGGCAGCACCTATTACTCAAACTTACCTAGCTTATAAGATCGGGTCAGAGAACCTTTTTAACAGAAAACATGGCCAGGAAAAGGGAAACACCCGAGTATAATTGTGGCCAAGCAAAGGAAATGGGACTATCCAATAGAACGATAGCCAAGCAACTCAAGATCGGCAGGGGAGCTGCTCAATAAACTTACACCAAGTCCCAGGAAACTAGCCAGGTAAAGGTTTGCCCAGGATCAGCCCCCCTAAAAACCTGCTGCTCCAGATAACCGGCCCAGCATTAGAATAGGTTCAAAAAGTTTGGTCATAGCTCTAGACAGATCAGAGAAGCTATCCAACCTGCCTTGGATATCAATATTCTCAAGGCCACCATTTGCAATAGGCTCCATGAACTAAGGTAGCATGACCATGTCGCAAGAAAAAGACCACTGATAAATTAAAAAATATGCCAAACAATTGGCACTTTCTCACAAGTATGTTAACAATCTAATATTCTTTTGTATAAGGTGATTTGGTATGATGAGGCTGAAGTTCCGCTCTGTGGGCTCTGAGATAGAAAAATGTCTATCACAAAGCTGATGGAGCAATCTAATTGACCTCTTAAAGCCCCCTGTTAAAAATGGATGTCAGGGTCATGTTTTAAGGCTGTTTCACAGCAATACAATAGAGGTAACCCAGCAAGTTTAGCGAGAGGGTGAATGCTGATGTTTATATAAGAACCCTTGATTGAAATTTTCACCCATCCTTGTAGGATCTACAAGAGCTAACAAGTTGTACCTTCATGCAAGATGCTTCTCTTATTCACAAACCCAAGAGCAACGTAAAATGCTTGGATAATAACCAGATAGTTTGTCTAGACTGGCCTCCCCAAAGCCCAGATTTGGATAGTGTTGAACATCTTGGGAGGTTGTTGGATCCAATTGGCCAACCCCTCTAGAAGCCCAATATAGATATTAGATCTGTAATGCAAGGGAATAAGGGGAGATCCCTATAAAAAACTTTAAATCCCCTGGTCCATTCTATACCCAGAAGGCTTGTCACTAAGGTCTGGTCAAAGGTTGGCCTGAAAAGCTCTAAGCTTTTGGTATATCCAGCCTGAAAATCTAATACAGGTTTATGATTACCCTTGCTATTTCTAAAAGGTTTTTATTGGCATTCTTTTTATTTGTACCTTATATACCCTGCCTGGGTAAAGATATGTGGTGCATATGATCATTCTTTCTGTAGCAGATTTATTGCTTAGGCTTTGACATTTCCCTTAAAGATGCTGCTGGCTGGGTACCTTTTTGGACCCCTGTAGCCCATCCTCACCCCACTTCTATCCAGATGGATAGAGCAAAGATGGCCCAACCTGGCCCCACTGGTGCTGGCTGATCTATCTAACCCAAATTCCTAGTGTTAAAAGATTCTTGGCCCCTAGGACCTAGGACCTAGCATCATGCAACAGAAATCAATGACATGATGCAAAATTTTCAGAGGACCTATCCAAACTCCAAAGCTGGTAGGCCCAGCTGTGCATACTGGCAACCTGGGGTCAATCTAGTTCCCTATAGATCAAGATCAGCAACTAACTTAACCAGAATCTCTACCCAAGTAGTAATACGTCCAAAAGGGGTAAGGGCAGCCAAGACATCTTGTGCCTGAGCCAACTCCTTACCCCATTTTTCTAGAATACACCTGAGGCCAGGAAACTTCTTATAATCTGTCTACAGGGGGAGTGATATAGAGACTTTTTGGAATACGGCATCAGCCACCTCAGCAGCTTCTTTGGAAGATTTGACAAGCATGGGAGATCTCTTGGCTTGGGTGAGGTAAGGGCAAGAGACAACTTCCTTGGCTTCAAGCAGAGGCTTGGTGATTGTTGTAGTTTTCCCAGAACATAGCTTATAAGGGACTGCAATAGTATTGGGGACAGCCAGGACGGAATACCCATAGGCATCAGGATCTTCTATATCAGAATCATCCATGTCAGAGTCATCAGATATGTTGTGAAATAGCAGCAGAATGTGAGGTGCCTCAGTGTCAGCAGGGTCAGAGTCAGCAATGGAGGGGGGAATTGAAGGAGACTGGGAAGAATTGTCAACTGAGAGCGTCTCCGCCTCTAGGTTGACTGTTCTTTTCCCGCCTGTTCTTTGGGATCAGCTCCTTCAACTCGAGGATTTGTGCAGACTTGAGAGTGGTGGCCTACCTGACCACAATTATGACTGCCTTGTTGTTTAGGCTGGTTCTGGGAATTCATAGCTAGGATTCAAGGAGTTCAGGAAGATAAACCAGAATTAGAGGCGGCATGATTCTCCTGCAAAAATGCCCCAGAATGGGTAAGGTGTATATCCTGCAACAGTTTCTTTATACTCTTCATAGAAGAAAGTATGGCCTTATGGGCTTTGAAGTAAAGGCACAGAAGCTGGTTCACCTTGAGGGCTTGAGCGTAAGTCATGTAATCTTCATGAGCCGTCAATTGTCTGCTTGTTATCAGCTGCTGTCCTTCCATGTAGAATCTATCTGAAAATTCATCTATAATCTCCTTAGGTTTGAAAGAAACGTGCATGAAGGCATCCTTCTTCACTTCCAGACTAAGGTCACCACTAAATTTGTCAATCAGAAGCTGCTTCATATCTTCCCAAGTCTCAATGGTGGGCAGCTCTGGCACCACCACCTCTTGGCAGGTAAGATGGAGGCAGGTCAAGATATTCTCTTTATTGATCTCATCAGAAGCCCTACATATAGCAGTTTCATGTATGGTAAGGAAGGCGGCAATTGTGGCCGTCTTTAGGTCAAATAATTGCTTAAAGTTAGGTTTGAAATGTGTCTCAGGCAATAGATGTGGTACTTGGGATACAGTGACACACCAATTCTTCCAATGCCCCCATAGCACAAGAGTATGGCAAACAGCCTGCACAATCCTCTGGACTGCATGCTTGTACACTACCCCACTACAAGGGTCAGGGGTGAACTGGTTCTTCATAGATGCTCCGTCCAGATTCCCTGAGTCCTTTAGGGCAGTGATATTCCACACAGCACTATGGGTTATCCACACAGACCTCCTCAAATCCTTTACAGCTTCACCTCACCCAGCACAAGCATCTAGCTCCCTTATTGCATATAAGCTAGGTTATACTGCTAGCCAGGTCATCTATGGCAGCCCTTACAGCAAGCTATGCCAGGAACTTGCAGAGGAATGGTCCTCAATCCCAGGCCTGGTCCTTTTACTCACCCAGAACCAAGAAGTATTGGTATTGCCAGAGACTGTCCAGACCAACCCTTCCTCATCACTTGCCTCCCCACAAGGTTTCCCCCCAGGCCCTCCAGTTTCCTTGACCCCTCCTCCCTAATTCCCTCCCCTTTCTTTTTTGTTAGTTTTTCTTTTGGCCGCCAGGCTTGCTAGACTGGTCAGAAATGTCCAGCTAGCTTGAATAAAGAAATGAGTCAAAGGAGTTGGTCCATCATTATTAATGACAGCCATATTGATGCAAGGGGAGAATTCAGCTTTGGATTTTGTAGGAGGTTGTCTGGCCCACAACTTCCAAACACTTCCTTCTAGAGTTAATAAAGTGTTGCAGGGGCCAGCTTCAGCAGGGCGGCCTGTCTGCTGCTCAGTAGTATCCTATCTTTGTCATTGGTTAGTTACCACAGTTGAGGACTCAGATAGTTGGGAGGTCAAAGGAGGGCCAACAGACAGACATACAAGGGGAGAATCAATTGTTGGCAGAGTCAATCAATCCAGCCATCTCCTGGAAGTCTTTGTCCAAGGCATCAGGGTCCTGATTCATACGGTCAACTCTATTGGCCAGAGCAATCAATTCTCTAGCACAATGAATACAAGGCTGTCCAGGAATTCCTGGTGACAAGACTCTCATTTTATTTTATTACTGCTGCTAGTACTCACTTTACTACAATTGGTTCCTTTTAATATCCTTTAGTTAAGAATCTCAAGATTTTTAATTCACCATGCATCCCTCTTCATTTTCCTTACTTTTTGGGTCAAATTAGCCTAAAGATTAACAGTTAGTTTCCATTTTGAACTTACCTTCCCTTCACAAACAAGCTTTGAACCCAATACCTATGCACTGGGTTAGTTTAAACCAGCCCAAGATTAATTACATTTTGCTTTTTCTCTGCTTCCCTTCCTGCTTATGCCAGCAGCCTTGGACCAATTTTTCCTGTTCTTCTGCCTTTACTTTCTTGTTTTAAGCAAACAATCAAACCACTGGCTTCCTTGTTCTTCCCTTTACCTTGTTTTAACAATTTTAAGTTAGAATAACTGTAAACCTTTACCTGTGGTTGGTTTTACTTCCTTAATACCAACTAACTATCCTTGGTTAGTCCTCACACCCTTTACTTTTACCTCAAAACCCAGACTTTAATAAAAGCCTGAGTTTTACTCAGTCTCAACTTAAGTTGAGATTGTTTGACTTATACCCCAAAAAAGGTACTTGTTAGGTTTTGTGGCTTGTGTTCCTCTTTCAATTTTTAATCTAGTTTAATCTTAGTTTGTGATTCCTTTTGACTTTATCCTTCATCAGTTAGGCAGCTTTTATAGTAGCACCCACAATTTAATTGTTGATAGCTTCAATCCCCCTACTAATGTAGACCATTTCCTAGACTTAGAAATTGACTTTTTAACCAAATTGTCAGCCATTAAGACTGGTCTCTATTTTATTTTCTTAGGGTTGATAAATTGTCTTAGTCCTTATTTTACTTTGTATAAGCTCTTAGGAGCCTTAGTTCAGTTACTATTGCAAACTTTGCCTACTTTCTTATATTTGACAAATATTAACATTCTTGGGTTAAAGTCTTTAGTTTATAATAATTTGCCTCAAGCCTTCAGACCTTACACCTGGGCAACAGTCATCATCCTCAGAGGGTATTGTAAAATATGCAGCCTAGGTGCTTATTTCTACAAATAGTTAATCTACTACTTCTTTATCTTAATACTATACCTGTTGTTGTATAGTGACAGCCTGGGTAAGTACAGAAGAATATAAGAAGATAATAAGACAAAACTGGTTCTTTTTTGATATGCTAGAAGGTTATATAGTGGGGGCAGGGGAATTATTGCCAAAGGAAAGAGGCACCAAAAGAAGGACATGCTATATGGAGTGCCGTAAAAGTTGCAGCAAAGGGCTGCTAGTTTCTACAAACAGTTAGTCAGTGACCTAATTCTTAATACTATACCTGTTGATGGTATAGTGACAGCCTATGAAGGACAGAAGAATAATAAGGTGTATAGACAAAACTAGTGGTTATTTAGATAGTATTGCACCTATTTAGGGTGAGGCAGGGAATTGCCACCAGAGGCAGGGAGGCACAGACAGAAGGACTTCCCAAATGGAGGAGAGTGGATTGGTACAGCTAACAGTCCCGCGCAAGAGAACGACCGCTTCCATGCGGCTTTCCTTAAGGAGATAGATATAAATAACTTTGTTGTTCTATATTTAATCTCAAAAGTGAAGCCCATGCCTTGTGCGCATTTGAAAGGCAAACTGAACACCTGTTTTAGAGGCGTTTTAAACGTCTTTATCACTAGTAGAATCAGGATGCAATAGCGCAATTATGCAATTGTTCTGTTGCTCAATTCCTAGATGGACAACTTAATGTCTAATCCATTTAATCTGCAACATGGAGGAAGTGGAGAAATGGTATTGGGAAGTGCCTGGGCAAGAAAACAACCAGTTTCAAATGCCTTGCCAAATGGAGGAAAGTGGCTCTTAAATGCTTCAATTATATTATTAGCTGCAGAAGTAAAGACCGAGCTCTATGCGCAATAAACCCTTAATTCAAATGGCGCTTTTTAAGCGCAATTAAACGAGTTTACAGGCATAAAATAGCAAACACAAAAAAACAAGTGAGCAATCAGCCAATTGTTCTTTTGTCCTTAATTTAAACGGACTATATTTTGGCTGATCCATTCAATAATGTGACAGAGGGTTTTGGCAAAATGGTAGACTCTGTGATAACTGTGCACAGCTCCAGGACTTTTTTTTGGAGTACATCCACTTGAGTGGTGAGTATGACCACTTGAGGGTCAAGTTGGGGTGCAGCTTCCAGAGGTGCTTAGCTTTATGTAGTGGCGCGCAACTCATGGATAGCGTCCCATAGCTCTTGCTCTTGTCTCACAAGATCTTTAGAAGGGGGACCACCAGCAGAGGGCTGTCTTAGCTTGTCCATATGAGCTTGCAATTCTTGGATAGTGGTAATTGTAGAAGCATTTTCCCTATCAATCCAAATTGCATTTCCTGCATACTTTGTGAGGCAACCTCAGCCAAGTGTTGTAATTGCTCAGCAGTATGGACACATAATTTTTTGAGTTGTACCACTAACCTCTCAAAGCCTATACAGTAGTGTTAAGGGTGGAGTCAACCTGGGACTGACAGGTTTGTTGTAGCTGATAGAACACCTGAAGATGCTTATAATCTTATTCAGGGACTGAAGAAGGCAGGTGTTTGATTGAATTAGTTAATTGAGTCTGGAGATAATAAAATCTATCTGATTATTGGATAATAAGGAGAAAAGAGAGTATACCCACTGTTGATAGGCAGAGAACTGCTCCCAATGGTTGGAAACAGCAGCAAAAAGAGAGGAAGTCTTGTGGAAATGAAGCCCCAGTACCATCAGATGATGGACCAAGGCAGGTTGGACAAAGGACTTGATCAAGCAAGTAGCAGAGCTGACTGCTGAAAGGGCAACTGTGGTAAAGTTGACTCACTGGTACTTGACAAATTGTCAAGTACCAGAGAGTTGCTGCCACATATGTGAATATAATAGTGTTTTTGGATTAACCAATTTTAAGCTATTTTAAATAGTAATTTAGGGGTTCAAAACCAAAATCCAAGATTAAAAGCACTGGAATTTGACTCTGTTTAATAAATCTGTTAGCTCAAAGACCAATTTAAGGGGCAATTTATAAGCAGATTTACCAATGAAAATTAAAATCACTTGTGTTCAATACACTAAAATAAAAAGTGTCTAGTTTAACACTTTTTACAGTAGTTTTAAAACCTATGACAATAAGCAAAAAAACTTCAGATTTAAACAAATTCATCTCAGATATAAATGAAATAAATCATATGAAAACAAAATTAGAACACAATGAATTTATATTAATTTGCAATAGATCTGATTTATATCATTTTCATTTTCAGATGATTTAATTTTGTTTACATGAGTTGAATCATTTAAATCTGAAGTTTTTTTGCTTGCCACTGTAGGTTTCAAACTACTGTAAGCCAAATCCTAATTTTATTAACAAAACACATATGCATTTATATAAATTTATTATTTACAATTATATTCTTATTATTAGTGTCCATAGTTGTCAATTGGGCTCCCAAGCACCACTATACTGGATTTAGTGCTATAGACATTAATCAAATACACCACTTGTTTTACATTATGTTATTCCCAGGTTTGTGGATTAAGTGATGCCACATAAATTAAGCCCAATATATTAAGAGATTTCATATGTAATTTAAAAAAACAGAAACTTGACTTCCCCTCTGTTTGACTCTATCCACTTGCCATGTGATTGGATTTGGATTTAACTAATCAAAGGCTTGGAATTAAGACTAAATTCATAAGTGACACACTATGAACACCACTTAACACCCACCACCTTGACACTTTAACTAGGGACTAGTGCAGAGAGCTTCTTAACGTTTTAATACACACAATGGTAAATAAAACACTCCCAGCTCCTTTCTGCACACTATGATTACTAAAAAACATATTTCCACTCAATTACTTTTTAAATTTTTGCTTTATTTTTTTAATTTTTTGGGCATACAAAACTGCCTTGCTTTTGGGTTAACTTTTGAAACGTTTTTAAATTAAGCAAGTTTTATATGTAAAAAACATAGCAATTCTGACTTTCTTTGCTTGACTCCAAGAAACTTGAAAGCGAGAATTAGAGTTTTTTGGGTGATCAACAGTGCTGGACTTGACACTTTACTAAGTTTTGAATGTTAACCCCCAATAAAAAATCCATATAGTAACTTGTTTTTTGCAATAATAATCTACTACTCTCCCTACTACTCCCCATATAATTCTTATATATTTTATTTTATTTTTAAATATAATTTTTCATTGATTTAGCCCTAAGATGTTATGCTGAACCCAAAATCTTTGATGCTTCATCAAATATCACTTTTTTCTATGTTTCAACACTTTAGATCTATACTTTGAGTTTCTATTTTGCTTCTATTTACTTTGTTATTTTTTCTTGATAAATAAGACTTTCTTTGCATAATTTTCATTTAACTTTTACTTTGCTTCACCTCTGTGTTTCATATCTTTCACACTGTTTTATTTACAAAACTAAACTTTTCTTTAGACAAGATCAAACAAGAACAGCCAACAGCCCAAGTGCCAAGCCTCCAAGGGCTCCAGAGAAACTGCCTCCACCCTCGAGCATGCCAAGAAGCCTTCAAAGGTGAAGTCTTCCACTCTCTCTCTCTCCCAACTCCATCTCCTCCCACCCTCATCTTCCCCCCACAATTTCTTGCCAAATAAAAGTGATGACAATCTCACTGATCACTCTTTTTATGGTCAGAGGCTGAAACTGAGCCCACAAAAGAGTGCTGTGCCAAGAAAGGAAAGACTGCCAAGAAGCCTATCTCTTTTTCCGGCCAGAATAAGGAGGCCTCTAAGAAGGCCTCAAAGAACCCTTCACCCCTGATGGCTCTTCACCTCTTCCTTCCTCTGACCCCCAGGATGAGCTGGAGGAATACTCCAAGAAGTTTAAAGCTTCTGGCCACGCGGCTTGGGATCCACTGGCCATCCAAAACATCTGTAATTTGGATGAGGAGTTCAAAGTTCCCAAGCACTTCCCTGCTACTTCCCCCATCATGTCTGTGAAGGGCAGCCCTGGCTATACCACTGATAATTACTTTTTCAATTGTAATAATCAAAAGTGCCAAACCAAGAGCAAGTATTTTATTTGTGAGAATAAGACTTGCAGGGGCCGCCTGAACAACAAAGGCTGGGAACAGGTCACAGCCATGAAGGGGGAGCACACCTGTGAACCCCTAATCATCTAATCACAAGGATTCTTAAATGGTACCTTGTTCAGGTCATTCCTGCCTCCACCAACATCTGCGCTTCTGATTTGGCTATCAAGGCCCTTCAACACTTGAAGTCCATCAATCTCAAGTTGGTGCCCACACAGGAACAACTGATTAATTCTATAAGGGATAAAATAATTTCTGCCAATCCCCCTCCCTCCCAAGGCCTCAGACGTCTTCTTGGAGCTCACACTCACTATCAGGATTGTCAATTCTTCCTCTCTGGAAACCTGGCCCCGGGAACAGGAATCAAACCCTGACCCTAGACTCCCCGGGCTGCTGGGCCTGTGGTTTGCAGGACCACCTGCCTGCGCCTTTCTGGGATCAAGCCCCCACAAGCTGATCCCAAGGATGTTGGCCCATGCAGTGAAACAAGCCAAACCAAGGAAATCATTGCACCAAATGGAAGACTAATCACAGCGCCTAATAGAGGTACTGATTTGGCAACTATTAGCTTCATGAACTTGAAGTCTACACCAGCAACCAATCAGGAGGCAACCCAGGAATGAGGCACAGGTCCGCAGCCTGGTCCCATGACCACAACACTAAAGCATGATAATCAGGTAGCCAAATCAAGATTCTTGACCAATGAAGGAACTCCCGGGCCAAGTGCCATTTTGCTGCCTTTGGACCCAAGCACCTGATTCCCCCGGCCCTGCCTTTCCCAATGCCCTGATGAACCTCTCATGAAAAATGTTAAGTTTGGAGGTGGGGTACTATATAGACCAAAGGACCCCACGCTTCAAACTTATTGCCATTTTTAAATAAAAGTTATGTTATTTTGGCTCACACAGCTATTGCCTTATTTTATATTTGCTATCTACCAATTCAGTTTGAGATCTCCTGGCCCACCTGCCCCACTGCCTGCAGTCTTCTGTCCTCCTGGTGTATCCTTTGGACCCATCCATTTTACCGACTACACTCTGAAATCTGAATACAAGGAATACACCCCGGAAAAGATACTCAAACTCAATCCTTTGGCCCGCATACAATATGCAATTAGATACAACCAACAAGACCTGTGGATGTTTTCACCACCCAAGTTGTTCAGAGGGAAATTTGACTATCTCCCTGCTTACAACCTGGCCATGGAACCACCTGTGACCCCAAAACCTATGCCTGCTTCCTCACCCAACCTCCCAACTGATCATTCTGTCAAGCTGTTTGGGATTGTGTACATCACCCTCACAGGGGTGATTGACACTATAATCCTGGCTGCCAGCCCGTGGTCCTGGGTGGGAAAGTCTGCCTCCTATCTTTTAAAGTCAGCTCTCCTCTTGTGGTGGACACTGCCCACAAAATACCCAGCCCAAGTTACCCCTGAAAACAATGGGCCGGCCGCCCAAGACTGGATCCCTGACACTCACCCACAAGATTAGGCAGCTTCCAAGTGGGGAGCGCTTTCTGATTCACAATGGTGGCCCAGGGTTCAAGGACCGCATGATATGATACCCAACTCAGCAGAACCTGATGGAGTTGAAAAGGGCATCATCCTGGCTAGTTGACAGTACCTTTGCCACTTGTCCCCAGATGTTCTACAATAGTTTTAAGCCCTATTGTGCAAGCAAAAATAGTTCTGCTTCAAATGAAATGAACTCAGTTTTGAACAAAAATAGCTCACCTTTAAACAAAATTAGAGCTGGATGAACTTATATCAATTTGTAATAGATTTGGGTTGATTTTAGCTTTGCTTACAGGTTAGCTATTTTTGGTTAAATCTGAACTATTTTTTCTTGTCGCCATAGGTTGTAAAACTACTGTACCTGCTCTGGATGGCCCATGTCCAGATAGACATCCAGGTGATTCCACTCATGTTCTTCCTTCTTCCTAGTGCCACCAAGGCCATCTCCATCCCCACTTTCTCTATCCTCTGCCAAGAGCCCTCCCTCCTTCTCCCTGATGACAATGCCAATAAGATCCCTAACCACATGCACCCCAACCCTCCTGACGCTGACAAAGACCAGGCCACCCTGGACTTGGAGGAAAAGGTGAAGCTGAGAGCTCTGGGGCCTCATATATACAACTTTGAGCCTTCTCAGTTCAATGTGCTTGAGCAGCTGTTTGACAGGGAGGTGCAGGGGTGCCACTTCTGCTTCTGCCAAGCAGTTGGGGGCAATGTGCAGGCCCATGCCGAGCTTAGTAGGTTTAGCTGGAGAATACCTTGGACACCTGTAAATCTGTGCTGGCACAATTCAGTGCCTTGGCCTTTTTAAAGCCAGAGTACAATGTGCAGGGGGTTGAGGTTCTCTCAAAGAACCCCTACATAGAAAAGCATCTGGAGTTCAAGCCTTTCTCTGAGTACTTATAGCCCCAGTGGAGTGGGAAGGTTGTCACTCAGAGGTGAGGCAAGGCCCATGCCAACGCCAACTGGAATGTGTACCAGGCGGCAGTAAATGGTGAGCTCAAGACCACCTCAGCGCTAGAGGCTTATCACAAAAACCTCAAGGCCAACTTTGGGCTCCACCCAAAATTCAATAAGTTTTTCTCCCTTCTGCAGTACATCCAGGAGAAAACCATCTCCAAGCTGCGTGACTTGGCAAACCGTGTCCCCCCACTAAGCCTACCACCAAATCCACCCTCTTCACCAAGGCCATCCAGAATGCAGCCAAGCATAAATACAAGGCTTCAGAGATCAAGCAGCAGCTTGAGCTCATTGCAACTGCCCTCTTGGAAGGGGCCAAGATGAAGAAGGGAAAAGGGGGGAGTAAATTTGCTTGGTTATATGATGTTTACTGTAACTTTTAGCTTCAATGGTTACTTTTTTAGTTTTGATCATTTAGGTTTCAGCTCTAGTCCTTCTATTCTTTAATCTGATTTGATAGTGCTGACTCTTTATGCAGGTATGATAAGTTTGAGATGGACAGGTATAGTTGAAAGGGAATGGATACCTTAACTTTTTCTTCTCCCAATAAGACATGAGATGCTCACAGTTGTACTTATGTGAAGGATACCAAATAAATATATCTTTCATTTATATTTTGCATAACCTATATTATTGTGGTTAGGGTTATTTTTGTCTCAGTGGAATTTTAATTATAGTATAATATACTTTTATGATAAAGAGTGTAAGCTCCCTAGTGAATTGGAAATAATTGCTTATTTTCATTATGCTCATTAATTAAGGTACACTTTTTATTGCATTTTTGAGCTTTCTGGGATCACTTCAGTATACCTAGCTGTATAGCTTAATTTTTTATATTAAAAGTTTTCAGTACATCAAGATCTGTTGATTGAAAAAGTATCAACTTCCAGTAGTCAACCAGGCAAAAAGCTGGATCCTCGCCTTACTTAATAGTAAATCACCAGGCAGTCAATTTTAGCACAGTTGCTGCTGAAAGGCAGCCGCTCAGGATACACAGAGCAACTATCATCTTGTAATATTCTGTGGCTTTGAATTGGACTTGTAGATTAGGGATAGCTCCTTTGGGGCTAATCCAACCCCCACTGAAGTGATCTGGTCTGAATCAGGGGTACCCAGCAGATAGGCAGCAAGACAGGGGCCATTAGCCAAGTTCAGAACAGCAGGAGTGATAGGCAGGTTGGCAATGTCTTCTTTCATTGGAGGGCTAGAAAATTCAGAAAAAGACGGGTCCTGAATTGGCAGAGATGAGGGACCAGAGAAGGTAGTTGCAAAGGGAGTGACCAAGGGGCTTACAGCATCTGTAGTGAGCACCATTTTTGTTGTGTACTTGGGTGTGGCCAAGGGACACAACAGGAAGTCTTAACGGTAGGATTGGGTTTGTACTAAGCTGGAGGTTAGTCTTCAGGGATGGATAAGAAATCTACCCTAAGGCCATGGGAATGATAATTAGCAGAAATCTCCTCTAGACAAGACTAGGGAGATGGCGCCAAAGTATGAGGATAGACATAAAAAGAAAGTGTAAATGGAACTTAACTTTATTGGGTGGATCTGAATGATTCTTATATGGCAATTGTCTACCACAAAATGGTAGGAGGACAGATAGATCACTGGTCACTCTCATAAGTGGGTTGAGGATCACTCATGCCACCAGTCGGAATGTAAATGAGCCCCTCACCTGATTTAGAGTGAAACCCATTTCGAGTTGAGAGAGGGAACTGAAGGACTTCACACTCAAAATGTGACTGCACTAAAGGCAAAATTAATAATGCCTGAATATCAGGATTCACAGCGATTTGGGTTTGGTTAAAGGTTTGTTCAAGTCGGTCCTGCTGCTTTGACATGCCGCGATAGAAAAAAGCTGCACTTTTACCATAGCTTTTTATGAAAGTTCCAAAAACTAAATGGGTTGTACCAGCCTTGTAAGGGTGGCAGTGGAAAGTATAGAAGTATCATAGATGGTATTCTAATAGGTGGCTATGTAGGATATAGGCTATTGGTGAGATAGGGGGACTCAAAAGGTTTCATGTAGGGCCTATCATCCCGATAGAAGCGTATTTGAGGTTTTTTTGAGGATTTATGTGAATGTTGCGATAAAAAGGTTCACTAGGAGGGTCAAGTGAGATAGTGTGGAATTAATGTTTTAAATGGCATTTTATAAAAAATTAAATAGTAATTTCCGGTATATAGATTGTAGGGTTTGAAATGGCAGGATTGGTTTAGTATAGATGCTATGCTTGAGAACGTAGGACAAGGATGGACGTATTTGGTTGATCAATCTTAATCCAAAAAAGTTATTACAGCAATTATGTTGATGGTCTCCGTCATATTTTCCAATTAGATATATATCGAATAGATAATGATAGAAGGGTCTAAGATATGACGACAATATTCGATTGGATTATCCTGATACAAGGCCCAACTGATGAAACATGTGGAATTTAGAACAGCTATCCAAGTAGCGACAGGATGCAGTGCGAAACAAGCAAGTTGCAGGTGTAGCGTTGATGTTTTGAGTTTAATAAAGCGTAAGAATATCAAACAAGGGTGTGCTGGTGGGAGGATGGCATTTAAGGCGTGGGATGAAATCGAAAGCCACAGATGTTCCTGCCCTTTCTCGCGCTACTTGGGTTGGCGTGCGGTGCGGTCCAAGACGAAAAGGTGGTGGTTGGCTACTATGTGCCCTGGGGCAAGGTGGCGCCTGAAGCTCTTCCCTACGACAAGGTCACACACATCAACTATGGCTTTGGTGTCTTGTACAAGCGCGAGGATCCCACCAGTATTTTCGTTGATCGCTACTACGACGGCAGCAAGATGCGTACCATCAAGACCCTTGCCGCAGCAAAGGGCGTCAAGGTTCTCATGTCGGTTGGCGGCTGGACTGGCTCTCAGACCTTCTCCCTTGTGGCACGTGATCCTACCCTCCGGGCGGAATTCATCGAACGGCTGCTAGTGTTTGTACGCAAGAACACAAAGCCCGAGTGGGATACGAACCCTGATGGCTGGGACATGGACGGCATAGACATTGACTGGGAGTACCCTGGGCGCGGTGCTGCAAAGTGCTATGTCTATGACCCCGATGATTCGGCCAACTACTTGCTTCTTCTCAAGGAACTACGCGCTGCGCTCGACAAGGAATTCCCCAACGATCACAAGCTGATCACTGCTGCTGTGCGCGTCAAGCCCTTCGATGGCCCTGATGGTAACCCCATGACTGATGTCTCGGCGTATGCTCCCTACTTTGACTACGTCAACATCATGGCCTACGACATCATGGGTCCCTGGTCACCCACCATCGGACCCAACGCCCCTTTTGTTGCCGATACTACCAGAGGGGGCGACGGCTTCTCTTTCACCCAAGGCATCGACGACTGGCTGGCGGCAGGGTTCCCGCCAAACAAGATATCTGCTGGCCTGGCCTTCTATGGACGCAGTTTGATTTCCACTGTCGACATGGACCAGACTCCAGACAACATGTATCAACCCAAAGAGCTGGCCACCCCAAGAGGCGACGCCTCTGACTCCAACGAGCCCAACTTCTTCTGCAACGAGGGCAGTGCCTACTCTGGTGTCTACAAGTACAAGTATCTCCGCCAAGACGCCCTCAGCTCCCCCACCACTGCCATGAATGGATACAACCGGTATTTCGACAATGCCACCCAAACCCCCTGGCTGTTCAATCCTCAAACCAAGCGATTCATCTCATATGACGACCCCCAATCCATCCAAGTCAAAGTGGATTACGTCAAGAAGAAGAACCTCCGTGGTGTTATGTACTGGGACATGACCCAGGACTACGAGGACGAGCTATTGAACATTGCCACCCAAGTCAAGACAACCCCCATCCCTATTCCCTCCACCAGCAAGCTTCAGCTGGCCTCCACCAAGAGCTATGCAAGGCCTATCTACAACACCACCCAACTCAAAACAACCCCCATCCCCTCCACCAGCAAGCTTCAGCTGGCCTCCACCAAAAGCTATGCAAGGTCTATCTATAATGCCACCCAGGAGTTCAAACCCGTTACCAAGAACTAGGCAATCCTCTATTTAATGAAGTCTAGTTGTACATAAATAAAATTCCAATTATCAATAAGCTACTTGAACATATCTTACTATGAAAGCGTCATTGGATCGCCTTGACAAGGGCAGCTGTAGATTTATCCCAGCCCCTTTACTATTGTGCAGAGTGGACTATGGTATCTTGAAACCAGCATCGCAAATTACACCATCTCTAAGTAATTTTGAGATGGCTTCTTTGTGCTGGGAATATTGAATTGCTAAAAAATGGATAATATAACAGTTAAAATTGATACATAAATTTATATCGCGTCATCCCACTTTTTCTATTTCGAGTCAAACTGATTAAACCTTGCCACCAACTTGATTTACAAACGAAACCACTTATTGTCGGGCAAGCTTACAGCATCTCGATTTACGCCACTGCATCACCTACTCAAACAAAATTATGCAGCAGTTCTCAAAGCTATGGCGCTAAGCGACAACCCTGAGACTTAATGAAAACAACTCAGATGGAAACAAAATAGATGTAAATCCAGATATATCATTTATCAATATAAATTAATTAGGTTTAATTTCGTCTTCATCCAAGTTGTTCTCGTCAAGTCTCAGTTTTATCACTTAGCGCCATAGCTTTAAAAACTACTGTACCAGCACGGAATCAAAGCCTTCCGTGTACTATCATAAGATGCTCTCATAATATTAGTCCCAGACACTTATAAAGCAACCAATCTAAATCAACCCCATCAAGGTAGTCCTACTATCAATTATCACTACCATTAAAATGCCAAATTTGGTATAAGTGTTGCAACCAAGATTACTTCCCTGCCTGCTAATGTATCTCAGAATACACAGGGGTGCTCAATGAGTTGCCCCATGCCATGAAAAACAGTATGGACCAATATGAGCACAATATCAAATTGCAGGCACTATCTAATAATTAGGAACATTGTCAATTCAACATGCTGATCCCTTTTCTCAAGCTATTCCCAGCTCAAACCATATGTTGAACCCACCTGTCAGGAAGCCAGGTGTAGGTAGAGGCATTGGGTGACTCAGGACTGAGTACCGCCAGGTCAGTGGGTAATGCCCACCATAGGATGGGTGCCAACTTGATAACATATGATAGAGATTGCCCAAGTAAGGACCAGGGACCATAGTTGGGCACCATAGAGTTGACCAAGCCTGTCAGAGTAATGTAGAGTACTATGAAAAGCTGGTTGGGTGTGGTGTTGGCAGAGGTGATAGGCTCCATTGGGAGGTCAGGTTGTGGGGTCAGAGGTGGGGTCATAGAAACCAAGTGGGCGGGCAGATAATTGTACTTGTCTTTAAATAATCTTGGCAGCCTAAGGTACCAATTTCTTTTGCGACCTCAAGTTTCTGTCTCTCTAGTCCTTGTCAGGGGGTCAGCAATTAGTATGTTCTCCAAGCTGAACTCAAAGTAGGCAGGTTTTGGGATATTTGATGAAATGTACTGGTCCAAAGGGTGCTCTAGAAAGACAGTATAGTGCCTGAGAAAGGTCAGCGGGTTGATCACTAGAGCAGATGGGCGCCCTGTTGTCTACTTGGCTAGAGGTGATGTGAAAGATCACTAAGACTAGATAAGGTAAAATTTTCTAGAACCAGAGGTCCCTAAATCTTTATTATCAAAAATCATGATATGGCCATCCCCCCACCGCTGGGGTTTTTATACCATATGATTTTGCTTCTTCAAATTTTGCAGACTTCAGGTCTGAAGGCATTTTGCCAGCAGGGCATGGACCTTGGGCAGGGTTTCAAGGGCGGCAGATCCTGGTTGGATCAGCTCTGGCAAACAGAAGTGGTGATGCTTTGTTCTGCTGCTTCTGTTCACTACATCACCTGAGCAGGCCAATTGGGTTACAAATTCTGGAAAGGGGACTGGCAGCTGCTGGTGCTCATTAGCAGGGCCAGTATTAGGCCTTTTATTAACCTCATTTAGGAAAGCCACAACCTCTGTGTAGGTCTGGGTCCTCAGTAGCATGAGGTCAGCGGCAGTCTGGTGACTATTCAGGGAATTCCCTTAACAAGCTGGTGGGTTGAGGAGTAATTCAAGAACTTGAGTCTGTGACTCAACAGGTTAGTGGTTCTTGATCCATATTAATCAACACAAATCATCTTCAGGAGGCTAGGTGCTGTGTTTAGCTCTTGGGGACAACATCTAAGAGGACACTGCAAGAACCTTTATCACAAAAGGTTTGAGGTTCAACGCTAGCCTTGGGTTAGCCTTCAGGGCAAGATTAAGGGTACATACATTAATTTCCTGGAATACAAGATGTGGAATTCATTTTGGAAAAAAGGAAGGGAAAATCTTGGATATTATAAAAGCCAATGTAAATGTGGATAAACTTGTCTTTATTAGGAGAAATGATTCTACTTAAATAGTAGACTGAGAGTGCTGATAATTCACTAGGTAAGCAGTGTGGCTGATAAAGTCATTATGAGCTAAACTTTTACCAGGATCAGTCAGGTGCAGGTAGGGTAATCCAGAATGAGTGGAAATTGATTTCAACCCATTTAAGGTAGTCATGCAAACTCCAAAATAAAAAATCCAACCAAGGCTTTGCACATATCACCATTCAAAGGCCACATCAAAATAGCACAAATGGCACAATTTCTGACACCAGGGTTTTATCCCAGTGTTTTCAGTACAAGTATTGAAATGGCATTCTTGACACTTCCACTGTGCCACCCCTGGTGGACTTGTGGCTTCCCGCTATGGTATATCAATCACAATATTCTCCAATAAACAGCATCTGACTCCTATCCTTGTCCATTCTATTTAGATGGTTGTCTTTTCCTATCTGACCGCTGAACCATAATTGTTCTGTTGCAACATGAGCATCTTAACCTTACCTGCACACAGGTGTACCAAAGGAACCCCTGCAATAGAGTATTTCATTGGTGGCCCATGTGCATGAATAGGCCATCACATCATGGCAATTCACACCCTTTGAGACCCCATCCAGGTTTTCACCACCCACCAGTTGGGTGTGCAGGGTGCATAGAGGGGGATCATCAATGGAACCCCAGGACTCTAGATCAGCACCCCAACCCCGGCCATGTGGTTCTGCTCCTTAAAAGTATAGATTCCCACAACATACTGCTATGGGTTAGGTGGTAGGAAGCTTCTGAAAGCTGTCCCATTTGGCTCTCTATCCCTAAACTTCTGGGCAGCCCCTACAGCAGCAGTATATGCCAGCCTTTGAGATATTCAAGATCCACCTGCTGGCCCAGTTGTGAAAGCTCCACTGTGGCATCCTTAAACCAAAGTGAAGTATATATAGAAACATCCTCACAGTAAACATATCCAGGGCCCATTTACAGGTGCAGGCTGATATTAGCCAAGTAAAGGTTGGCCAGGTAAGGTCAGTAACCAGCAGCTGCTCTATCTTTCCTGCTACCAGCCTCAGTGCCAACCAGCTACTGGGGTGGGTGGCCGATATTCATGCCTCAGGGTGCTAACCCAAGGGAGCCTATTAGTGGTGGGAGGGTGAAGATAACCTCTGGGATAGGTACGCCACGCTGGATCAAAGCACCCCAACAGCCAGGACTACAATACAGCCAGGGGTCTTTCACAAGGAAGTGGAGCAAGAGCTCATCATAGCAATCTGACAGGGAACCTACCCCCAAATACAGAGGGCATTGTAACCAAGAGGAGGCAGGGCGTACTTATTCTGGAGGGCTAACCTTCCAAAAGGATGTATGAAAAGGTACAGCAGGCGGCAACAGCTCCCATGTTGACACTTTGTTGACATGGCCACTTTTGACTCAAAACTCTAAAGCTCCTATGTTTTTTGCAAGTCACGCTAGCTTAATTCTTTTTATAAAGTGTTCAGGGGTGCAAACCCAGAAAACACGACAAAATTGTGACCATCTCAACACAATTTAATATTAAGCTTAATAAAAAAATTGGGTTGATCTGATTTTCCTTCACTTTTACTAATAAAAATTAATTTATTTTTTATTTGTTTTCACAACGTAAAAGTGTCAATGTCAACACTTTTTAAGCTGAACTTATTTTTAATAACAAAACTGAAGCATCTACAGTAAAAAAATAAGTACACATTTAAAAATATTTTTTTATTGAATTATTATATTGAAAAAGACAATGTACATACATTTGATTGTTGAAATGTTCATGTTATAAATATTTATGTGGCACTTATTACAGCTTTAATATATTAAGTGGATTGGTGGCTAATGGTGATCCAATAATTTAAGCGTGAGTTACTATGTAAGTTACTATAGAATTTATTATTAAAAATAATATCAACACTCATAAATGTTGTTCATTTGCTCATGATCATCCCCCAGGGTGGAGTTAAGCAAATTAGAGTAGCGCAGTTAAGCCTAGATTAATATGCCACCTCATATAAAGAATGTTGTAAGTGACGTTGTTGACACTTTACCCTTTTCAATACTTGAATACAACTTCTTAACAACTTCATATAAGCGCAATGGTAAAATATCATATTAACACCCCCAAAATATAATTTTTAATAAAGAAATAAAGAACCTTGATACTTTTTTTACTTATTTTCATATGTTTTTTATTTTTATATGTAAACAAAAACACACAGAAAATGGTTAATTTTTGCTAGCCTGCTTAAATTTAATTAAGTGTACTATGAAAAAACATAGTAAACTTTCAAAAAAATGTCAACAGTGACAATGTTGTCAAAAATAATGTCTACAATTTTTGTAATTGACAGTGAGAGTTCAGCCTTTTTTACTAATCATCACTCATAATGTTGATGCTTTTCAGTTCTCACATATAAAACTTTATGTTTTACATAATAAAAACTTCTCATTTTTTGATATGTATTATTTTTAACTTTTCTCTTTAATATTTTTTAATTTTTAAAATAAAATCTATATCTAAATATAATACTTTCACATAAATATCTTAACTTTTAATTTTTTATTTAAAACTATAATAAATTAAAACCTATACAAGTATTTTTTAACTTTTAAATGCCAAGAAAAGCCATCTAAGATTTAATTTTTATATATTGTGCTTTTTAAGTTGTTTTGTTTGTTTTTTACATACATTTATTTATTTTAAACCATTTTACTTATTATTTTAGGTCAAGAACACTTCCAAATAGCCCAAAGGAACCAAGCATCCTTCAAAGCTAACCAAACCCACCAAAAAGAAGCCTGTCTCATCAAAGAAGGCCACCCCCAAACCATCCCCAAAGCCCTCACCAAAGCCCTCCCCTGAGCCCTCTCCTGAGAAGAGCCCTTCTCACTCTACTGGGGGAGAGGAAACTTATGGCTCTCTTACAGAGCACAGTTTCTACAACTTGGCTTCTGACAAGGAGCCAACCAAGAAGAAGCGGCAAGGCAAAAAGACCCCACCCAAAGATAAGTCTCCTGCACATGAGGAGCACCACAATAAGCCCCCATCTGCTTCCTGACCCCTGCCAAACCCCCCCTTCAAGCTCATCTGGGGATGATTCAAAGCCCCGCCCCAATTACTTCCCTGGCTTCCGCCATGCTCCTGCTGGCCCCTGGGACCCTCTGTTGGCCCACAACATCTGCAATGTTGACAGCAAATTCAAGGTTCCCTCTTCCTTGCCCAAATACTTCCCAATCATGAGTGTAAAGGGTGGGCCAGCCATGGTGGCCAATGGGTATATCTTCAGCTGCAACAATGCCAACTGGGGCTTCAAGAGCCGGCATTACACCTGCGAGGACCGCTCCTGCCCAGTGCGGCTCAACACTGAGCGCTGGGACCTGGTTCAAACCATCAAGGGCAAGCATATCTGCATCATGCCCAACATCACCATAGCCTGCCTTCTCAAGTGGTATCTGGTGCAGGTGATGCCCACCTCCAAAGATCTTTCTGCCACCTAGCTGGCCGTGCTTGCTTGCAAGTACCTCTCCCCAACCAACTTGAAGAGGGTTCCAACTCACAATCAGTTGGTCAAGCTTGTAAGTGATAGGCGTCAAGCCTCAAACCCCATGTCCAAGAGTGCCACCAACATCAAGGACCTTATCCTCACAGATGCCCTCAAGAAGACGGAGGATGTGAGATGTTCCTGCTCCATGACAATGGGCAGGAAGTTGAGGATAGGACTGTAGCCTATGCCACAACCCAAAACCTGGAGCAGCTGAACACTGCTATCACCTGGCTATGTGACGGTACATTTTCTACTTGCCCCTCCCTATTCAAGCAGCTTTGGGTCCTGCATGGGCAGTTTAATGACCAGGTCATCCCCATTGTGTTCTTTCTCCTTCCTGGTGCCAAGACTTAAAGTCTACACCAGAGCCTTCAAGATTGTCTGGGATGCTTTGAGCTCCCTTCCCACCAACCAGCTCCCCCCTCCCACTCACACCACAAGGGCAAATCCCTCCTCCACTGAGAAGGATGAGTCCAACATAGCTGCTGAGCAGCTAGCTCATGCACGCTCACTTGGGACAAAGGTTATCATAATGGACTTTGAGCAGGCTCAGTTCAGAGCCTTTGAGTCCACCTTCAATGGAGAATTCCAGGGCTGCTTCTTCCATTTTAGGCAGGCCCTTATCAAGAATCTCAAGAGTGAGAAGGACCTTTTTAATAAGTATCTCAATGATGGTAAGGGAAAGTGCCGCTTTGCCCTAACTCAGTTTGCTGCCTTGGCTTTTGTGCGCCCAGAGCATACTGGGCTTGGCTTTGAGGTCCTCCTGGAGGATGCTTACATCAAGAAGCACTCCACCATCTTCAAAGGCTACCTGGATTACTTTGAGCGCCAATGGGTGGGCAAGAAGGTGACTGCCCGGAGAGGTAAGAGCAGGACCACTGCCCCTTGGAACTGTCAAGGCGCCTGCCTCAAGGGGGAGATGAAGACCACCTCTAGCCTTGAGGTTTGGCATAAGCACCTGAAGGTGAGGTTTGGGACCAACCCCAAGTACAACAAATTCTTCTCTAAGCTACAGGAGGAGCAGGCCCGGACTGTCTCCAAGTTCTGTGACCTGGCCAACCGGGTGGCCCCCAAGAAGCAAAAGTCCAAGGACCAGGACTACCAGGAGGACGTGCAGAAGGTGGTCAAGAAAAAGTTTAAGGTGGCAGAGATTAAGAAGTACCTTGAAGATGTCACCACTGCTCTTGCTGGTGGCTTTAATTAGCCAAATAAACTTTGTTTTGCTTTGTCTATGTATTTTTTACTATTAAACTTTTAATTTTTTAATTTATTTATATAGTAATAATCTTTTTAGGTATAAATTGTAAGTTTCAGATACAGTTTCAACATGGCTTAGTAAGAAATATCTTATATTTTGTTAATTTATCTTTAAGCTATGAGATATTTTCAGTTATGCTTATATGAAGTATAATAAATTAAAATTAGAATTTTCTTATATTTTGTAGTTATTATGATATAGTAAATATCTTTATTTTTGGTTCATTGGAATTTTAATTTTTATTGGAATAAAAAATAATTTTATAATAAAGAGTGTAACTTACATAGTAAACTGAAAAATACTTGCTTATATCTCCTTATTCTTCTTACTTATGGTAATTTTTTATTGCAGTTTTGAACTCTCTGGTGTCATTTTAGTATAATAATGTAATTTTAAAAAAAATATTAGAAATGCTCAGTGTAAAGTGTTTTGTTAATTAAAAAAGTATCAACATCCAGGAAACAACATTTAGTATAACCAGGTCGTCACTTTACTATATTGTTGACATTAAAAGTGTCAACAGGCCACTGTTGACATTTTTAGTGTTGACATGGGCGCTGTTGCCCAGCAGGCTATGATCCACCGGTACAAGGGAGAGGCTTTGATCTGGCTCAACATCAGAGGATCCGCCCCATAGATGGGGTATCCCTCAACTTTGCAGATTTCTGGGACTGTCCCATCTGGGGGGTCTTATTGAGATGGCAGTGGTAAGGATTTCGGGTCTAACCATCCCACTATTACAGACCTGATGGGCAGGTACTGGAATGTGTGGGCTGTACTGGATATCTGATTGGAAGGGAGAGGTTAACCCACCGGAGTAGTGTGTTGGGGGGTGTTACTTAAAGGACTTGGGTACATCCAGATGCAGCGTCTGCCTTGTACACAGTATTTACTTGGTTTATAGATACCATCAAGAATGGCCCAATAAGCTGTGGCCTGACCTCCAAGGAGTTCAGGATTTGAACCCTGCATCATGGGGCTAGGAGATTCAAGCGCCTGGCATCCACCCCCACGCAGGCTCAACTTTCCCTGCCACCACCCATGTGTAGTTGATTGTTAGATCTAAACCTACAATTGCCAAACACAGCAGGGCTTTAAAGGGGGCTTAACAAGATGACAGGGCTTTGGCCTAGCCACCCCCAGGAAAACAATACATGTGACACAGCTGAGCGCTGGCCATAACGTTGACCTGTACCCCCCTGTATGATGTACCCAAGGGAACAGGTCTGCTGGGGAAAGCCAATTTGGATCTTTATATGCCCTGGCCTGATTTGATCCAAGCCCTGCTGGGGTTTAGACTATATATTCCCAAGAAAGCCATCCCAGGGCTGACCCTAATGTGTACCTTGTCAATTGCAACTAAGAGGCCACAAAAGAGAGGTGCTACATATACATCTGCCCCTAAAGAAAAGCATAAATCTGGGGGCAGAGCCTGGGGGATGAAGACTGGCAAGAGAAAATTGTACCCCAGGGAAGTGGGGCCTGTCATTGTACTAAAGGTAAACAATAATAGTACTTACCCGGCCCAATATTTGGGTATGAGGAAGCGAGACAAGGCCCTGCATCAGGGCTGAATCAGACTTTGAAAAGCAAGACAAAAGCAGCCAGAGGCTGGACTACCTGTGACCAAGCAACAGCTGGTAGAGTATGGGGCCTGCTCCCCAGATAATCTCTCTGCTAACCTCTACCCAAGGAAGCTGACCTGCAGCAGAGGGTGTTAAAACTGTGAGATTGACCCTGTGATAAAACTCAGCACAGAAGACCCTGTATTTCTTAACTTGACTATCCTGGCGCTAAAAGCTGAATGCTGAGATTGAATCAGATTGTTGAACTGGGAAACTGACAAGTATCCTGCCCCAGCAGTGACCTTGATGTAGCGCTTCACTCATTGGTAGGATCAAGACATTTTCTGTTGGTCTCAGGGGTTTATTAGCGGTAACCCTGCTTTTATTAATCAACCCACAGCAACTATATAGGTTCCAATCTCTTGATAAAGATTGCTTACCAGCCTGTAAACATCTCCCCAGGGTAACTATGCTAGTACAGTGCAGCTACAGAAGGATTAACCAGGATTTCCTTGGCAAGAAATAGGGACTGATCCTGGGAACCCATGGTTAAGTGTATTTTGATTGGCAGGGCCTTCTTTCACCTGAAAGCTACATTATATCCCAAGAGATCCTTTCTATATGAGAAGAGGAGGATCCAGAGTGTGAATGAATATTAGGATCAAAGTAGGTCAGTGATTAAGAAAAGAGTTGGGGTCAGATACTGGGTGGCCAGTTGAAAGTGTTGGGTATATGAAGCTAAACCTAGATCTTGGATGGGGTGGTGAGTTGATAAGGGGCTTGGAAGGCAGATATTGGGGGTTGGATATATTTCTTCTTGTTTTGGATGTTTTTTTTTCTGGTTAGATGTTTTATATGGGTAGCAAGGTTGACTTTATTCTATAGGGGTTGTTTTAAGGATCTGCTTGGGGTTAGAGTTGATCTGAAGTTCCAGTGTAAGCTTGGTGTGATGTTATTTTGGTGCAATAAGCCATCTCAGAAGACTCCATCTCAAAAAAATTTGGAGATGGCGTTGGGATTTACATCAGCAAAAATTAAAAAAAACTTAATAAAAATTATTAGATAGTTATTCTTTACATATTGGTTTCTAATACAGCATCTCAAAAAACCGCATCACAAAAACACTATCTCAAATCAAAATAAAAAGAGTGTTATCCAAATAAGATTTTTTGAGTATAAAAACACTTAATAAATACCCTAAAATACACATCACAAAAATGTGCATCACAAAAACGCTATCTTGAATCAGAATAAAAAGTCTGTTATCAAAATAAGGTTACCAAAACTAAACAAATTCAACTGCAAAACAACCCAACTTAAAACACTGCTGTGCCGCCTTAAACAAACAAAAAGCGCTGTGGCGCTAACTTGTAAAAGTCTTGGGCGCTGCTGCGCTGCCTTGCAACCATCTTTTATGCCGCGGCAGCGCAGTATTTAAATCCCCAACATACAAACTCTGCTAATCAATAATATTTCTATAAGCACTAAATTTAGAAGATAACTACAATAATTAAAAACTTAATATAGTAAAAAATAAGAACTAAAAATAATAGAAACAATAAAAAAGAGGATAAGCAAAAGCAAGTTTATTGCAAGAAAAGTAAAAGGCAGGCTCAGTGGGATTGGTCCCTTATGTTGCAGGTGCCTCCACACTACTGAGCAGAAGACATGGCAGGAGAAGAGGCCTTGTGATAATCCACATGTTTGATGGTTTGCAGGCGGGGCTAATGTTGGCCAAGAAAAGTTTGGTTGTTTGTTGAAGGTGAGACTAGTAGGTAACATAGGACTACTAGGGGTAAGTAAGGTGAGCCTAATAGGTAACATGGTCTACTAGGGTAAGTAAGGCCTGGCTGGTAGGTAACAAAGGACTACCAGAGGCAGATGTTACCTCCACCCAGCAGAAGATATTGGCTGCTTTGGGCTATAGTGCTTCACCTCACAGGGAGCTGTGGCTGCAGAAGGGTGAAGACTGAAATAGCAATCAGGGAACTTTGTCTGTCTGGGGGGAGTAGGCTTTGGACCCCTGGCAGGTAACGCGGGCTGCCAGGGAGGAGAAGAGCTCTGAGGGCTCTACGTACCCTAATACACTTATAGGAGGTCTGTGAGCAAGCACCCTACCTAACAGACTGGTAGGGTGTCCTTGTTTATGCCCCTATGAGAGCTTTGGGGAAACCCAAGGTGATTATTGGAGGGTATAGACTTGCTCAGAGGTGTCACTAAGGCAGCTTGCTTGGGGAAGCAAGCTTCAGAACTTGATGTGATCAGGCCTCTAGGAAGTAGAGCTGATTACTCTGCAACTGAAAACTCAGACTTAATTACCTGGGTGAGTAAAGACAACACATAGACGTTAATCTATGATTGAATGGCCTAAGTGGATTGCCACTTGGAGGGCCCAGTCAAACGCCATTTCAATGTAGACTCATGCCTGGGTCTACAATTTCTGGTAATGGGGGCTGAGATAAAGAACCAAGGTGGTTCATGGAATTAACAGAGAAGACTAGCAAGAGGGACTGTTTGGTCACTGTGAAGGCTAGTTGATGGACTGTTAATTCATATTGAATTGAATGAAACAATATGGTTCAGTGTGTGAAGGAACAAAGAAGGTTCCTAGTGAGGATTTGTTGAGAGAATGGTTGAGGATAAGCTGAGGGCTCAGAGATTATGATGCAGTACTAGCTGATTGTGATGCAGGTTAGCCAAAGGACTAGAAGATTATGATGCAGGACTAGATGATCATGATGCAGGTTGGCCAAAGGACCAGAAGATTGTGTTGCAGGAGTAGCCAGAAGACTGATGAAGTTAATGGACTGATTGCTGGTTAATCTGAAGAGCTGGAATATGAGCTGGCTGAAAGAGCCAAAGATGATGGGGAAGAACTGGTGGTCCGGAGAAATGAGCCGAGATTTTGCCAAATTGATTTGCCAAAGTGGGAAGATGTGGAATAAATTTGCCTTAGTTTAGTATTAAAATCAATAAGGAATGTGGATAGAAGTGTGGGTAAGATATTTATTTATTAAGTTCCTAGGATAGATGAAGGTATGTTGCTATGAGAGCTGGATACAAAGTTGTTTTGATGGGACATTTTCCTTGGATTTTACAATATTTGTAAATATATGGGGAAACCATTGAAGAGGTCCAGAAATAAAAATTTAAATAGTATTATACTATTTAAATGGGTTTAGGTTGAATGCAGGAAGAAATGGTGCTGGAATAATGGACCGGTTAATGCTTTGGTGCGTGAAGAGTTGTTGATTTGAGCAGTTTGAGCTGTAGAAATTATTTTCATAATTGGATCCCGGTAGAACTTCAGAAATGGTCTATTTCCGCGCTCTGCATTCATTGGTTGAGTTATGGCAGGTTTCCTGATGAAAATGATTGGTTGGAAGCCAAAAGCTTAAAGTATAAGCAAGGAAATAGTGAATTAATACTTTAAGCTTTTGAGAAAGTAGGTATGTAAGCTTAAGTTATTATAGGAAAAAGTGAGCAGCAATGGTTTAAGCTTATGAAGAAAGCCATTTTGAAGGCGGAACCGTTGGGAAAAGGACACTATAAAAAGGTGGCTGGCTGGAAAGTTACAGGGTCTTTTGAAGGTCTTTTTGAGGGTCTTTCTGGGTCTTTGATGGGATCTTTCTGAGGCCTTTTGAGTTTCTGCCAAGAGGTTTTGGAAGCCTTTTGATCATCAGCAGGAGCTTGGTTGGACCAATACAACCCAAGATAACAGAGCAGGAGCCCAAGAATAAGAAGCTGGATCCTAAGCGCGGTGCCGGAGTCCAAGTTTAATGAGCAGGAGTCCAAGTCTAAGGAGAAGACGTCCAAGACTAAGGTGCAGAAGTCCAAGACCAAGTACAAGGAGTCCAAGATATTGTTGGAGGACTTCAATTATTGGCAAATCCATATTGTTTCCTTAACCCCCCAGGCCATATACCAGAAGGTTTCTAAGGGGATCTTCCTTCTGAGAGTGAATAAAAGCCCATTTTGACCCCTATACATATTTCTGAGATACATTTCCCCTTACTAGAGAATGACAACCCCTTCCAGCCGGTCCCTGGCTACAATCCAAGACACACTTAGGGACTGGTGAACAGTAAACCCACAGGCCTGTTGGTTGGCAGGGCAGGGATGCTTGGTAGGGCGCTGAATAGTGATCACTGGGTGCTCATGGGTGGGGATTGTAAAGCAGTTGTTATCCAGGCGCTGGCACACGCAGGCCAGGATCACCAGCATTTGGGCCCAGGCCAGCTGGGAGTTGCGTGACATAGAAGACCAGTTGCACAAGGGAAGTCGGATCTGACTAACTGGCACCAAACAGCCCCAGCACCTATGGTGAAGCAGTCCATCAATGCATCTTTCATGTAGGAATAGGATTGGGGTAGGGGACGCCAAGCTGGTAAACCAGGGAGCAGTAATTCTCCAAGCAACAACCAGCGTACCCAGGCTGGCAACTCTCAGGAGGATACCACATAGGGTGACAAGTTGCAGCAGCCAAAGGAAGGTAAAGGGAATCATTTCCAGTAATAACAGCTTGGAGATATGCTTAAATTTGGTAGAGAAGCGGCAGTTAGTATTGGCTTGGACAGGCAAGTCCAAGGTTTGATGAAAGGAAGGGGTCAGCAGCAAGCTCTAGAGCCCAAACCTGAGCTACCTTGTCAATATACTCATTGTGGATGGCAATGATATGAGCATGTTGGGCAGAGATGTTACTGGGAAGCAAGGTAGCTGACTACAGCCCTAGACACACCTTGGTGGCCAAACAGAAGGCATTGTAGCGGCTGTGGTATAACTCCCCTGGCCAAATAGGAGTCATTGCATCCTCATCAGAATGCAGTGCTTGTAAAAAGCTGTACATTGTCTCCTCATGGTGGCAGATCCCAAACTTGCTAAGATCAGGGTATTCCACCACCACATTGTCAGAGTTGCGGTAGGCGCAGAGCATGGTAGATGGGGTAGGGGGAGTTGCGCCAGTGGAAGGAAGGCGTTGAGGAAAGGGGTACTGAGCACCAGAAGAATTGTCACTGGGAGGCGCACTGCTGACAGGAAGAGGCTCCTCAAACATGGAGTCCTCATCAGGGAAATTTCCAGCGCTGAAGTTTGGCACAGTACTATACTCAGAGCCAGCCATAGTGATTTTGCAGTCCTGTTTGCAAAACTGAGAGTCACTGGCCTAAAGTCAATTTAAGAAACCAATACAAAATGAGTGTGACATTTTTTGAAAAGCGCTGGCGTGCTTTTTACATTACAGCACCACAATTATTTGAGATTATAGGGCACAGAACATTTGCCAGAATACAGTCATATGTGAGGATATGAGTAGTACTGTATCAGAAGAGCCAGGATTAAACAAACCCATGATTATTGCCCAGAAATGGCTTCTGATTATGCAGAAGCACTTAAGGATTAGGATAAAGGTCAACCATATTATGGATGAAATAAAGATGGTTCAAAGATGATTTTATTGTACATAATTAATTCTTCTATACCTTCTGCAAGGGTAATCTCTGGGCTGCTAGAAATGTCTTCTAGGAAATTCTAACACACCCCAAATTCAGGTAATTATTAATCTAGGTTTGGCGCTTATTGCACGTCAACCAATAGAATATTTTCATCTTCACCCAGCACAGGTGATCCTTGCTGGCATGGAATAATTTAGTACTTCAGGATCACTTCCTACTTCTCTGGCATACTCCAGGCATAGTGCTTATTAATATGATACATATGGGAATTCGAGGTTATGGGTAATCAAACCCAGTGCCTTGGCGCTTGATGTAAAATTAAAGCGGCACCTTCAATATTTGCCAGGCGGCGCCATGGCGCTTGTGTATTTTTAAAGTGCCGCAGCAGCAAATCATGTATCAGTTAAATGCTGCAACGGCGCTTGTCATTGGCTAATTTAAGGTCCAGGTCAGCAGGCTAAACTGATCCAATATGCATATGATTTATGCTACCAATTTATATTATTTGGTAGCTGCAATTCATATCCGCAAGCTCTGTCATAATTAGCATCATTGTATTTTGTACTACTAATTTATGGATTTGGTTGTAGCAATCCCAATATGTGAGCTCCGTCATAATTGGCATCATTGCTTGGTCAAAATTCCCAACAAGCGCTACGCTCCGCTACGTCCATTGAAGCCATCATTTTGTCATAGGCTTGGCGCATATTGTTATTGCTGTTGCTGCTGAAGTTGGGATTCATCTGATGAAGAAAGTAGTGTTTGGTCAAGAAGGGGATATGTTGAAAAGTTTGACCACACAATGATGCCAATTACAATGGAGCTCATGGATTAGGATTACAGCAGCCAAATCCATAATTAGCAGTATAAAATCAATGATGTCAATCATGACAGAGCTCACTGAATAGAAGTACTGCAACCTGATTGTCATAACTTGTTAATATAAAATTTATATATATTCAATTGGCAGTAGACTTTGGATCATCACTGCAGAATACCCAATATCATGCGCTGCTGCGCCGTCCCTATCATACATATAGCGCCACTGCGCCACCCACAAAAAACTCCAGGCGCCGCAGCGCTGCCTTGAAAATATTTTGGATGCCAAAGTGCCACCTTACTTTTACATCAAGCGCTGCCGCGTGCCATGTTCAAATCCCAAAAATGTTAATCTGATTATTAATCATATTTCTAAGCACTAGTCTCAATAGGATAATCAAGAAAAGATATTTTGAATCAGTATTAGAACTATGATTGTAATGAAAAATCCAACCAACTGAAAAATAGAGCTGCAGCAACTAAAATATTTACAAGGCGGCGCCTGAGATAATTTCCAGTTGGCGCTGCGGCAACTAGTACCTTTACCAGTTGGCATTACAGCGCCTAAGCTTTTACTATAACGGCGCAGCGGCGCTATCTTTGATTTTGTTTTTCTATAAACTCATACTTTTATGTGATAAATCCAAGCCTTTTCCTTTTTAATCAGGAATGAAGTATGGTATTGATTTAAGACTCCATATAATAAATCAACCTAAATTAGCGCCACTTTTATAGTACTACCCCTATAATACAGCCATTCAAAAAACCACATTTAATATGCTAGCCTTATTCCTCACCATAGTATGAACTTTGCTATTTGGGTTTTAACAATACAATGTTTTACTAGTGATTTTATTTAGTAATGAGGGTATTTCTGTTGTGAAAAATGCATCCATTATAAAATCTACTAAGCTTCTAAGTGTCCAATAGGAGTGGCGCCCACCAATGTGGGGCTAAGAGTTTACCTGTTTTAACATATGGTGTCATAGGAGGCTATAAAGAGCACGCCATCACAAATTGACTGTTTCCGCTTTTAAAAAGTACAATTCAGCGCCAAATCTCACTTAATAAAAAATGTAAGAACCCGTCTGAAACTTTGCATATATATTTTTTCATCCCCTCTAAACCACTGGGTACTTTTTAACCCCAGTTGTATAAGCTAGCTTTAAAAATATTCAAGGTTTACTCTTTGGCCCGGTTGAGGTAGCTCCACCGTAGATTTCTTGATTTAATATAAAAAATGGTTAAGATCACTATATTTTTCTGAGCTACATCATCACAATTACGTCATTGTGAAACCGCCATTTCACTTGCAGGTTTTCTATCAAAAGCTCACAGTTTTGCATACTTGCGCTACTAATAAAACTTTGATTTTTACATCATAAAAGACATAAAAGGTTTGATGAGTATATAATTTTTAGAGCTTCCCTACAGTTCCATGTAAAATATTGGCTAATCTTATATTTAAAGTGTTCTCATTTTTTCCTTTAAAAATTGTTCCAAATTTGAACTTTTCTGATGTGAATTCACTCTTGGATGCCTCCCCAGCCTACCACCAACACTACCCCCAAGGCTCCCAAGAGCACGGCCGCTCCCGCTCAGGCAAGAAAGACCAAGGCTACCCTCTCCAAGCAGCATCCCAAAGAAAAAAATGCCTGCCAAGACCCCCACGCCTTCCCCTGAGGCTGATAGCCCCACCCCTCCCCACTCTCCCTTTGTCTACTCCCCCTCTGATCCCCAGGAGAAGCACATCCACTTCAATGATGAAGATGAGAATGAAAGAGTCTCTGAAAACGACTCTGGTGACCATAGTTCTGCAGTCTCAGAGGAGGAGCCCATCCTAGAGTGGGACTTACATGCAGTTGCCAATATCTACAACATCAAGAAAGGCAATTTAAAGTCCCAGCTGTCTTCCCCAACTCTTTTCCCATTATGGCCAAGAAGAGGGGTGTTGGCTTTGTCAAGGACGGCTTTCTTTTCAACCGCAATGACCAGAGAAAGAATACCGTCACCATCACTACTGGCCTGATGGTCCAGGCTGCCCTGCGCAATTAACTACAATTGGGTTTACCCAAGTCAAGGAGCTCACTGTTGAGCATGACTGTTTGGGCTGTAATATGATCCTCTACTATCTTACCCGCTGGTACCTTTGCCAAGGCATTCCTTTCAACAAGGACTTGGCTTTCAACTGAGCTGGTAACCCATGCCCTCCTCTTACTGAATGGGGATCATAGAGAGGAGGTTGGAGAAAAGACCAGACTCCACTGGTATGTGACTGATCAACGGTCAATCGATGCCAATATTGGCATCAGGGCAAGAAGTATTGATGAGCTTGTACTTTTGGAAGTCCAGAAGACGACCATGCTTGAGAAGCCCTTTCTGCTACATGACAATGAGCAAGGTTCACCAAGCCATAGTTTGTGCTTTTTGACGCTAGGGAATCTTGTACGGCTTCTAAAGTGGGATACCGGGTTTGCCAATGGGGCTTTTGCCTCTTCTCCAAAGCTATTTTATCAGCTTTAGGCCATCCATGGTCAGGTCAATGAACACACCATCCCCTTTGTCTTCTTCTTTCTCTTTAATAAAAGGGAAAAGAGTACATTCACACCTTATATACTCAAGCAAAAACTGGATACCATCCTGCCCACGCTTGAAAAAGAGCCAACTGAGAAAAGGGGCCGCAAGAAGAAGAAGGTCTGCCCAGAGGCCATTCAGGAGCAACAGACCACAACCAGAAAGGCGCCAGAGTCTCTTCCTACTATATCACGTTAATGGTTGACTTTGAGGCTGCACAGGCCAACACCTTTATCAAGGTATTTAGGAGAAGGCCCCAAGGCTGCTTCTTCCACTACCGCCAGGATCTACGCAAGAACCTGATGAAAATCCACCCCTCAATAAGCTGGTATTCAAGGATGGCACAAAGGAGGCCAGAAAGATCTTCAATTGCTTTGCTGCTCCAGCTGTGGTCAGAAAGGAAGAGGTTAACCTTTTTTATGACGAGCTTCTCAACAACAATTACACTATTGAGAACCAAGAAACATTTGTTCCTTTTCATCCAGTACTTTGAGCACCAGTGGGTGGGTGCATTCCAGGGACATTGCCGCATCTGCAAGGGCAGTGACTTGATTAATTGGAACTGCTATAAGCAGGTCAAAGAAGGCGTAACTAAGACCACCATATCACTTGAAGGTTGACACAATCAATTTTCCTGCCTGGTTAAGGTAAAAAAGCCTATGTTCAATGTGATTGTCAACAAGCTGAAGATTCAGTATGCTCATGGAGATCAGCTATACTCCCAGGCCGTCAAAAGCAAAGCTGTTGTATCCAAGCATGCTGGCCAGCAGGTCAAGTTTGCAAGTGTTACCAAGGAGGTTTTGGCCTATTACACCAGAGAAGGCTGCCCTACCCATCTCAAAGGCATTACCAGGGCCCTTGGATCTAAGTCATTATCCACCTTCTTTAACAATAGATTTCTTTCTTTCAGATATTTGATTTTAGCTTTATTTTTGGTATATACATGTTTAATATAGTGTTAAAATTTAATATGAAAATATCACTGTTTTAGGATTGTTGACTTTGGAGTGTTGCGCACTACAGTTGGTATTAGCTGACCCCACATTTAAATTGCAGATTTGGGATCCTTGGATGGTTTTGAGTCTACCCCTATATTTTTATAGGGTTTGAAATTTTATTTGGGCTTTTATCAATATTTTTGAGTTATCTGGCACGGTTTAGCCAGAAACCCAAGATAGGGTTCGAGATGGCGTATCCCACCGTTATTTTGGGTACCCCTTGTAGTGAAGAAGAATATTATTTGATTATTGGGGCGTGTATTTTTAAGAAACATCGGTGTTTAAAAAGAAGCTGGGGATAGATGTTACGGGTTGATTTGATTGGCATTGGAGTAGTCAATTGGTAGGGTATATCGGTTGAAGTTTTAGTTTCTGATGGATCTTGAGGGGATTTATGGATAGCCTAGAGTGTTTTCGCCTGCCTTGTTCCTGGGGAGTGGATTTGGTTAGGGCAAGGGTTTTGGAGAGGATTGCTTTTATCAGAGGTAATCTTTTCAAACGGATAGCTAACCAGGCATCGTTCCGAGGGCCTCTCGAAAAAGGAAGCAAAAGGTTTGGGAGCTCGCTGATTTTAACCCCAAGTGATGTAAATGGATTCGGATCTTGCGGATAGGGTTGTGGAACTCGATATATTCCTAGGTTGAAGCGAGATAGGATGATATCGTGTGTTTATAGAATTGGTTGAGAAAGGAATTCTTGATGGCTAGTGATTTAGTGCAGATTGTTGGGGTGGTAGGGGCCACGCCATGATGGCTGGGGATGTGTGGTTTATTCAACGGCAGTAGGCATGTATCCTAATTTGGGTTAAATATTGATTCCATGGGGGTTAATAAATCAAGGTCGAACCCATAAAGCTAAAACGAGCCATGACGTGATAGTTATCCAATTTGATCAGATGATACTGTAAGAAGGGCGGTTTACCTAGAGCTGTAGTGGTTTACCCAACGATGATGTTTCTGGTGGCGATGGGGGCGGTTGGCTGTAGTGCGGGTACGTTGCCAAGGTGTTATTGGTTGGATAAATTATGGGGTTTGTCCGGAGCCAAGCGGGGCGGCTGGGTTGTCAGTGATTATTGGGTGGATTTTAAATCAAGGTTGGTGCTTGATTTGGGTATAAGTGGTTGTAGAGTAGCGTCATTTGGGTAGTCATTTGACGATCATGCGTAGCATCCTGCAGTAGAAGAGCATATATATAGTAAAGTTGTATGTTGAGGGTATTTAAAGTGCAAGGTAAAACGCTTCAAAGTTAGATGCGCTGCTTTGGTGTTTTGAGTTTACTCGGGTTAGCCTTGAAGGTTACTGCTGAGCAGAAGGTGGTGGTTGGCTACTATGTGCCGTGGGGAAAGGTGGCTCCTGAAGCTCTTCCTTACGAAAAGGTCACTCACATCAACTATGGCTTCGGTGTCGTGTACAAGCGCGATGATCCCGCCAGCATCGTTGTTGATCGCTACTACGACGGCAGCAAGATGCGTGCGATAAAGAAGCTGGCCTCTGCCAAGGGTGTTAAGGTTCTGATGTCAATTGGTGGATGGACCGGGTCTCAGACGTTCTCCCTTGCTGCGCGTGATCCTGGTCTCCGGGCCAAGCTGATTGACAATATGCTTGTATTTGTGCGCAAGAACACAAAGCCCGAGTGGGAAACGAACCCTGATGGTTGGGACATGGACGGCATTGATTTGGACTGGGAGTACCCTGGCCGTGCTGCTGCAAAGTGTAACGTGTATGCTCCTGACGACTCTGCCAACTACTTGCTTCTTCTGAAGGAACTGCGTGCTGCTCTCGATAAAGAATTTCCCAACGACCACAAGCTGATCACTGCTGCTGTCCGCGTCAAACCATTCGATGGCCCTGATGGGAAGCCCATGGCTGATGTCTCGGCATTTGCTAAATACTTTGACTTTATTAACATCATGGCTTACGACATCATGGGCTCCTGGTCCAATACAATTGGTCCCAACGCTCCCTTTGTTGCTGACACTGTCAAGGGAGGGGATAGCTTTTCTTACACCCAAGGAATTGATGACTGGTTGGCTGCTGGTTTCCCTCCCAGCAAGCTCACCGCAGGCCTTGCCTTTTACGGCCGCACACTCACCTCCACTGTCGACATGAACAAGACCCCAACCAACATGTACCAGCCTAAAGAGGGCACCACTCCCAAAGGAGATGCTTCTGATGCCAACGACCCCAACTTCTTCTGTAACGAGGGTAGCGTTTACTCTGGTGTCTACAAGTACAAGTATCTCCGCCAAGACGCCCTCAGCTCCCCCACCACTGCCATGAATGGATACACCCGCCACTTTGACAACATCACCCAAACGCCCTGGCTCTTCCATGCCCAGTCAAAGAAGTTCATCTCCTATGACGATCCCCAGTCTCTCCAAATCAAAGTTACCTATGCCAAAAAGAAGAACCTTCGTGGGGTGATGTACTGGGACATGGCTCAAGACTTCAACGATGAACTGCTGGACGTTGCCATCCAGATCCGCAATGGCGCCAATCCCCAACCCACCACTGTTCCCACATCAACACCCCCTACCTCCTCCCCTTCCACCACCACTGTTCCCACATCGCCCCCCGTCCCTACTGGATCTTGCCAGCCTGGGCAGCAAAAGTGTGTCAGCGAAGGGACAGACCCCCAATACCTTCTATGCCTATACGGCGACTGGGTTCCATCGTCCTGTGCTTCAGGCACCGTGTGTCGTACGACTACGGGATCTCAGATCTTCTGTGACCATCCTTAACTCTGCATCTTCAATATCTGCATATTAAATAAAACTGCCTTTCCATCTAACCAATAATACATATAACCAAGATACATGCTACCCTACATAAAACCCCCTCACTCTAGAACCCCAGACTAAATAGTTTCTTCCAAAAACTAGTTCAGCTCCAAGCAATACAAGAGCGCTCAATCCCTTACAGGTGCCCAACCCTCTGATCCAAGCTACACAGAGTAGTGCAGATCTGCCAAGATACTCTTTGAGATCACACAAGCTACCCAAGGGTATAAATACATAACACTTTTATCATCAATAAACTTATCACTACCTTGCTCCAGGCAAACTCTTTTGAGTGTGATCCTTTTGGATTGTAAGTGATCTAACCTCAATTTAAAAAGTTATTCCCAACCCCCGTCTAGTAGATCCCGTGTTTAGGCCACCACCACTTTCCTGACACTAGCAAACAATAGCCGCCACCCTCTCCAGCTTTGCCAGCACTTCAGTTCTTTTGATGAGCTGTCTGGATATTCGTTGGAGCCAGCTCCTCCTGGCTACACCCTGCAAGAAACTGACAACCCCAGTCACTCAGGATCACCACCTGACTGATCAATCCCAGCATACCCTATACTCAACCCCTTTACCCCCAAACTTTCATCAAACCACTGTACCAGCATCTTCTACATATCTACAAGCTTAACCTCACAGCTTACCTCAAAATCAAGACCGTACCACCCATAACCAACCCCAACCCCTTCATCAAGCCCAACCCTTTTTTTATCTAGAGCCAAAGGTAGAAGTCTACCCATAACACCCATCACCACCCCAACATTTCCAAAAAAAAAGCCTACCGGAACTTCTACCCTCATATCCAACCCCAGTACCTGTAAGTCCACCCTACCCCACAAAAAGAAAACTCAAGCCCTGGATCCAGGGACTTCCTAAAGATACATGGCTTCAATACAAAGAGCTGTGGGGTCTTGGCAAGTACCAAACTTTTTGTCCAGGTCTCTGGGCCAACTGCTGATATATTGCTCCGCAACAATCCCTAGCGGTACGAGTTTGCTGGTAGGCTTTTATTGTGACGGGAACTTACCGGTACCAAGCAGCCATCTCCATATGGTGGAAGATCCCCACCCAAACCCGTATAGAGCTGATGATCAACCGCCATCCCAGCTTCAACCCCCGGCTGGTAAAGTTTCCAAAGGATACGCTGGGGTTTGACAAGATGATCAAACCAAACCAGAAGAGTCTCAGATATATGGCCTTAGAAAGGGTTGAAGTGGCTTTAGCGTAGGGCTCTGGGCATTGCAAAGGGATGGCTGTCCCTGTTTCTGATTTGGCAGGAAAGGCACCCAGATTCTGAGCCGTTGGAGTAACGTTGGGGGGCCAACAGTGAAGTCCCCAAGGCTGGACTCCATCTTCTGGTAACAATTTGGCTTAGGATCAGATTATACCAGATGTGGCTGGTAGGCCAGCTATGGGAAGAATTGGGTAAAATAAGGTCAGACCTGGAGAATATCTGGTCTATTGAGTGCATCATGGAGGGCTTGTCACAAGTGACAAACTTCTGTTGACCATGCTCATAGGAAAACCTCAACTACAGGATTCAACCCCCAATACCCTGTGGGCCGCCCGCAGATCTTTGGGCTCAAACCAGAGCAGGTGTGACAGATCCAGAAAATTCATGCTTGCTTCTTCATTATCCCAGTCTAAATCTTTTACAGTCTGACAGGGAATCCTTTACGTAAGCTTTGATGAGCTTGAATTCCAGGCAAGCAATCTTGGCGTTAAACTTGTCGCCATCTGGTGATCACTTTCATGTTTTTTGATTCCCATAGTCTTAGCTGCAGACCATCTCTTTCATTCCATGGTAGCCTTCTTTCAGTTAAAAGCCAAAAACATAAATATAAATAAGATTGAGGGGAAAGTGACTATTGTCACACATAAGTATCATTTTTTATTAATTATTATCATGTTTTCATTATATACCAATTGTGGTACATTTGGCTGAAAACCCCTCCAGTTCTGGAATCACACCTGGATTTCTATCACATGGTTTATGACATAATGAATTCATCTAATCCATATCTTTACCAAAAAGATCTTCACGCTCTTAACCAATAAGAATGTGCTCTAATACATTCCAGAATCATCTGATTCCTTCTGTGGAAATGTATTGCTTTGACTTGAAGCATTCCAGACTTCCAGCACCAAAACCCTGTGGAATATACATATTCCTGATCCAAGCTATCCTTGTTCCAACTGGGAACCAGCTGATCAATCCTGAATGCATAGACACTATTGTCTACATTTAGTTATTTTCACATTTAATGATTTTTGCCTTAAAACCCCATTAAAACACTTTGAAACTCAAACCAGGCGCCACTGCAGCGCCCAGGAACTTTCCCAGGCGGCACCACGGCGCCCCAGCGCCTGAAACATTCACTGGGTGGTGCTTTACAAATCAATTAGGCGGCGCAGCAGCGCTTTTAATCTAATTAATTTGCCAAAACGGCGCTTTTAAACCACAATTTGGGGGTTTACTTTTGGCTAACCTTAACCAAACTTCTTGACACAGTCAAAGAAATTAAACAATATATTTAAATCCTCATTAATTATATTCCCAGCATATATTAATTAACCTTCCCAATTAATTAATCCGTTTGAAGACAACAAGTCTTTACTTGACACAGTCAAGTCCATTTTTGCCCTATGATTAAATCCTCATCAATCATATTCCAGGGTATCAATTAATTAACCTTCCCAGTTAATCAATCAGTTTAAGACACCTAGTCTCATAATCTGAACTGTTCAGATTATTCAGTACGGCCCTCAATTAGTACAGCCTAATTGATTCCTGGGTATCAATTAACCTTCCTGGTTAATTAGACGGTTTGAGACACCTAGTCTCATAATCTGAACCATTCAGATCATTTCTTATGGCACTCAATTAGTACAGCCTAATTTATTCCTGGGTAATCCATTACTACACTGTAAAATCTCTCCAAGGCCAATCCTATTGTTTTGAATTTTAACCTATGAAATTCATCACAATTCAACCTCTTTGTGAAACCACAGCCCAATGTGACTGTAGTACGGTCATAGCAGGATTTGACTTTGGGGAATCCCCTAAAGCTTGATGAACAAAAATCACCTGAATTGACCCTCCCCACACTAAAGGTTTCTGTTAACCCAACCAATAAGAGGGCAGTCCAAGCCAAAGATCCTGGAATAACTTGGGCCACCACAGCAGGGGAAACAAAGAAACTTCCTATAGAACATGGGCCGCCCAGAGATGACCAACCCCACAATCTGACAGAAAAACCTGAGTATTCTCAGTTTGAACCAGCCAATGAATCAACCCCGGGATGGATGCTACCAAGGGCTGGAAAGACCTGGTAGACAGAAGAGCCCAGGCCAAAGAATTTTGTAAAAGTTCACCCATGGCAGATATGTACTTATACCCCAGACGCCAGGAAGTTGTCCATGGCCATTCTTGCAATAAAGTGGCGTGGACCTTTGGTTCCACCAGGCTATTCTGTATTTGCTTTCAGTTCTGTTTCATCTAAAGCCTATCTTCTGCGGTTCTGTGCCTCCCACCTATTCACCCCAAGAAACCGCGTACCAGCCGCCTAAACTATATTGCCCACTAGGAGCTCTCTTTGACCTAGTACATTTCACAGAATACCCACCCAACCTGGTGTATTCAGAGTTCACCTAGAGGGAATCCTAATCTACGGCTCAGAGGCTAGAGCTAGAGGGACAGAGACCATTTACAGAGAGGGCACCAAAATCATCCAACCTCCCCTGCTATTCTGCAACAAGTACAACCACCTGACACATATTTGGTTCCAATGACACCACCTCTTACCCCGCGGCCCAAACGCCGGCAAGGATCTGGTGCTGCCAATCAGTTCACTTTCACTCAGATATTTGGAGTGAGGTATATCACCCATACCAGCTTAATAGATGCAATGGTATCTGCAAGCGGGCCTTGGGCCCTCATGGGCAAATTGTTATTGTATATTGTAAAGTTAGCACCAATCTTGTGGTGGGCCCTTTCTGCTGGGCCCGCAGGCCGTCTGCTCCCAAGCTCCCAAGAACCCCCACAGGCTGAGTCCCGGACAGGGCTCAACTCCTGAGGGTTGAGCAGGGAAAATCTCTGCCACATGGCCAGCTTTAACTAGGCGGTGCCACCTAGAACCACAGCTCCTATTCCATCTACACCTCTAAGGAGGACCTGGCCCAGTATGAGAACCCCCCTGAGTGTTAAAGTTTTGCTGGCTGTCCTGATCAACCAGGTGTACCAAGCGGTCCTCAGATCCCGCCAATCTATCAGGGCCGGCCTGCACCAGGTAATCCAACCATGCTGACAATATGGGGCGGCAGCCTCCTATTTCCAATCAATACCTTGGTCCAGATAAGTTGATCCAGTCAGCTTAGATAAGGGTCTGCCCACCTCCAAGCTTTACAGTTAGGACAGGCAATAACAGGCATCATGAAAACTACTGGGGCATGGCGGCTGCTATATCCATCTGCAAGGGTTCCCGCCCAAGATGTATGGGCCAGTTGGTAGACGTGTATGGCAATGGGCTGTTATTTTGCCTCCTTCTGGATCCCTTGATGGGGTGGCGGGCCTGCCATTGACAGGTGGCTAGCTAACCCAGCCGGCCAGATGGGCACTGGCTTATTGGTCCCCAGAGCACTGAGAAAGGCTGCCAGGGCCCAGAACACCCCCCAATAACCTTGTAGCATGCACTGCTACAGTACCACAGAAACTATAGAGGCACTCACCCCATGTAAACCCATAAATAACCCCCTTTAGCAACCTTGGATGGACAGGAGGTTGCCAGGCTGGCATGGGGAAGACCCCAAAGATCAATCATGTACGCAAAATCAGGCCCCAATCATATCCAGAACCAGCAGATGGTACAGGTGATTGATTTGTTGTACAATCAGGCAACTGTTCCTTTGCCAGGTCCATAAATAGCTGCATGCTCTGGAAGGCAGCAGCCAAGCATACTGTAATGAAGAGGCATCCAATACGTTGCCCACCCTATGCTGCAACCCCCAGGTCTCCAAAAAAATTGCCAATGCTGCTGAAGACAATGTTACCTGTTGCCCAGTGGCATTGAAGGGGATATCTCCCCAGCAAGTATAATTAATGGGGGAGGGGCTGCCCTTGCTGCTGATGTTTTTCCAATAAGCGGGTATGTGAGGGGTTGATATCTGGCAGTGGGGATTGCTGATCCCTGCTCTGATATAGCCAATCCACTACCACCCATACCTGGATTGCGGCAGCAATACTGGCCTGCCTTTGCTTATCTGGCGGGCTCTACTCCTGCCCAGTTGATCCGGCTGGCTTGCCATCCTGGCTTGGAGCTTTACCATCTTCACTACCCAGTCTTCCTCCTGGATATCCTAGAAGCCAGATCCCAGCAGCAATGAAGGAGATCCCAACCGCTCCCCCTTTGTTGGAGGCCCTTCCTGCTCAGGACTCCAGTAAGCCCAGGTCCAGTTACACCAAAGTGTACGGGCTAGCTGATCTGGTCACACCCCACACTGGGAGTTGGCACCTCAGGGTTACTGAGGCCAAGCATCTCTTCATGACCCCCAACTGCGTGCTTGGCCTTCCAGGCCTATGGCAGCCCAGCCCAGCCTGGCATGAGCTGTGGCAGAAGCTTTCCAGCGCAGATTGCCCACCTGTTGGGGAGCCTTTCTGGGGGGTGAGCCTTGTTGGCCCTTTTTCAGACCAGGGGAGGGTCTTTATAGGTCTAGAGCCCCCATGCCGGTGAGGAGGAGCGGCTTCTGGGAAGCTTGGGGATAGGTTTGGAGGAGAGGAGTGATCTATTGGTTAACCTTTCAGACGTATATATTGGGTTTGCCATGGCAGGGACTTAAGCAGGATCAAATATACTGGGGGCCATGTGTGAGCCAGGTTCAGATAGCTGGATACCTGGATAAGTCACTGGAGACCGGTTTGTTGCTATTTCAGGAATGTCAAACCAAGCATTGGATTGGCACCAAACCAGGGAATGTATCAGGAAGCCAGGCATAGGTAGATGCATTGGGCGGCTTGGGATGGGATGGGGCCAAGCCAGCGGGTAAAGCCCACCATAGAATGGGTGCCAACTTGATAATGTAAGACATGGACCACCCAAGTAAGGACCAGGGTCCATAGTTAGGGATCATGGAATCCACCATTCCTGTCAGAGTGATATAGAGTACTCCAAACATTTGGGTGGACATAGTCTCTGCAGCAGTGGGGGTCTCAATTTGGCGGTTGGGTTGTGGGGTTAAGGGCAGAGTCATGGGGACAAAGTAGGCAGGCAGATAATTATACTTGTCTGTGAACAATAAGGGTGGCACCTCAATCCTCTTTCCTTCATGTCCTATGTATTTAGTTCCTCTAGTCCTTGCCAAGGGGTCAGCAATGAGGATAGTCTCCAAGTTGTACTTTGTGTAGGAAGGGTTGGGTGGTTATTTGGTAAAATGCATGGGTCCAAAGGGGGCTCCTGGGGGACGGTATAGTGCCTGGGAAGGCTCGGCAGGTTGGTCTCCAGAGGGGGTGGTTGCCTGATGGTCTATGTGGTCAGAGTTAAGGTGAAAGATCACTAAGACTAGATAAGGTAACATTTGTTTGAACCAAAGGTTCATAAAACTTTATTATCAAAAATGACAATATGGTCATCACCATACCACCGGGGTTTTTATACCATGGCTTTTTGCTTCTTTGATTTTTGCAGGGTTCAGATTTGCAGACAAGGCACTGGCAGGGCATGGATCTTGGCTTAGAGTCTCAAGGGCGGCAGATCCAGGTTGTGCCTGCTCTGGTGAATAGACGCGACAATGCTTTGTTCTGCCGCCACTGTTCACTATGTCACCTGAGTAGTTCAATTGTACTACCCATCCTGGATGGAAGGCTGGCAGTTGCTGGAAGTCATTGGCAGAGTTAACAGTAGGTTTTGTTTTAACCTCCTTAAGGCAAGCTACAACCTCTGCATATATCCAGATCTTTGGTGGCGCAAGGTTGGCATCAATATGGTGACCATTTGGGGAAATGTCCTTAGAAGACTAGCAGGTCTTGGAGTAACTTGTCAACTCGGGTTTGCAATTTAACAAGTGGGCGGTTTCCTGTCCACTTTGTGTGACTTGAGTAGTCTTTGGAGGGTTGGGGTTCAATTCCAGGGTTTCCAATGTTGATTTCAAACCTCCAGTATTGACGCTTGGCAGGTTGGCAGGTATAGTAGTTGGTTCTTCTCCAACCTCCTTTAGGCAGACCACATCTCCTGTGTAGGTATGGGTCTTCAGTGGCACCGGTTTGGCGGCAATCTGGCAACCATTCAGGGAATCCTCAGTAGTAGGCCGGCAGGTTGCAGAGTAATTTAACAATTTGAGCCTGTGACTTAAAGGATTGGCGGGTCCTGGACTGTCCTGGGGGGTTGATCTGCCTTCAGGGAACTGGGGTTCAACTCTTTGGTTTTCAATACAAGTATTGAAATTTCATTCATGACACAATGGCTGGATGTTACTTGTGTCAGCAACGGTCAGAATACTTAGACATCCAGCTCCTTGACACCCCCCTTAAGGGGTTACTCTGGTACATCAGGAGGAGGCTTTTTCTTGACAGCTGCCGCCTGATGTTCCTGGAGTTGTTTGCTAGTGGGTACTAGACAAGTCAATTGTTCCCCTTTGCTGAAGCAAAGTCAGGATCTGTGGTATTTCTTAATGACAGGATCCTTGGTGCCTTGAAACTTGACTAAGTAGGTATTTCTGTATGGTCTGTATCTAATGACTCTTCCTGGTCCTCTGTATGTTGAATCCAGCTTCTTTCTGTTCCCATCTAGGACCCAGATGGGGGAGTTGATTAGAAGTAGTTCCTCTGCTGAGGTTACCTTTTGTGCTTTGAGCCTTTTGGTTTCTGCTATTTTGGCTTTGAGGTGTATGTGTTGTAGAGCTGATGCTTGTTCTACTATGGGAGGTTTTCCTGGAGGATCTTCACATATGGTTGGTTATTGCAGGCGGCTATCTCTGGTTTGTATCTATATGTTAGTTCAAATGGTGAGTAGCCTGTTCCTTGGTTGGTGTGTATCCAAGATACTAATAATGCATGTTTCATATATTTGGCCATGTATCTCTGGCTTTGCCATCCATTATTTTCTCAAGGGTTCTGATGAGGCTGCCGTTTAGGTGTTCAACTCTTTTGTTGGCTTGTGGCCTGTAGGGTGAGGCTGTGGAGTGTTTAATGTTCTTTGTTTTCAGGTTGTCTTTCACTAAATGTACTGACAGTTCCCTGGTTCCATCAGTGATGATGTAGTCTGGAGTTCCATAGTCAGCTATGATTTCCCTATTGATATAACAGTTGATTGTTTCTTCTTTGTAGTCTTAGGTTGGTCAGCAGATTGAGCAATGTGTTGAAAAGTCATTGTCTACAATTAAGAAGTGTTTTCCTGCTTTGGCTTCTGGGAAAGGTTCTACTACGTCCAGGCCCCAAACCTTAAATGGTTCTGGGCCAGGAACTGGGTTGACTGTAGGTTGTGGTGCTTTGGTTCTTGAGTGTTTCTCACATACTGTGCACTTCTTTAGGACTTCAATGATGTCTTGTTTTAGGTTAGGCCAACATACTATTTCCTTTGATGTGAGGTATAGGTTATTGGCTCTTGTGTGCCCCAATAGGCAGTGATATCTGAGGAAGGTAGCAACCCTTTGTGCAAGAGGAATTTATGGGATGTGTTAGTCTTTGATGATACAATATACTGTACCATTTGACACATGCAAGTGTTTCTCATTTCTTACTAGTGTATCATGAGTTAACTGGTGAGTTGAGATATCTTTTTCTTTGGTTTTGTACTCAGTGTTGTATAGATTTGGCCAATCTGGATCCAGGTGGTCAGGGTTATCCTCTCTAGGTTGACATAGCCTAGAGAGGGCATCAGCTGTGATCAGCTCTGCCCCATTTTTGTACTGGATGTCCAGATTAAGCTATTCAAGCATGGACATTCATTTGGCTTATTGCTGTGCAAGTGTGTTCTGAGTTTTAAAGTAGATTAAGGATTTATGGTCAGTTAGTACTTGTACATTTAAATGTCCTTCTAGGTCAATTCTTAATTTCCTGCATGTGTGGTATATTGCTCACAATTCCTTACTGTGTATTGGATACCTCTACTCAGTGTTAGTTAGTTTTTAACTTTCATAACATACTGGCAGGAAGTCTTGCTGTCCTGGCTGGCAGATGTGTAGCACTGCACCAATGGCGGTGTTGCTGGCATCTGACTCAAGATCAAAGCATTAGTTGTAATATGAGTATTGTAAGATTGGCACTTTGATCAGAGATTGCTTTTTTAAGTGGAAATTCTTGTCACATTCAAGTGTTGAAACAAATTTCTTTTTAGCATTAGCCTTGGTTAGGTCATTGATTGGTGTGGTTAGTTTCCTGCAGTCTTTGATGTATTTCCTTAGGTAAGCTAATATTCCAAGAAAGCATCTAACTTGTCTAACAGAGGTGGGGCATTGTATGTTGTTTATGGCTTTAATTTTATCCAGGTCTGCTTTGATGCCATCATCAGAGACAATGTGGCCCAAGAACAAAAGTTCATTTTCCATAAATTGACACTTGCTAGGCTTTGTATAGAGCTTGTGATTTACGAGTCAATCAAGTGTCTTGCAGACATGTGTAAGGTCTTTCTCTAAGGTTTTTGATAATATGGTAATATTTTCAAGGTAGCATAATGTCGTAAATGTGCTGTTTTAGCAGAGTTACAAGGGGAAAAATATTTAGAAGCTAGATAATAATCTTTATTGTGAGATAGTGATTATATAGTTCATGTGAATCAAGGATAACAGGAACATGATTGGTAATCACATGGTTGGATGGAAGAAGGGGGTGGCTTGATCCTGATAGTGAGTCAAGCGCCAAAACAAGGTATCCACTGTAAAGGACCATCATCTGTTCATGTTTTTGGATTTGGTAATTTGAGTTGACTTCCTAGTCTGGCTTTGAGTGACCAGGTAATTGGATTGCAGGTCACAAACCCACTTGGTTGGAACCTTGCTGGCGGAACAAGCCTGTGGTTTTGACAATAATGTATTTTAGAAAACATTTAGTGCTTGGTTCATAATAGTGACAGGTGTTTCAGGAGTGTTGATCATCCCAAAGCTCATTACTCTAAACTCAAAGGATTCAGTATTTGTTTGGAATGCGGTTTTTAGTATGTCCTTTTCTTTTACTTCTACTTGGTTGTAACCTGAGGTGAGGTCAATTTTGGAGAAAAATTTGGCTTCTGAGAGTCTTGCAAAAAGATTCTCTATAAGTGTTAGGGGATATTTATTCTTTACTGTGATTGCATTGAGAACTCTGTAGTCTGTCAATAGATGGAGTGAGTCTTCCTTTTTCTTTACAAAAAACACTGCTTCCCCCCACAGGATCAGATGGGCAAATGAAGCCTTTAGCTAGATTATCCTTAATATGACTTTTGAGGGTTTGTGTCTCCATGGGGGATACTGTAGAGAGGTTCAGGTTTGGGAATGGCCTTGCATAGGTCAATGTCATGTTTAAACTCCCGTTCAGGGGGTAGCCAGTGAGCTCCTCCTTAAATACATAGGTGTATTCATTTAGGAGTGCTGTAAGCTCTGGGGATTGAATTTTGTTTGTTTGCATGTTATTAAATTTGGTGTACCTCATTATGTGGAGGGTACTGTCTTTGGTTAGACGTTCCAAGTTGTCCTGATTTATGACTTGGACAAATACTGTGTCTCTTAGGATGAGATTGTTAGGTTCTTTGAGGATGTTGAAATTGACTCCATTGCGTTTGATGGGCATTGTCTTTGTTTTCCAACATATGCTGGGGTTCACTTGGTTGAACCAGTCCATGCCTGCTACAATTTCTTAGTTTATTTTATTCATGACAAGTCCTTTTATGGACGTTTGAATGCCTTGGAGGTCAATTCTGAAGGCAGCTGTTTTGTCTTCAAGTAGAACCTTTGATTTTTCTGCCATTCTGGCATATTTGAAGTTGGATTTGACAACTGGTATTTTGTATTTGGTTACAAATGGTTTGCTAATCATGGTGTGTTGTGCACCAGAGTCAAATAAAATTTTATGTGTATTAGATTTATACGTGCACGGGTAGACAAGAAGTTGTGGGCAATCTTTAATTTTTAAGTTCATAAAGATAGAAGATTGCAGGACATGTGGGATGCAAGCAGCAAAGTTTGTGCCTTGGTACAATTTCTTGTTGGTTTGGGGGAAGACAGGGGTAATTAAGCCTGTTTCCCCTCCTCCTTTCCCTGCTTTTCTGTTTTGAGACCTTTGAGGTCAGAGAATGTGGGGTCAGATTTGTAGTGGGTTGCTGTTTCAACATTGTTTATTTTGGCAGTGTCTTCTTTCTTGGGACAGGAGCGGTTTGAACTTTGGCTGTGATTGCCATTGTTTTGATTGAAGTTGCCGTTTTTACTGGTGTGGTTTGTGTTTTTGCGTTCTTTGCCATTGGAATTATCTCTTCTATTGCCGTTGGAGGATTGGTTGCTGTTGCACACTTCATATTCCATATTTGCGTGTTCTATGTGTGCTTGGCTTCTGCAATAGGCGTGGGCATGGAGTTGTTGGCCTCTTGGCAGATGAGGGCAGTGTGGCACTTTTCTACAGGGCCTCTAAAGTCAACTCAGGGGAGTCCTTACCAGAAGGACTTAGCAAGCTATGAGAGGGGAGTGCTAACTAATAGCACTTATGGGAGGAGGCAGACAGGGGGTCTGTCTTGTATACCTGATAAGAGGGTGGAAGATAGAGGAAGGAGGGTGTGTTCTTGCAAGGAGCACAGATAGGTTATGGCACTTACTGTAGTGCAACGCTATCTTAGCAATACAGTAATCTATATCTGTGAAGATATTGGTAGAGCATCTATAGTACATACCACATTACAGATAACTCATAGCAATAATGGTATTTTATAACATAAGTTATGGGGGGAACAGACAGGGCTGTCTGTACCTTACTATTTCTATCAGAAGAATGGGAGGCAGCAGGTATACACCAAGGTTTCCTAAGTCCACAATAGGAGAAGGAAGGGATAGCACTTGTGGTTGGGCCTGGGACACTAGCCTGGTAGGGATGCTAGTATAGCAGGGAGACCTTCCTTTCACCTTTGGTCACTGTAACAGGAATATAAGGGACTTCTAGAGGAAAGACCTGATTAAAGGACACTATCTAAACAGTAGAAATGTCCAGCCAAGTGCAAAGCGTAATATATGTCAGAAGGTATAGATAAAAAGGGTAAAAGGGGGTCTTATTTATTGTGAATGATGAGGGGCTTATATATGTACTTGGATGAAAGCAGGGAATCAGCCTAAGGGAAATACATTGATAGTTTCAGAGTAGAGAATACAATAATACCAGGGCATTGATAATGTATGATCAAGATTATCAGGCACACATAGCTTTTGCAGCATAAGATAATCCAGAGGTTTCAAGAGGTTCAATTATAAGATAAGAGGGTTCCATCATCAGATTAGAGGATCTAATACCTGTGAACATTAGATAGTTCAACTTGGATAATGCACATAAGATAGTGTACTGTATTTAGGGCACCTTTGGTAGTGCACATAGGAGTTTTCATCTTAGAGTGCTATTTTCTGGTATCACAGGCAGAAACAAAGGGTTTTATTCTGTTGATGAATGAGCTCTTGTGTGCACGTTGTCAGCTTGTGCTGAGTTTTGGATCTTGCAATGTATCTCTTTGTGGTGTTCTGAGGCGCAGCACAGACACACAACAGGGAACCCTAACCTTAGGATTGGATTTTTACTAAGTCTTGGTTAGTTGCAGGAAAGGATATTGGTTTACCTTGTGGCCCTGATTGAATAATCTATACTAGTCTTGGCTAGAGAGAGGTGCCAAAGTGCTTAGAGACACAAAGACAAAAATGTGAATAGCACTTAATTTTTATTGGTGAATAAGAAATGGAATATATAGTGGCTGACAATACCACAAAACACTACCATGAAAGTAGGATCACTTGCCACAAGCATGAGTGGGGCAAGTGAGTTGCGCAGAATCAGGAAACTAAACAATTGAATTTCCCAATTTGGAACCAGACCCATTTTGAGGAGAAAAAGCAAAAGAGAGCAATTTGTCTTTGAAATAACCACACAAAGGCAAAATTGAAACAGTGTGAATAGCAACATTCACAACATTGCCCCCTTCTAGATTGGCCTTAGGGGCTAGTACTTGCAGAGGAACTTGGCATGCACTTGGGCAAATGGACAACCACTAGAGAGGAGTTTCATGGTGTACTCTGACCCTTGTTTGAAGGTTACTTCTAAGGGCCCAATCCACAGTGTATCTAGTTTATGGACGTGTCCCCCTACCCTATGCTGATAGCAAAGAACATGATCCACAATGTTGAACTCAGGCAAGGGAGAGTGTCCAGCATTTTCAGGAGAGAGCTCAAGCATCTTGGTCTTTTACGCAGAAGTATATGCAGTAGCCTGTATGTCAATGATGCAGTTGACCAAGTCTTTGATGTGGGCATCAGGGTCCATGACCTTGTCAGAAGATAGTAGGGGGCCCCAGGAGCAAGGGGGTAGTAGCTTTTGCCCATACAGCATAGCAAAGGGGGAATACTCAGTGACATGGCGTTTGCTGATGTGATAGGCAAAGAGAGCAGCAGATAAGTATAGATCCTAGTTGGCAGCGTCAGAATAAGTGAGCTTCCTCATGATGGAAACCAAGGTCAAATTAGCACACTCTAAAGCCCTGTTAGTGGAAGGATTATATGGGGCTGAGAAGGATTGATGAGACCCAAGAGCCTCAATAACAAAAGTCACCATCTTGACATTGAAATTAGATCCATTGTCAGAAAAAAACACTTGGGGGTATCCATGGCGGTAGAATACATCTTACAGAAGGAAGGCTGCAGTTGTCTTAGCAGTGATATTGTTGGTGGGGCAAGCTTCTACCCATTTGCTGAAATGATCAACTCCAATCAGGATTGCTGCACTTTTTTGCATTACAGCGCCACAATTATTTGAGATTATAAGGCACAGGACATTTGCCAGAATACATTCATATGTGAGGATATGAGTAGTACTGTATCAGAAGAGCCAAGATTGAACAAAACCATGATTATTGCCCAGAAATGGCTTCTGATTACGCAGAAGCACTTAAGGATTAGGATAAAGTTCAACCAGATTAAGGATAAAATAAAGATGGTTCAAAGATGATTTTATTTTACATGATTAATTCTTCTTATACCTTCTGCAAGGGTAATATCTGGGCTGCTAGCAATGTCTTCTAGGACATTCTAACACGCCCCAAATTTGGGTAATTATTAATCTAGGTTTGGTGCTTATTGCACGTTAACCAATAGAATATTTTCATCTTCACCCAGCACAGGTGATCTTTGCTGGCATGGAATAATTTAGTACTTCAGGATCACTTCCTCCTTCTCTGGCATACTGCAAGCTTAATGCTTATTAATGTGATAAATATGGGAATTTGAGATTACGGGGAATTAAACCCAGCGCCTTGGCGCTTGATGTAAAATTAAAGTGGCACCTTCAATATTTGCCAGGCGGCGCCGTGGCACTTGTGTATTTTTAAAGTGCCGCAGCGGCAAATCATGTATCAGTTAATTGCCGCAGCGGCGCTTATCATTGGCTAGTTTAAGGCTCAGATCAGCAGACTACTGCTGATCCAATATGCATATGATTTATACTACTAATTTATGTTATTTGGTAGCTACAATTCCTATTGTGAGCTCTATCATAATTAGTATCATTGTATTTTGTACTACTAATTTATGGATTTGGTTGTAATAGTCCCAATCTGTGAGCTCCATCATAATTGGTATCATTGCTTGGTCAAAATTCTCAACAAGGATGAAGCAGCAGCCTGAGAGAGAGAAAGGTAGGGGTCCTACAGCATTGATGCTGACTGTGTGGAAGTCATGCTGTGGAGGGACTAATTTGAACTCATGGGAGGCAGCTCAAGGTTGATGGAGTTGACAGTTATGACAACTGGCAATGACATCTGGAATCAGTAAGCAGAGGTTCTCCCAGAAGTAATTCTTCTGGAGCCAGTCATAGGTCTTGGCAATGCTTCCATGTCCATTCTCTTTATGAGCTTGGAGTACCAACAAGAGGTGGAGGCTAGGTTGTATGTAAGGCAGATACTGAACATGCACCTTTTTGAAGAGTTGATTGTCACAAATGAGAGTATTCTCAGATAGCTTAGACAGGGTAGATCAAATCTTTTCAGTCTTGTTTTCTCAAGAAGAGGTATACCCAATTAGCTTGTATAACCAATCAGCTTCAGCAGGGTGTAGAGCAAGGATAGGAATTCTGGACAGTCTATCAGTGTTTTGGTGTTAGATCCTGTGACAGTGGAGCACTGTGAAGTTGTAGCCCTGCAAGCAAAGGGCTCATCTAGCTAGCTGCCCTTATGGTTCATTGAGCTGCTGCAGCCACTTGAGCAAGGTATGGTCAGTGACCACAGTAAAATGGGTGCCATAAAATAAAGACAGAATTGTTTGACTGCATGTAGTACAGCAAGGCATTCTTTTGCTGTGACACTATAGTTCTTCTCATATTTATTGAGGACGCAAAAAGTATACGCTATAGGGTGATCCACTCCTTCATTATCTAGTTGAGCCAGGATGGTCCCAATAGCTAGGTTGCTAGCGTCTGTGTAGAGGATAAATTCCTTATTGTAGTCTGGATACACCAAGATTGGAGCCTCTTTGAGTTTTTGCTTAAGAATCTCAAAGGCCTGTTGTTGACTAGCGGTTCATTCAAAGGGAAAATTGTGTAACAGATGAACCAGAGGCTCACTAGTGTTGGCAAAATCAGGGATAAACTGTCTTTAATAACCCATCATGGCCAGAAAGACTTGTCTTTGAGCAGGTTGGTGGGTGGAAGCATTTTTTCAATAGCTTCAACCTTCTTGGTCATAGGGAGAATCCCAGTCTGGGTTACCTCATGGCCCAAGAACTCAAGACACTCCTTGAAGAAAGCACTTTTTGAAGGTTTTAGTTTGAGGCCAGCTTCCTGAATCTTTAGGAACACTTCTTTAAGGTGGTCCAGGTGATCCATAAAGGTAGCGCTGAAGAACTTTATAGCATCCAAGTACACCAGAACACATGAGAGCTTCAGATCACAAAGGATGGAGTGCATGGCCCGCTGAAAGGTAGCAGGGGCATTGCATAGTCCCTGAGGCATACAGGTAGGCTCAAACAGCCCTTCAGAGGTGATAAGCGCAGCTTTTTGTCTATCCTCTGGAGAGAGGTCAACTTGCCAGTATCAAGAGACCAAATTTATAGCTGAGAAGAACTTGGAGCCTCCAAGGCAGCAGAGTGTGTTTTCAATACACAGCAAGGGGTAAAAATCCTTCTTGTTTAAGGAATTCAACCATTGATAGTCCATCACAATGTGGTGACCTCCATCTTTCTTTTTCAGTATGAGCAAAGGGGAGGCCCATGGACTTTGAGAAGGGGCAATTAACCCAGCATCTAATAGTTGCTTGAGTTCTTTAGACACCTGAGTGTCTTCCACTTGACTACAGCAATAAGGTTTAGCTCAGAAGGGGGGAGCATAACCAGTATCAATCTAATGAATGACTCCTTTAGCTAGACCATAGTCAGTTCTATCCTTAGTAAAGATACCTGAAAGCTAATCTAGCAGGTCAAGAACCTCTTTCTGTTGGACAGGGGATTTTTGCAGGAAGTCCTGAGCGGTGAACAGAGATAAGACCTGTGGATCATCTTCAGGTAAGTTGAAATCCTGAAAGGGGTCAAAGGGATGAAGAGATAGTACATCAGGGGCATTCAACAGCTTGCCATAGCCAACAAACTGGCCTCTGTAAACATTTATGGGGAGATCAGTTAAGTTAGCTACCAACAGCTGGACAGGCTCTTTGTGAGAGACATTCAAGATCCCTGGGCAGAGGTAAGGTTTGTTGCAGCCTAGAGCAGGAGGAGAGTACAGCTCTAAGAATGTACAATCAGGAAACTCATATGATATCTGAGAGTCCAGGGTGGCTTTGGAGCCAGGGGTTATAGTCACAGCAGAAGTGGCCAGGAGAGTAATCCCTTCAGGTGCAAGACAGGCCATAGGAGGTCACTTCATATTGGACAAGTGAGTATAGTACTTTAGCACAAAGACACCAGTGAAATACTCCAAAACACATCTTGAGGCGCTTCCCATGAACTTCAACTGGCTCTTCAAAGATCAGAGGGACTTTGTACCCCAAGGTAAATAGGTAATCATCCTTTAAGTTGATGACCCCATTATATTCCCTAAGGAACTGAGTATCAACTAAGAGATTGTAGCTCTCATTCTCTGGGACCACAGCAGGTACGGCTAAGAGTAGCTTGTCAAATCACACAGGGAGGGCAGAGTATGCTCCTATAGCATAAGTCATGGACAACCCAGCTATGCCATAAGAATGGTGGTAATTGAGTTTGGGGGCAAGTTTAAGCTTCTTGACAAGCTTTGAGGAGACAACATTAACAGGAGATCCTATATCCAAGATGGCCTTAATCTTCACCTTTTTGATGGATATCTCTACAACAGTAGTAGTACAACCAAAGGATTGGAGTACAGCCTGGATATCTTGGGCTTCTTCTAGTTTTTTGTACCACTTTTTGATCATGCATATTAAGCCTGGAAACTCCTTGTATACTGTCTGAAGAGGAAGCAAGACTGAAATGTTTTTGAAAACAGCGTCAGCTACTTCAGCTTCTTCTTTGGAATATTCTAAAAGTACAGGAGACTTATTATCTTGTGTGAGGTATGGACAAGAAACAACATCCTTGGTTTCAGTCAGAGGCTTGGTAGTAGTTGTAATCTTCCTAAAGTGTAGCTTGTAAGGAACTGCAATGGTTTTGGGAACTGCTAGAACCAAGTATCCATAGGCATTGGAATTATCAATGTCTGAATCATTCATGTCAGAGTTGTTGTCAGGATTGACAATTCTTCCTCCCTAGAAATCTGGGCCCGGGAGCAGGGATCAAACCCCAAACCTGGATTTCTTTGGGCCGCCGGACCTGTGAACCGCAGGACTGCCTGCCCATATTTTTCTGGGATTGAGCCCCCACAAGCTGGTACCAAGTGTATTGACCCATGCATTAAAAAGAGACAACCCAAAGAAATCATTGCACCAAATGGAGGATTAATCACCGCGCCTAATGGAGGTACCAATATGGCAACTATTAGCTTCATGAACTTGAAGTCTACGTCAGCAACCAGTCAAGAGCAAACCCAGGAAAGAGGCAAAGGCCTGCGGCCCAGTCCCATGACCTTGACACCAGAGCAAGACAATCAAGCAACCAAATTGAGATTCTTGACCAATGGAAGAACTCCCGGGCTGGGTGCCATTTTGCCGCCTTTGGACCCAAGCACCCAGTTCCCCTGGCCCTGGCCTTCCCAATGCCTTGATGGACCCCCCATGGAAAATGTTAAGTTTGAAGGGGGGGTACTATATAGACCCAAGGACCCCACGCTCCAAACTTATTGCCATTTTTGAATAAAGGTTATGTTAATTTGGCTCATACAGCTATTGCCTTATTTTGTATTTGCTGTCTACCAATTCAGTTTGAGATCTCCTGGCCCGCCTGCCCCTCTGCCTGCTGTTTTCTGTCCTCCTGGTGTACTCTTTGGACCTGTCATTTTACTGACTACCCTCTGAAGTCTGAATACAAGGTATACCCCCTGGAAAAGATACTCAAACTTGATCCCCTGGCTCACATACAATCTGCTATTAGATACAACCAGCAAGGCCTGTGGATATTTTCAACACCCAAGTTGTTCAGAGGAAAATTCAATTATCTCCCTGCTTACAACCTGTCCATGGAGCCGCCTGTGACACCAAAACTCATGCCTGCTTCTGCACCCAACCTCCCAACCAACCATACTGGCAAGATGTTTGGGATTGTGTACATCACCCTTACAGGGGTGATTGACACTATAATCCCGGCTGCCGGCCTGTGGTCTTGGGTGGGGAAGTCTGCCTCCTACCTTTTGAAGTTAGCCCCCCTCTTGTGGTGGGCATTGCCCACAAAAAACCCAGCCTGAGTTACCCCTGAAAACAACAGGCCGGCCACCCAAGAGTGTCTACGCCTCTAGGTTGACTGTTCTTTTCCTGCCTTCTCCTTGGGGTTGGCACCTTCAACTCAAGGATTGGTACAGACTCAAGAGTGATGACATAGCTGGCCGCAGTTATGGCAACCTTGATGTCTAGGAGGGTTCTGAGAGTTCATAGTGAGGATGTGTGGACCACAGAAAGACAAACCAGAGTTAGATGTGGCATGATTCTCCTGCACAAATGCCCCAGAATGGGTAAGGTGCATATCCTGCAACAGTGTATTTATGCTCTTCATAGAAGAAAGCATGGCTTTATGGGCCTTGAAGTGAAGACACAGGAGCTGGGTAAAATTTGAGGACTTGAGCGCAAGCCATGTATGCTTCATGTGCAGTCAACTGGCAGCTTGTGATCAGTTATTGTCCTTCTATGTAGAATCTGTCTGCAAATTCAGCTAGGGTCTCCTTTGGTTTGAAAGAAATATGCATAAAAGCGTCCTTCTTTACTTCCAAACTAAGGTCCCCACCAAATTTTTCAACCAGAAGTTGCTTCATATCTTCCCAGGTTTTGATGGTGGGAAGTTCTGGCACTACTACCTCTTGGAAGGTCAGGTGTAGACAGGTCATAATGTGTTCCTTCTTAACCTCATCTGAGACTCTTCTAATGGCAGTTTCATAGATAGTTAGGAAAGCTGCAATGGTGGATGTTTTGGGGTCAAAGTCTTGCTTAAAGGTAGGTTTGAAGTGTGCCTTGGGGGTTGGACCACCATTGTTGCTATCAAGTATGTTTATATGCGGGGAAAATTCTGCTTAAGATTTGGAGGGGGGCTGTCTGGCCCACAGCTGGTGAACACTTTCCTCAAGGGTAGTCAAGGTTGCAGCAGTGCGGGTACCCATATTATTAGCTAGGGTAGTCTGCTGCTCATGACATCTAGGCGTTGGCCCTGTTTATTTACTACCAAGGACAGTTCAGCCAGTTAAGAGGTAAGAGGCAGACCCACCAAAATGCAAGGAGCAATCCTGTCATTCACTGAATCAATTAACTCACTCATTTCCTAAACATCCCTGTCAAGACTAGAGTGATCCTGCTTCAGGTGGTCCATACCATTGGCTAGAGAAATCAACTCTCTAGCAAATTGGATTTGGGGGTTCCCTGGCAGTCCAGAGCAGCAGCCATCTCCTTTGACAACCTCAACTGGGCTAGCGGCAGTTGCCATCACCTCACGCAAAGTAGCAAGCTCTTGTTGTAAATCAGCAAACTGAGCTGTCAGAGCAAGAACTTGAGTATCAGGCTGAGGGGCTTTGGTAGGGCAATCCTGACTGTAGGTGGATGCTCTTAGCTCTCAAATGGCATCTCATAGTCTCTGTTCCCTATCTGCTAACTCATCAGATGGAGGAGAAGGCAGGGAGTCTGATTTGGAGGTAGATAGTTCATTTACTTAAGTCTGAAGTTTGACAATGGTAGCGGCAGTAGCAGCTCTTTCTTGATCAAATTCTTCACTAAGTTCACAGAGGCCTTTAGCAGCATGGACTGCTATTTGCTGTAATTGGTCAAAGGAGTAAGCACTGAACTTGTTGAGCTGCTGTACAAGTTGTTTAAAATTGGTAAGATAGGAGTTCAGGGTGGAGTCTACTTGGGTTTGCCAGGGTTGTTCCAACTGGTGAAACTCATGCAGACGTTCTCTGACGTATTTGGGGATGGACTGGTGAATTTTCTTTATGGAATTGAACAAACAGGTTTGGGAAGTGTTAGAGTTGCACTGATTGTCTGACACCAAGGAAAACAGGGAGTATATTCATTGTTGATAGGCAGCAAACTGATCCCAGTAATGAGTGATGGCTGCTTGTAGAGACAAAATCTCCTGAATATAGAGCCCTAATACCATTTAATTGTGGGCCAAGGTGGGTTGTACGGAGGATGACAATAGATTTTCAGCGGAGACAGCTGCTGAGAGGAGATGTTGTGGAAATTGCGGAGCCACAATCAATTTGTAGTATTCAGCTTGACTGAACTATAGCTGGAGGCAAGGGATGGCTCCATCACAGCTATCTCAAGGGCTACCACCATTACTTGTTCCAAGTCAGGGGTACCCAAGGGGTAGGCCACTAGACAGGGACCATTTCCAAGGTTCAGCACAGCAGGGACAATATGTGGGTCTGTGATGTCTTCCTTGATAAGAGGACTAGTGATTTCAGATGAAGTTGACTCTTGTATAGGAGGAGGAAAAGAACCTGAAAACGTGGTTGCAAAAGAGGTAACCAAGGGGCTTACAGCCCTGTAGTGAGCACCATTTTTGTTGTGTTCTGAGGTGCAGCACAGATACACAATGGGAAATCCTAACCTTAGGATTGGATTCTTACTAAGTCTTGGTTAGAATGGCAGGGAAGGCTATGTGATACCTTGTGGCCCTGATTAAATAATCCATACTAGTCTTGGCTAGAGAGAGGCGCCAAAGTACTCAGAGATACAAAGATAAAAATATGAATAGAACTTATTTTTTATTAGTGAATAAGAAATGGAATATATAGTGGTTGACAATACCACAAAGCACTACCAGGATGGTAGGATCACTTGCCATAAGCATGAGTGGGGCAAGTGAGTTGCGCAGAATCAGAAAACTGAACAATTGAATTTCCCAATTTGAACCAGACCCATTTTGAGGGGCAAAAGCAAAAGAGAGTGATCTGTCTAAAAAATAATCACACATAGGCAAAATCAAAACAGTTTAAATAGCAGCATTAACAACACTCTTCAAATTCATTGGAGTAAGCTGTGACAGTGGTCTTCTTGGGAAGATTGCTTAGCTGTATTGCAATGTCTTGGAGGTATTTAGTGACACAGAAGTTGTGAGTGATGTTAGATTTGAGCTCTTCCCAGTTATCAAGCTGATTGTTGGTTCTTGAGCCAATTCAAGTAGCAAATAAGTTGGCTATAGCCTTGTACAGGCTTTTTCTGGCTTCCTGGTCCTATTTTTTGTGGGGGATGCAGATGCTGCAAAGTTTTGAGGCTGAGTGGTCTAGCCAGTTTATAAAATTTTCTTTGTTTTTGCCAAATAATTTGTTGATACCAATGTACTTGATGTTGGTGATTTTGTCTGTGATAGGAAGTTGTGTGTTTGTTTGTGGCTGTAGAGAGCAACTGTACTTAATTATTTTAGCACATGCTTTTGGATGACCAGTCCTTCAAATACAGTGCATCCACTTGGTATATCTTTGTCAATGTTGTGAGTGCAGAAGTATGTCTTCCAGGTGTCTTGGGATGTAGCCTGGCTTAGTACATGGGCAAAGGTGGGCGGGTTCTGTTAAGTCATTCTCTCTTTCATAGGTGTGGTCAAGAAAAACTGTAGCTGCTACCAGTGATGAGGAGCAACTTATGGGGACACTTAGAAAACAGGTTTAGAAAATAAAAGAGTAATTTTATTGGATAATATTTTAGGCTTGTATATTATATTTGCTGTGGCGGGGACTTAAGTCAGATCAAATATATTGGAGGTCATGTGTGAGCTGGGTTCAGATAGCTTGATATCTGGACAAGTCAAGGGATATTGGTTTATTGCCATTTCAGGAATTTCAAACCAAGCATTGGATTTGCACTAAACCAGGCAATGACTGGATGTTACTTGTGTCAGTGATGGCCAGAATACTTGTACATCCAGCTCCTCAACACTGGTATTTATATCTGGTGCTTTCAACTCTTGCTCCGCCCCCCCTTTCTGACCTGGACTGCCAGCATCAACCCCCAGAGCCAGGCATCCATGCAATACTGCATGAGATTTGATAGCATATTAAGTCTGGGATAATCACCATCTAAAAGGTTGTTCTGGGTGGTCAATCAGCACCCAGCAGCGACAGTGCTCCCTATATTACCCTATTTTTAGCCTATCCCTTTCATTGATTAGAGGCATCCCCTATAAACCCATACTTACAGTGGCCCCAGCAGGGCATCAAGGCAAATATCACCAGAAGCATACATTTTTGGAGAGACTTGCAGGTAACCAAACACCCTGATATTCTCCCCATTCCACTGCTAACTCACCAGAAGTCTAGAGGGTTTGGATCATCTATGACCAGAAAAACTTGGAGCTGATAAGTGTGCCTTCAGTGTTCCTAGCTTCTCTTGCTCCCATAGGTCAGAGCTATATTATCCTGCCCTTTCTGTATTGGTTAAGCTGTATTGTAATGCTGTAGCTATGCTACACTAGAAAATCTACATGGGGGAGACATTGGGGACAGGAGAGTTATCTTTATTGGGATGCACTGATTGTGTAGCCTGGGGAATTATTTTAAGAGGAACAATACTGGGACAATCAACCAATCGGTAAGATATAACTGGGGAATGTGGTTTTCTATGGTCCTGTAAGTTCAAAGGCAGAGGATCTGTCTTCTGGATTGGAACAGCTCTGGCAACAAACTCCAGGAAAAACCAGGAGATTTGCAAAAAGACGTAAACAGCCAAAGCCCAAGATCTGATAAAACATGGGTATATTTATTTAAAACAATTGCTGAGCTTAAATACCCATACAATATATGTAAATTATAATAATGGGAGGGTCTGGAGCATGATGGGGGATTATTGAGCGGTTTATCAAAAAGGCGGGGTTTCAAACTGCTTAATTGGCCGGATCCTCAGCTTTGTATGGTTATGCCACATGTTCCCCTTCATCATTGGTCTATAGAATACCTTGATTTGGTTGCCCATGATGACACAGTTAAGCAGCTTTCTTTCCTGACCTGAGAGATAATAATTTAAAGACATGTGCCACAGGACAACACAGCCATAAAGCAAGTATTGCGCTTCTTCTAAGCAGCCCCTTTATGGATATGATGCTTTTTGTAGAAAAAGTGAAAGCATAAAAACCAGGATTTAGGGCCTATACTATTGAAAGTAGATGAATTCTGGGTGCCAATAACCTTTAGTGCAGCAATAGAGTTTACAGTCCCAGGAGTACTGTAATAAAAGGATTAGAATACATTGCTTGTCTTCCCTGGCAGGATCACCAAGTAAGATACAGAAGGGGTAAAGACTAGTTCTTACGGGCTTGTGAGTTCAAAGACAGAGGTATTTATCTTCCTGGCAGTGGCAGCTTGGAAGTGAAAACCAGAGGCAAAATCAAAGATATATAATGAACTTCAAAGAAGCCAAAATCAAATATTCTGAAAATACTTGTGTTGTTTATTGGAAATAGTTAATAGGTTAAATACTCTTAAAATATATGCAAATATTGAATATTTGAGGGTTTGAGGGTTTGGACTTAGATTGAGTGGATACTGCAAAATGATGAATTTGAGACAAGTGGTTCAGACTGAAGTTCAGGTATTTGGTAGTTATATTATATTGGGTTGAACAGGGGTGGTCTGATCCTTATAATTAGACAAGCGCCAGATTAAGCTGTCTGTAAGGCCCTGTCCAAAGGAAAAAGGGTTGTAGATAAAGGCGTACAACACTGCTGGTTTCAATTTGAGAAGGTAGAGGAGATTTGTCACTGTCTGAAGCAAAACTTTAACAGTGCTGGCTAAAAGCTTATCACTTGCAACATGGGGGATAAAGTATGAAACCTCTCTAAAATAAGGATGTAAAAAAGAGTGTCAGCTAAGTTACATGTAGGTACCAAAGGTATCCCATATTTGGGGAATCTCCATGATTGTAACTTTTAGGGATATGTAGATATCAGCTCTAAACTTTAATATAGCTGGGAATAACCCAGCAGGTTGCTGAGCTGATACCTCCAGGGTAAAGGGCTATAAAGATGGGTACATATTTAGTAAGTCTGTAAGCTTTGAAGAGGGTTGGAGTTGATTTCTGAAAGAAGAATGGTAAAGTTTACAAAAAAATATAGAAAATTTTAAATTTAAAAGAAAATTTCAAGCTGAAAATTGGTATTTTGATCAATTAATAAGAATTTTGGCTTAAATCCTACTCTCCAAGTCTATCTTTATTTATAGTGAAAAAAGAAAGCTCTTAGCTATTGCAGATGCAACAAGGGAAATATAGGGAAGATTCATGACTGTTTGATAGTATAAGGGACAGTTTGAAGCCAACAATGCTTACACAACTGTTTTGAAACCTTGAGCAGAATCTTAGTTGTGGAAAAAAATAAAGCAAAACAAAAACAAAAATTGCTTTCTAAAAGAAACTTGTACACCAGAACAAAAAGTAGGAACAAAAATATAACCGGGTTGAAGGTAACTGACTTTGAAATCAACATAACTAACTTAAAAATCCTTATAAATTTGGGATTTAAAATTAAGATTTTAGATCTTTTAAAAATATCAATTCATGACACTTTCCACCAAGTAGAGATTGTCACTGGTTCTTGTTGCCTTGTTTAGGAATTCAAGTTGACTTCACATTTGGCTCTAAGTAGCAGGAAATTCAGTTTGAGTGGTATGAGGTCTTTTGTGCAGAACCTTGCCAGGGGCCACCCCCATTGTTTTGACAGTAATATATCAAAGGCTTCTGAGATTAGTGTTTCCTTAGTGTGGCTTAGCAGATTGATATTAAAGGGCTTCTCTTATCAAGAGTGTAGTCATTTTACTCAGGTAAGGCAAAGATAATACTGAGTAATGCTGTTTCTTGATAGTAAGGTTCTCAAATATTTTGGGTGTACACCTATTACTCAGCAATGAATATTTCTGAGCAGCCAAAAGAAGGCTTACCTGGTTAATATATGTACCTAAAATTATGCAGAGGCTGGGTCAGATAACGGACATTAAATTGGTTTGTGTTGCTGAAATTATACAAACGTCCAACTACATTTAGCATTTGTTAAATAGAATGTAAATTGATAAATTATTAGAAAGCATATTTTGTTTCAAATAAATAAATTTTTTAAAGAAGTTGGAAGGTGTTCTCTTTCTTTCTTTATTTGATTTTTTACTTTAAAAGGCCAAACTTTTTAAGTTGGTTGCTGAGAGCTGCAAAATTACCTTTAAATAGATCACAAGAATAAAACATAATCTTTTATATAGACATTGATTTTAAAATTTAGCGCTTTTATTACGTTTAAAAATTAAAATATTTCTTTGGCCTTTTATCTAAAAAAATTGGGCTTTTCTCTTGAGAAAAGTTCCTTTTGATACGAATTTATCTCAGCGGCATCAATTTCAAGTTCATCAAAGATATTGTCATCTAACAATTAGTACTATAAAATACAACATACTTTCACTGATTTTCTTTTTGGTATCATTTGAATTTTCTCCTATAATATTTAGAGAATTTCTACTATTTTTCATTGATTTTGAATTAAAAATATCTAAAATTCAAGTCCTTAGCCTACACTGGTTAAATCTTACCATTTTCTATAAATCCTTTGTTTTCTATAAGCTTATTAGACCTTCTCTTTTAATATTTTACTTAAAGCACTGTGGTGATTTTTTCTAGGGAAATCATATTCTGTGTTTGGGCTTAATGTCCTTTTACCATTAAAAATATATGGCATTTGGTCCTTCTCTGTCATACTAGCTCCCGTCAAATCATTATAAAAGCTTTTTGATATTTCATTTAAGCCACTGAAATCTAATTTTTAGAAGTAGTTTAGATATTTACATGCACTTTTTGTTGGTGCTCCTCCTTCATCTTTATTGACATCTCTAAATTTTAATAATAGATTTTCATTTGATAAATTACTTATATCTCCTGGTATTTGTTTCTTTTTATTAGAAGATTAATCTGTATTACCTAATATTTCTAAATTCTTATTCATTTAGTTGTTAACTTTTTAAAAAACTTACCATGCCTGAATCTCTTTGATTATTGCTTATTGTCAGCCTTTATTTGTTAAACGTACCTGCCATAATAATTTTCCTTCTGTGACACAAAAACCTTTTCGTTTATTAGTTTATTTTTCAGCATCTTATTCTCAGCCTCGAGATCTACTACTCTCCTTTGAAAATCAATTTAAGTTAATTCTAGTTACTTCTTCATTTTTTGATAATCTCTGATCACGCTTTTTACTTTTTCTGATTCATGAACATAATACTCAACCTTGCTTTTAAGTTCTTTGATAACTTGCTCACGGCTCTCAATTTGAAACTGATGTGTCAAAGGTAAGTGGTAAAATCAGTTTTACATTGACTGTCTCGAGTAAATTCTCAACTATCGATGATACCGGGGAGAATAGTCCATTTCTATTTTGAGATTCCTAAATGGTTGAGTCGCTGAAGATTCGCTTACACTTGTGGCAATAAAGGAGAACTCCCCTTCCTTACCGCATATAGGGCATCGTGTTGAATCTAGAATCGAACTTGAGTAATTTAAATGCTCATACCTGAGAACTCCGAGAATTGAAAGCAATTGGTACACACTATATGCTTACATCCTAGTAAAAAGAAGGTTAAAGAAACTTCGGTTTTGAGATTTAATCCTTTGCATTTCCCACACATCAAAGCATTTTGGGTTACTCCATTTATGATAGAGCACGATTTCCGACTTGCCCTAACAACAGACATTTTTTTAATAAAAACGAACTTTTCACCATATATACTGTCCTTAATTTAATGCTTATCATTGATAAAATAAATGATATAGCATTAAATCACCAGCTTATGATATGATTTAAATTTTAATTCAGCATTTATTTTAGAACTTGCTTATTTTAATGGACCTCAACATGCTTTATTTAAGTTTAGGAATTTATCTTTTGTTTCACTCAGACACTGGAAGTTTTGCATTCCGAGTTTTTGTTTTAAGCTCGCATGCTTGAAACAACCATGGCCAATGAAAAGTAAAACTTGGTTTAAATTTTATCAAAATTAATTTTAATGATCCACTGATTTCTATGGAAGCCACATAAAATCATCATTCAGTCTCATCTTTAATTAAGCTTGCTACTCAACCTATTTAAAATTTGCCACCTTGGTGCCTAAAAATATATGCCAAAGTAAACTCCCATCTTGCATCCACTATTTTATATCCCTATGGATGGTACCGTTCAAGCTGCATTTTAAATTACAAATTGCTAAATCTTAAATTAAATCAAGGCCCACTCTAAAGACGAGCTATTTACAAGCAATTAACATATACTTTAAAATCAAATATTTCAAGGGGGAAACTTTATATTCATAAGCAATTATTCGCTAACTATTTTCAATTAATTGGATTCAAATGATTCATTTATCTAGAATTTTTATTCATTTCATGATAAAGTTATAAAATATTAAATGAGATACACCTGTTAGAGCATGGCAATTTTTTTATAGAAAATGTGGAACATAAGGCTGTGTGAATCTCTTTGATATAAGCATTATGTTTATTAGAAGCTCAATTAAACATTTACTGTGGATCATATTTTTATAACTCTTTTTTTAAACTCAAGGTTCTTAATTTCATAAGCAATAGTATGACAAGGAAAAATTATTCATCAATTCTTTAAACCAGTTAGATTTTATACTTAGTCTTTTTAAAACATCATACTTTTAAGAAGCCTATAAATAGATGTCTTATTGGTGTACCATTGCTAAAAAGTAAAATGGGGACTAACTATGAATTTTAGTAAAATCTTGATATGATAGCTGCAATATTGATCCACTAGGAATATTTTAATTTGGTAAAATACTATAACTATTTGTCAGGAATTCTGAGTAATATGGTCAAATTGACCATCATTTCTCTTGTTCATAGGCTGCCATCACCTAAGGGCATTCTGCCATCAAAGCTGATAAAAGTACCGATGTGATCCAACTGATAGATTTGGTTAATTGAAATGTGGCTATTACTCCAAAGCCTGACCTATATACAAGAAAGAATGATCTGATTGGTTGATATCAAGATAAACAGATTGAGGATTTGGGAATATGACAGAATACTCCCATGGGATGCACCACCACCAAACCTTCCTACATCTGGGAAAGATTCTGGGAATTTCATCCCTTTTTGAAAAGTCAAATATCTGTCAACGCACAATGCAAAGTACCTATTCAAAAGAGTAACTGATAACTTGAGGTTGCATGAACATTGAAAGTGATGACGCTGGGACCCTGTTTAATATACATGAGATTCTGACAATCAATTGTTATCCCATGCTGACACAGCATGGATGCCTAACTCTTGGGATTGCAATTGGCAGTCTGGGGAATATGTACTGGCCAATAGGAATTAGAAGCGCCAGATGTTAATCCTGTCAAGAGGGCTTATCCACCCTATATAAGGTGCTCTCATAATCAGAATTCAAGCAGAATAAACTTAGTGTAATAGAGACAATATATCTTCTATTACAATTTATTACTACTAAGCCAGTTAGTAGTCAGAGTATCTGAGTATTGGAAAAATCCTTGCCAATACTTGCAGTAAAAGAAGTTATCACACTTGGGTTGGACAAAGAGATGCATTCCTACTGTATAACAACCCAATTGGTAGTTTAGGATTGTCCTCATACAATCCCTTCTAAGACCCTACATGCATAATAACAATAAAACTTCTTCTCCCAAGATACAAAAACTTGATACTATTTAACTTGGACTACCTAAAAATAGAAAAATTAATTTTGGTACAAACTCTAATGATTAATATTAGTACCAACTTGTTCCTGATATCATTATTATAATGACAGAGTCTCAGTGAAATTCAACAACGCTGATAAAATGTGGGATAAAAACCAAATGACAAAATATTGGCAAGTAAAAAAATTGAAGAGAAAAAAGTATCAGTTATAAAGCTCTAAGCAAGAAAATCAGAAGGTTGGATCTAAAGAACACTAAAAAATAATAATAAAAATAAATTATTGAGAATTTGAAACCAAGTTTTGCAAGTAGAAAATTTCACAAATTGAATCAATAATTTCCTCAATTTAAAGCTTGGTGGGCCCAACAAACAGCACAGGGGATGTAGACACTAAAAATTGATGCTTCATGGTGTCAGAAACCTTATGGGAATATAAGCCAGAAGTAGCTTCATTTTCATAGTCCTTAGGCAACTTCAAAATTTTAAATCTCTTAATATATTCAAAATATGGGTTTTATTGAACTACTGTAGTAGTTCTTCATGTTTTGTGATTTTTATGACTCTTGGGAATATTGGTGATGTGTTCATGGGGATTATTTCAACAGGCCTTCAGAAGTGACAAAAAAGCAAGTGTCATCATAAACCAATTTTTGCGCCAAAAATACCAAATTTACCTGATTTTTTATTTGCACTGTTTTCAACCAAGATGGGTAATTTTGATAGAACTTTGGCATGATAACCACAACCCACTTATTGTTGATAGGTTGATTAAAGCCATACAGATTCTGAATTGGCTGTTTACAAATATGACAGCCTGAATTATTCTGTTTCTGAAGGTGGACAATATCAGCCAAGATGTCACTATCTGTGACAACTATTACTAGGAATCTATTCCTAATACAATAGTTTCACATATAGTGGTTTTCAAAGCTATGGCGCTAAGCAAAAGAAACTCAGATTTAAACAAAATAGAAGTTTAGCCAAATCTATTGTTAATCAATATAAATTATTTGGTTCTTTATTTCATTTAAATTCAGGTTGTTTTTGCTCAGCGCCATAGCTTTGAAAACTACTTTACTGTTGAGATAAACAAAAATTAGTTCAGTTCAGAATAAAATTGGTTCAGTCACAAAAAAACAACTTTCTCCAGTTTTAGGTCAATTTATTCAATAAAAGTTCCATTTATATAGGTCTGGATTATAAAAATATTCAAACACAAAACAAAAATAAAATCGAATACAAAATCCTGAAACTGAGACAGCAAACAAAAGTAACCCATATTCAAAAAACCTATCACATTCTGAAGCTGCAATACTCAATAGTGTGGGGAATCACACTGTTCAGGTAGGGTATCAAGTTGCCAAGTTGAAATACTGTTAATGCTGTGCCTATGGGATATACAGTCAACAGCCAACAGAAGACCTTGACATAGACATTAAATTGGCCAAGATTCCTGGCAAAATACATCAGGAGGTAATACATGACAGTGTATGTGGCCAAAGATGTGGTAGAGCAAGGAAACACCAGGGTGAGTCAGACAGTGTTTTGTGAAGATTTGAGTTATAAAAGCTCTTCAAAGTATCAGCTATTGGTATCCCCTGTATGGGGGTCTGTAAAAGCAGTGGTTGATGGCTGAGCTCCAAGCCCTAGGAAAGCTGTGAGTAATCAAAACAAGATTAGCAAATTCATATTCTCTTTGGAAAGGGGATTTGGCTTTAGTGGTGTAGTTTTTGAACTAGTGACTTTTTTTCTGGAAATTATAATCTGTTTTATATGATATATAAAATGAGAAAATTCTCTTAATAGTAGCACAACCTATCATCAAGAGCTTTAGGTTTATTATATAGTATTTCTGCTGCAAGGCAGAAATAATTTAAAACAGTAGATTAGGGACTCTGACAGATTGGACAAAGGCAAACTCCCTTTATAAGCTGATTATTGGTTTGTCCAGATCTAAAGGTTTGTATGGTGGTTAATTTGACATCATTCTGGTTGGTATGGCCCTTCTTTGAACATCAACGTTCAGATCCTAAAATTTTATCCCCAAAATTTACCCTATTTGGGGCTCTATTTTTAGTAGACTTTTGGCGCAAAAACTGGGTTTTGTCAATTACCAAATGAGGCCACACCTGAGGTCCTAGGACTGGGGACAAAATTTATTTTTTATATCCCCTCAATTTGAACAACTTTCAATTTTGGGGTTCCCAGGGTTGCCCCAAGAGCTTCCAGATGGGCTGAGGGTCCCAGGCTGAGCAGTCCTGGGGAGTGGGGGGCGCAGAGACTGACTGACAGGGGCTGTGTAAAGCTACCCCCTTTGGTCCTAGATTGATCTATCTTTCCTTGTTGTACAAAAAATTCACCCCAAAATCCTGTCAAGCCTCTTAACACTATGAAGAATTTGATGCATATAATTATTGAGATATTTGTTCTGATGTACCCTTTCCTGCCTCCCAAGCCTTCTGTGCTGACATCTCCCCAACCCTGGAGGCAAAATTGATTGACTTGGACTGTCTGTTGGCTTGGGCCTGTCCCTACCTGAAAACTATTAGGTCTGACTAATCATATGATCCCAGATTGTAGCTCCAGATGATCCTGTAAATGGGAAATCTTTTAGATAAACTTATTTAGAAGTACATGGCCAATAAATCTCCTGTCCTTTAAATTATTGATAAAAATTATAATCACCCTGGCACTGGGGTGAAATTTTATCCCATGGCCAATCAACTCCTTGTTTTAGCTAAGTGCCCCATTATTAGGCACATATTCCTAAAAATCCCCTTTAAATGGCAAAGCCTCCTTCCACAGCCTTTTCTTGTTGATTTTTCAAAATAAATTTTGGTTTTTGTGAAGTTTTAATTTAAAAGTTCCTTTTAAAATCTTTTTTTATTTTTGGGATTTTTTACTCTTTGCTGTCCTCCCAGCCATTCCTGCCGGAGTCCCTGACATCCTACCTGGATTTAACTGTAAGTGTTAACACTGTGGTGTATAGCTTACCTATCCCAGTTTTGAAGCTGCTTTTTCTCTTAACTTTAAGTGGTTTCTGTTATAGAAACCTACTTAAAAAGTTAATATAACTCAATTTGAGTTCAATTTTATCTGTTATTTTTCCTTTTTCTCCTGCATCAAGTGGGCCTCACTTGACAGTCTCCATCACCCCAAAGGGAAGAAATCTTCTGGTCTTCTTCTTGCTGTTCTTACAGAGTCATATTGCTCTCTGATCTTCCCACACACCCCCAGAATCAGGATTTATCAATGAATTCTAAAATGTGAATCCCTCTATTTAAAATTCTGATCTTTTTTTTCTGTTGATGAGGAGCAATTTTTTGGGGAAGCTTCAAATATGGAATTAAGATGAAGAGAAGTATATTTTATTGGGTAATATTTTAGACTTATATAGGTTGCTCTGTGGCAGGGATCTAAGTTGGATCAAAGATAAGGATAGTCATGTGCATAATGAGTTTGAGTCACTGGATACTTGGACAAGTCATGTGATATTGGTTTGTTTCCTTTCTCAGTATGTAGAACGGTATATTGGATTGGCACGAAACCAGGCAATGACTGGATGTTAAGTGTGCTGGAAGTGATCAGAATACCTGTATATCCAGCTCCTTGATACCCCCTTAAGGGGTTACTCTGGTACATCAGGAGGGGCTTTGTCTTGACAGCTGCTGCCTGATGTTCCTGGAGTTGTTTGCTAGTGGGTACTAGCCAAGTTGAGTGTTCCCCTTTGCTGAGGCAAAGGCAGGATCTGTGGTATTTCTTGATGACAGGATCCTTGGCGCCTTGGAACTTAACTAGATATGTATTCTTTCTGGTCTGTATCTGATGACTCTTCCTGGTCCTCTGTATACTGAATCTAGCTTCTTCATGTTCCCAGCTAGGACCCAGATGGGGGAGTTGATTGGAAGTAGTTCCTCTGCTGAGGTTACCTTTTGTGCTTTGAGCCTTTTGATTTCTGCTATTTTGGCTTTGTGATGTATGTGTTGTAGAGCTGGTGCTTGTTCTATTGTGGGGGGTTTTCCCAGGGGATTTTCAAATATGGTTAGTTATTGCAGGTGACTATATCTGGTTTGTATCTGTATGTTAGTTCAAATAGTGAGTAGCATGTCCCTTGGTTGGTGTGTATCTGAGATACTAATAATGCATGTTTCATATATAGTGGCCATGTGTCTTTGTCTTTGCCATCCATTATTTTCTCAAGGGTTCTGATGAGACTGTCATTTAGGTGTTCACCTCTGCCATTGGCCTATAGCCTATAGGGCAAGGTTGTGGAGTGTTTGATGTTTTTGGATTTTAAATTGTTATTTACTAAATGTCCTGATAGTTCTGTGGCTCCATCTGTTATGATGTAGTCAGGAGTTCTGTAGTTGGCTATTATTGCCTTGTTGATGAAGCAATTGATTGTTTCTACCTTGTGGTTCTGTGTTGCCAAGCAGATGGGCCAGCGTGTAGCAAAGTCAATGGCTACAATTAGGAAGTGTTGTTTGATTTTAGCTTCTGGGAAGGGTCTCACCACGTCCAGCCCTTAAACCTTAAATGGTTCAGGGTCTGTTACTGGATTAAATGTTGGCTGGGGAGCCTTGGTGCTGGTGTATTTCTCACACACTATGCACTTTTTCAAAACGTTGACTATGTCTTGTTTAAGAATATGTCTCTGTTTAAGATTAGCCATCATACTATCTCTTTTAAAGTGAGGTATAGATTGTTAGCCTTTGTATGTCCTAGTAGGCGGTGATGTCTTAGTATAGTGTTGAGCTCTTTGTGTGAGTGAGATTAAGGTAACATGTTTATCTTTAATGATGT
>QTSX02003701.1:0-213311 GCA_014839935.2 Entomophthora muscae
TTTTACTGAATACCCCCAACCCGGCCTATTCAGAGTACAACTTGGAGACCATCCTCATTGCTGACCCTTGGCTATGACTAGAGAAACCAAATACTTAGGACAAGAAGGAAAGTGGTACAAAAGGCTGCCAAAATTTTTCAAAGACAACTACAATTATCTGCCTGCCTACTTTGTTCCTATGACTCCTCCCTTAACCCCACAACCAGACCGCCCGCTGGGACCTACTGCCACAGCCGAGACCCCCTCTACCCAACTGTTTGGAGTACTATACATTACTTTGACCGGTTTGGTGGATTCCATGGTCCCCAACTCCAGACCCTGGTCCTTACTCGGGCAATCTGTATCTTATATTATCAAGGCTGCACCCATTATATGGTGGGCCCTACCCGCCATCTCAACCGCACCTCACCCTGAGCTGCCCAATTCCTCTACCTACAACTGGCTTCCTGACAGACGCCTTCATGTTTGATAGTCAGTACTGAAGTTACCCAGTCTACGTGGGGGTTTTTCTTTTGCAACCAGTCAAGTCCCAGTACAATGTCAAACTTGGGGAAGTCAATGACAGGACCTTAAATGGTGGAGTGCAGGCTTTCTAGCATAACAGAGAAGGGGGAAGTTTCCTGTGTCACAGCAATGTTATGTTCATCAGATAAAACCACGTTTTTAATCTGCAAAGGATTAGTGGCTAACTTGAACTTGTTGACAAAGCCACTGTTGACCAGGGTTTGGTCTGTGCCCAAGTCCAGGAGAGCTGAGCTTGTGTAACTGCAAAATCAGAAAGGGTAGGACATCAATTTATTTGGGTTTCTGGCAATGGTGTAGAGCACTGTATTCTCCAAGCAAACTTGAATCATTGGACATTGATCCACGTCCTCTGGGTGGTATTCATCATTGGGCAAGTCAGGGGTAGTCTGGGGAGAGCTTGGCTTGCTTAATGCTCTCCCCAGGCTTTTCCCTTGTCCTGATTGTCTTGAGTGGTCACTACGCAGAAATGTGTTCAGTTTGACTGTTTGTTATTCCCATTTCTGTGTCCATTTGAACTGGAGGGCTTGTGGTTGGTGTTTCCATAACCGTTTCTGGGGGGTGATCTGTTGGAGCACCCACTTTAATGTGAGTCCTTGGGCCGCTCTCTTTTCCCTGATTGTGCCTTGTGAAGTGCATTGGACGTCTGCTCCGCCTTCTTGGCCTTGCGGTACAAGATTTGCAAGTAAGTCACTTGGTCCAGGTTCATGTGTCTCATTATGTGCAACTTGAGGGTGTTGTGATATATGAGGTGAGTGGCTGGGTTGTCAAAAACCATATTGGAGGGAGCATGTAGACGGAGTTCCTTGTAAGCGCAAGTGAGCTTCTTTACGGTAATAGTCTGAGTTAAGTTCTTCACTTGGAAAATGATCATGAGTGTGGTGTCCTTCAGCATAAATCTTGTCAAGAAGTCCTGCTTGAAGGTGTCCCAATTCTTCTCAGGGTGTTCCTCATGTCACTTGTTGCACCAGGTACCAGCGTCATGCGTCAGTCAAATGGAGATCTCCACAATCCAAAATCACTCTGGGCATTCCATCTGAGTTAGCTTGCATAGAGCAGATTGGATCTATGCTGCGGTGTTGTTGTTGTTGGCTCCTGAAAAAGATTCCAAAGTGGTGCTTCAAAAGTCTCTGAGCTATATAGGCTGGCATGGCGTTTTCATCAGCTGGTCACGGCATAGCGGAGGGAGCCTGGAAGAAACCTTGTGCGGACATGGCGTTGAAAGAGGGTAGTGGGATCAATGTGTTCTGGTACAAGACAAAGCCATCAGGTATTGTGGTACCAGGAGTTTACTGGGTCCAGTTGGGCAAAAGGCCAGACATGATTCTATTGAGGATTTGTTGGCTGCAGTGTGTGCGGGCAACAGGCAGAATTTCTCAAGATAAGGTAGGATGGAAAACCTACCTGTGCTAGCAATGTTGTAACTGTGCTGTTTTAGCAGAGTTACAAGGGGGAAATATTTAGAGACTAGATAATAATCTTTATTATTAAATATGGATTATATAGTTGTTGTGAATCACTGGATTGTAGGAACAGTATTGTTGATCACTTGGCTGGATGAAAGAGGGGGTGGCTTGATCCTGATAACAAGTTAAGTGCCAAAACAAGTCACCCACCAAGAGTGATCAGCTTTTGTTCATGTTGTTGTATTTGTTAATTTGAGTTGACTTCCTAGTCTGGCTTCAAGTAACCAGATAATTGGATTGCAGGTTACAAACCTTCTTGGTTGGAACCTTGCTGGCGGGTCAAGCCTGCAGTTTTTACATTATCTATCTGGAACAAGACACTGTACTAGAGCTATTCAAAAAGTACAAGTCTATCTTTGCTAAAGACAACTTTGATTGGTCTGCGCAAAAAATGTTCAGCATCACATTGATACTGGAGATACACCACCCATACAGATGAGGCCCATAAGAAGATCCAAAGCAGTCAATGAAGTAGTTATAGACAAAGTAACAAAACTCTTGAAAACAGACATGTTAGTACCCAGCTGCAGCCCTTGGGCATCACCAATTTTTATTGTAAAGAAGAAAGACGGCTCTAACAGAGTGGTGATTGACTATAGGAGATTAAACCTTATTACCAAGAAGGATTCATATCCCCTGCCTCATATTGATGACACATTAGACTAACTGGGTGGTGCAAAGTTTTTTTCCGCAATGGATATAATCAGCAGATACTGGCAAATTTATCTCCCTTCTGAAGACCAGGAAAAGTGTGCTATTATAACTTCCCAAGAATTTTACTAGCCCACCAGGATGCCACAAGGACTATGCAACAAACTGGCTACTTTTCAACAAGCAATGGATTCTATACTTAGCAACCTCAAATTTTCATGTGTGTTAGTTTATCTTGATGACATTAATGTCTTCTCAAAAGCATTCAACCAACACCTTGAGCACTTGGAATCAGTGTTCAAACACCTTGCTGACTACAATCTAAAAATCAAGCCGTGTAAATGCCAGTTCTTTAAGGAGCAGTTGGAGTATCTTGGCTTTATAATAGATGCCAAAGGTCTAAGCCCTCAGAAACCCAAGGTAGACGCCATGGTGAAAATGCCACCACCAAAGAGCATGAGAGATGTACAGGTTTTCCTTGGAATGGTTAAATACTATCAGCAATTCATTACAAATTTCTCTAAGACTTCTGGACCGCTCTTTCACTTACTCAAGGCTGATTCTAAGCTTGTCTGGGCGGAGGAATGTCAAATAGCTTTTGACAAACTTAAGCAATTATTAGCAACTGCACTAGTATTGCACTATCCAGACTTTGGCAAAGAGCTTATTGTCCAAACAGATGCATCTCTTGCCACAGTAGGAGCTGTTCTCTCACAGCTTGATGAAAATGATGATGAGCACCTGGTGGCTTATACTAGCAGAACCATGGACATTTATGAACGCAATTATACTGTAACAGAAAAGAAATGCCTTGCAGTTATTCATGCATACAAACAATTCCATGTTTATCTCCATGGCACACATTTCAAGGTCATAACAGATCACTCTTCCTTGCAATGGTTGCACAACCTCAAAGAGCCCAAAGGTTGCCTTGCCAGATGGGCCCTGAAACACCAAGCTTATGATTATGAGATACATCATAGAGCCAGTGTGGCACATGAAAACGCGGATGGACTGTCACACCTACCAATGATTAATGCTGTGCTTCCAATGGCTGACCAACTGTTTGATAAGATGTGTCTTAAATATTTCAAGGACAAACCGCCCAAAGTACAAAAGCACCTTGAAATTCTTAGCCAAGACTGTATTACAGAAGACAGTAAATTGTTCAAAATCAAAGATAGCAAGAAACTTATCTTTCCAAAGCCCTTCTAAAGAACAGACCTTATTGTTCAAGTGCATTAAGAAGTAGGCCACAAGCCTAATAAAGACTCTGTTGCAGCTCAAAGAATTGTACTTCTGGGAATCAATGCAGTTTGACACACACAATATCCTAGGTGCATGCATAGAATGCCAACTCAACCAACCCATCAACAAGAAGCTCCTCTACAACTTGCTGAAGCCAAACTTTGCTTGGCATACCGTCTCAATTGATATAGTGGGCCCTCTTCCAGCAAGCAGTCTTAATACCCAATACATTATTGTCGCAATTGATCACCTAACCAGATGAGTGGAAACCAAAGCTCTCCGGGATCTAGGTGCCTTGTCCACTGCCAAATTCATTTTGGAGCATATTATCCACCAACATGGCTGTCCCCAATTTATCTTAACCAATAATGGGAAAAACTTCACTTCTCACTGCATCCCAAGGCTTAATGAACTCATGGCAATACAAGGAGTATTATCAACGCCCTATCATCCAGAAACTAATGGATTGGTGGAACAAGTTAACAGCACTTTGGTGCAAATAATCTGAAAGCTGGCAACCCATAAAACCTTGCAATGGTCCTTTTTCTTGTGAGCAGCTTATTTTGCCTACAACATCTCAAAAACACTCAAGTACATGCATTCTCCATTTAGCCTTCTGTATGGCTGTCAGCCTGCCTTGCCGCCCATTCTGTATTCCCTTGTAGATGGTAGCAGCAAGGTGGATCCCACAATGTATATGACGCAATTAGCTGATACCCTTATGAAGTTGCAGGCCTTAGCGTATTCTAATACTGTTGCAAAGAAAATTGCAAGCAAAGACAGTGCAGATATTGCCAGGCCGGCACCAATTAAGTATAAGGTTGGCAACATTGTAGCATACTGTGACACTCATAGGTTTGGAAGAAACCACAAGTTAACAGCATTGTGGACTGGTCCTTTTGAGATTATCAATAATACATCCACACAGGCTTTCATAATCAAGAATTCAAACACAAAGGCAATAGTCAACAGAGTACATGCTAAATACTTGAGACCACTTTGCCTGTTTTAATTAAAGTTCATATCTATCAAACAGTTATATATTTTTAAAAAAATCTGTTTATTTCAAATAAGCATAAAATAACAAGAATATTGCCCAGCAGTTGCGCTACTGATCTAAATTGGCTGAGGGACTACCTTTTTCTGCCTCATTGCTCTTTTCACCTTGTCAACTTCTTCCTTGCTTGTCAAGTTATGATTACTGATATCCTTAGTCACAGTTTGAGAAATACATCTAGAAGGAACCTCTACAGAAATTCTTTTGCCACAGTGGGCATAATGCTAACTAGAACTGTGGGCCACACGCTTGCTTGTAGCTACAGGTTGTGTCTGGCGGGGAACATATTCTCTGTCTTCTTTGACCATGTCTGCAGGAGCATCCCCTCTACACTGACGTGAACAAATGGCCAAACCTGTGTCAAGCTCCCGCCAAATTGTTGCCATTACCAGGATACAGCAAGCCCACGTACACTGCTTGTAATGATATGTTGTGTTCTGAGGCGCGGCACAGACACACAACAGGAAATCCTAACCTTAGTATTGGATTCATACTAAGTCTCAGTTAGATGACAGGGAAGGCTATGCAATTACCTTGGGACCCTGGAAGAATAATCTCTACTAGGCGTGGCTAGAGAGAGGCGCAGAAGTACAGAAGACACAAAGACAAAAATGTGAATAGAACTTAATTTTATTGGTGAATAAGGAAATGGAATATATAGTGGTTGAGAATACCAAAAGACACTACCAGGACGGTAGGATCACTTGCCACGGGTATGAGTGCGGCAAGTGAGTTGCGCAGAGTCAGGAAACCAAACAATCTTATTTCCTGATTCAGATATCAGCTCATTTTGAGAGACAAGGCAAAAGCAAGGGATTTGTCTTCAAAATGGTCCACCAAAGACGAATTTAAAACGTGGTGAATAGTGGCATTAACAAAATTATCCTCCCCTAGATTGGCCTTAGGGGGTGGTATTTACAAAGGATCTTTGCATGCACGCAAGTAAAAGGACAACCACTGGAGAGAAGCTTTACAGTGTATTTGGACCCTTGCTTGAAGGTCACTTCGAAAGGACCAATCCACAGGGAGTCCAATTTATGCGCGCGCCCACCCACTCTGTGTTGGTAATACAAAACATGGTCACCAACATCAAATTCAGGCAAGGGGGAGCGCCCAGCATTATCAAGGGAGAGCTCAAGCATCTTAGTCTTGTATGCAGAAGTGTAGGCAATGGCCTATATATCAATTATGCGGTTGAATAAGTCTTTGATGTGGTTTTCAGGATTCATGGCCTTGTCAGAAGAGAGTAGGGGGACTCCCAAGAAAGAAGGAGTCGTGTCCTCACGCCCATATAGCATAGCAAAAGGGGAATACCCAGTGACACAATGTTTTCTAAGGCAATACACAAAGAGAGCAGCAGGTAAGTATAGATCCCAATTGGCAGCGTCAGAGTAAGTGAGCTTCCTCATGATGGAAACCAGTGTTGAATTTGCACGTTCAACTTCCCCATTGGTGGAAAGGTTATAAGGGGCAGAGAGGACAGGTGAGACCCCAGAGCTTTAACAAGAGAGGTTACCAACTTGGCATTGAAGTTAGTTCCATTGTCTGACAGCAGCACTTGAGGGCAGCCATAGCAGTAGAAAACATCCTGCAACAGGAAGGCAGCAGTAGTCTTAGAAGTGATGTCTTTAGTAGGGCAAGCTTCTACCCATTTAATGAAGTGCTCAACAGCAATCAGAATAAAGTGACATCCAGAACGCAAGCAGGGGAAAGGGCCTACAGCGTCAATGCTGACTGTATGAAAGGCATGTTGAGGGGGAACCAACTTGAATTCATGGGAAGCAGCTTGGGGCCTCTGAAGTTAGCAGTTGTGGCAACTAGCTATGACGTCTGGGATTAACAAGAAAAGATTCTCCCTGAAGTAATTCTTCTGAAGCTAGTCAAAGGACTTGGCAATGCCTCCATGCCCAGTCTCTTTATGAGCTTGTGATACCAATGAGAGGCAAAGACTGGGTTGCACATAAGGCAGGTATTGATCTTCTACCTTCTTGAAGAGTTGACTGTCACCTATGAGGGTATCTTCAGATAGTTTGGACAGGGCTAGTTGGACCTCTTCTGTTTCACTTTTCCAGGAGGAAGGGTAGTCAATTAGCTCATACAATTGGTTGGCCCCAGCAGGATGTAGAGCAAGGATGGGCATTTGGGACAAACCATCAGCATTTTGGTGTTAAATCCAGGGCAATGGAGTACAGTGAAGTCATAACCTTGCAGGCGTAGGGCCCATATAGCTAGTTGCCCTTCAAACTCCTTAAGCTGTTATAACCATTTAAGTGAAGCGTGGTTGGTGACAACAGTGAAATGTGTACCATACATGTAGTGGCAGAACTGTTTGACTGCATGCAACACGGCAAGGTACTCCTTCTCTGTGACACTATAGTTCTTCTTGTGCTTGTTTAGAACACGGGAAGTATAAGCTACAGGGTGGTCCACACCTTTGTTTTTGAGTTGAGCCAAGATAGCCCCAATAGCAAGATTGCTAGCGTCAGTGTATAGGATTAATTTCTTATCATAGTTGGGATATACTAGGATGGGCGCCTCTTTGAGTTTCCGCTTAAGGGTCTCAAAGGCTTGCTGTTGGCTGGCAGTCCATTTAAAAGGGACATTACATAACAGCTGGACCAGAGGCTTGCTAGTATTGGCAAAGTTGGGGATGAATTGCCTATAGTAGCCCATCATACCCAGTAAGACTAGTACCTCCTGCAGGTTGGTGAGCGGAAGCATTTTGTCAATGGCTTCAACCTTCTTGGTCATTGGATGAATCCCTGTTTGGGTTACTTCATGGCCCAGGAATTCAAGGCATTCTTTGAAGAAAGCACACTTAGAGGGCTTTAGCTTGAGGCCAGCCTCTTAGATCTTTATGAACACCTCTTTAAGATGGGCTAGGTGATCAGTGAAAGTTGCGCTGAAGACTGTTATATCATCAAGATAGACTAAGACACACAACAACTTCAAATCACGTAGGATGGAATCCATGGCCCTCTGGAAAGTTGCCGGGGCATTACAGAGCCCTTGCAGCATGCAGGTAGGTTCAAACAATCCTTCTGATGTGATGAGTGCAGCCTTCTGACGGTCTTCAGGAGAGAGGTCATCTTACCAGTAGCCAGACGCCAAGTCCATGGCAGAGAAAAACTTAGAACCTCCAAGGCGTCAAAGAGCAACATCAATGCGCAGTAAGGGATAGGAATCTTTCTTGGTTAGAGAATTCAACATTTGATAGTCCATCACAATCTGGTATCCACCATCCTTCTTCTTTAGGATGAGTAGGGGAGAATCCCAAGGACTTTGAGAAGGGACCAGTAGTCTAGCGTCCAGCAGATGCTTGAGTTTCTTAGATACCTGCGCGTCCTCCACTCAATTGTGGCAATATGGCTTGGCAAAGAAGGGGGAGCGTCTCCAGTGTCAATCTGGTGGATAACGCCTTTGCCCAACCCATAGTCAGTACTGTCTTTAGCAAAGATGTCTGAGAATTGATCTAGTAAATCAAGCACCTCCTTCTATTGAACCAGGGACAACTGAGGGAAGTCTTATGCAGTGAACAGAGACAGGACTTGGGGCTTGTCTTCTGTTAGGTTAAAGTCTTGAAATGTTCCAAAAGGGTGAAGAGACAAGACGTCAGGAGCATTCAATAACTTACCATAACCAACAACTGCCCTCTAGATATGTTTATAGGAAGCGCGGTTAGATTGGCTACTAGCAACTGAACAGGATCCTTATGGGAGACGTCCAGGATTCCAGGGCAGAGGTAAGGCTTGTTGCGTCCTAGCAAAGGAGGGGAATACAACTTGAAGAAAGTTAGCTCAGGTAACTCATATGATATCTGGAAGTCTATGATGGCTTGAGAGCCTGGAGGGATGGTGACAGCAGAGTGGCCATGAGAGGGATTCCTTCAGACGCAGGGCAAGCCATGGGAGGACACTTCATGTTGGTGGAATGGGTACAATACTTTAGGGTAAATCTCCAGTGGATTATTACAGTGTACATGTCTTTAAACGCTTCCCAGGAACTTTAAACGGCTCTTTGAAGATCAGAGAGACTTTGTATCCTAGAATAGAGAGATAACCATCTTTCAAGTTAATGATCCCATTGTACTCTCTAAGGAACTGGGTACCAACTAAAAGATTGTAACTCTTGTTTTACAAGACAACAGCCAGAGCAGCCAGAAAAAGCTTGCCAAAGCTCATGGGTAAAGCAGAGTACGCTCCTATAGTGTGAGTCATAGATAGGCCAGCCGTGCCATACAACTGATGATAGTTGAGGTCAAGGGCAAGTTTGAGTTTCTTCACTAGCTTAAAGGATACAACGCTGACCAGAGATCCAGTTTCCAAGACGGCCTTGATCTTTACTTTATGTATGGATATTTCTACTCAAGTGGTAGTGCAACCAAAGGGTGGTAGGACAGCCAAAATATCCTGTGCCTCAGCTAGTTCCTTATCCCATTTCTTAATCATGCATCTTAATCCTGGGAACTCCTTATAAACAGTTTGGAGAGGGAGCAAGACAGATAAATTTTTGAAGAAAGCGTCAGCAACTTTGGCAGCCTCTTCTGAAGGCTTCACTAGAACAGGGGATCTCTTAGCTTGAGTGAGATAGGGGCGGGAGACAACCGCTTTGGCCTCAGACAAGGGCTTGGAGGTAGTTGTAGTCTTCCTGGATTGTAGCTTGTAGGGGACTACAATAGTTTCAGGGACGGAAAGAACATAATACCCATATGTGTCAGGGTCTTCAAAATCATAATCATCTACGTCAGAATCATCAGAGATGTTGTGGAACAACAGGAGAATAGGAGGAGCCTCATTATCAGAAGGCTCAGAGTCAGTCATAGAGGGAGGGATTGAAAGAGACTGGGAAGAATTGTCAACCAAGAGCGTCTCTGCCTCCAGGTTGACTGTTCTTTTCCTGACTGTTCCTTGGGATCAGCTCCTTCAACCTGCAGTTTGGTGCAGACTCAATAATGGTGACCTATCTGACTACAGTTGTGGCAACCCTGTTGTTGAGGAGGATTTTGTGAGTTCATGGTAAGGATACAAGGGCCACAAGAAGATGATCCAGAGTTAGAAGCAGTATAACTCTCTCAAACAACTGCCCCAGAATGGGTGAGATGCATATCCTGTAGCAGTGTCTTTATACTTTTCATGGAGGACAGTATAGCTTTATGGGCTTTAAAATGAAGGCACAGGAGCTGGTTAACTTTGAGGGCTTGAGCGCAAGCCATATAACCTTCATGAGCTGTCAATTGTCTGCTTGTTATTAATTTTTGCCCTTCCATGTAGAATCTGTCTGCAAATTTGGCTAATGTCTCTTTAGCCTTGAAAGCTATGTGCATGAAGGCGTCCTTTTTCACTTCCAGGCTAAGGTCACCACCAAACTTGTCAATAAGCAGCTGCTTCATACATTCCAAGTCTTGATGGTGGGCAACTCAGGCACTACTACTTATTGACAGGTTGGGTGTAGGCAAGTCAGAATATGTTCTTTCTTAACTTCATCTGATGCTTGTCTCATAGAAGTCTCGTAAATAGTTAAGAAAGCTGAAATTGTTGAGGTTTTGGGATCAAAGACTTGCTTAAAAGTAGGCTTGAGGTGTGTCTCAGGAGTTGGGCCACCATTGTTGCTATCAAAAACATTTATGTGCAGGGAGAATTCAGCTTCAGATTTGGAGGGGGGTTGTCTAGCCCATAGCTGTCAAACACTTTCTTCAAGGGTTGTCAGAGTCTCAGAAGTGCAGGCACCGTATTGTTGGCTAGAGAAGCCTGTTGCTCAGTAACATCTAGGCGTTGTCCTTGAGAATTGACTACTGTGGAGAGCTTGCCAGTCAAGAGGTAAGGGATGGCCCCACTGATAGACAAGGGGCAAATCTGTTGTTTACTGAATTGATCAACTCACTCATCTCTTGTACGTCTCTGTCTAACTCAGCATGGTCTTGTTTCAAATGATCCACTTCATTATCTAGGGCAATCAACTCCCTAGCACATTGGATTTGAGGAGCTCCTGACAGGCCAGGACAGCAGCCATCTTCATTGACAACTCCAACTGGACTAGCAATAGTTGTTACCACCTTGCGTAAGGCAACAAGTTCCTGCTATAGCTCAGCAACTTGAGAAGTCAGCGCAAGTACCTGAGGATCAGGCTGAGGAGCTTTGGCAGGACATCCTTGGCTTTGAGTAGACGCGGGTAGCTCTAGAATGGCATCCCAGATTCTCTGTTTCCTGTCCACCAGGTCATTGGAAGGAGGAGAAGGCGGGACATCTGGCTTGGGTGTGGACAACTCATTTACTTGGCCTTGAAGTTTGGCTATAGCAGTGGCAGTGGCCTCTCTTTCTTGATCAAATTCTGTACTGAGCTCATTGAGTCCATTGGCAGCAAGATCCGCTACCTGCTGCAGTTGCTTGAATGAATAAGCGCTGAATGCATTGAGCTGCTGTACGTTGCTTGAAGTCAGTGAGATAAACATTCAAGGTGGAATATACTTGAGTTTGCCAGGGTTGTTATAGCTAATGAAACTCATGTAGCCGCTTCCTAGCGTATTCAGGGATGAACTGGCACATTTGTTCAATAGAATTGACCAGACAGGTTTGGGAGGTGACAAAATTGTGCTGATTGTCAGATACTAAGAAAAACAGGGAATGGATCCATTGTTGATAAGCAGCAAACTGATCCCAGTGATGAGTAACAGCTTCTTGTAGCGACAAGATTTCTTGAATGTGGAGTCCCAATACCATCTGATGATGGGTCAAGGCAGGCTGTATAAAGGAAGACAGTAGGTGTTCACTGGAGCCAGCTGCTGAGAGGAGATGCTGAGGAAATTGAGGGGCCACAATTAATTTGTAGTATTTGGCTCAACTGAACTGTAGCTGTAAAAAAAGAATGGCTCCTTCACGGGCAATCCCAAGGGCTACTGCCATGACTTGTTCCAAGTCAGGGGTACTCATGGGGTAGGCAACTAGGCGGGGACCATTCCCAAGGTTTATTACAGTAGGGACAATAGGCGGGTTGGTAATATCTTCCTCAATAGGAGGACTGGTAATTTCAGGTGAAGTTGGCTCTTGTATAGGCGCAGGCAAGGGACCTGAAAACGTGGATGCAAAAGGGATAACCAAGGGGCTTACAGCCACTGTAGTGAGCACCATTTTTGTTGTGTTCTGAGGCGCAACAAGACACACAACAGGAAATCCTAACCTTAGGGTTGGATTTGTACTAAGTCTTGGTTGGATTTGTACTAAGTCTTGGTTAGATGACAGGGAAGGCTATGTGATTACCTTGCGGCCCTGGAAGAATAATCTCTACTAGGAGTGGCTAGAGAGAGGCACAGAAGTACAGAAGACACAAAGACAAAAATGTGAATAGAACTTAATTTTACTGGTGAATAAGGAAATGAAATATGGAGTGGTTGAGAATACCACAAAACACTACCAGGACAGTAGGATCACTTGCCACAGGTATGAGTGGAGAGAGTGATTTGTGCAGAGTCAGGAAACCAAACAATCTTATTTCCTGATTCAGATATCAGTTCATTTTGAGAGGCAAAGGCAAAAGCAAGGGATTTGTCCTCAAAATAGCCCACCAAAGGCGAAATCAAAACATGGTGAATGTCGTTATTCACAACATGATCTAAGGAGCTCCAACACATGATGGGAAGTTCAATCCAAAAACAAGTATCCAAAATACAACCCAATCCATATATAGGGGTATAGCATGCAGCCAGAATCAGGCAATTGGCCAGAAAATCTTCCATGTTGTCATACATTGGGGAATTTTACTTTTGCTATGAAAAGCTGACAGCAAGCCTTATCAAGACAGTGATTCATGTCAGAAAGAGTAAAGCAAAGAACACTATCCTTAGTAAAAATTACATGAGCTCCCAGTAATGTCATTTGGGCAACCACAACACCATAATCACCAGGGTGAAGATTTGAACTTACATGGCCAAACGTCACACTGACCCACTGTTCTCAATTATCCTGAGAATTTACCTACAAAGTACGCTCAAAATCAGGGATGGTGAAAACTTCCACGCTCCAGCTCATAATCACCAACTTGCAGAATCAAAAGGCAACAAGTTTCTCCAGGATATCAGTCATAAAATTAGCCAAGACCATTGCAGCATCTAACTCACTAACTGCGTAGTTGGATAGACAAGCATAGTCATAGCTGTGGCAATAAGTAGAACATTTTCTTAACCAAAATGGTACATTGCTCTCCCAATGCAATTTCAAAATTCAAAAGAATAACTCCTGAAGGATACCTGACATGTTTTGGAAGGACTTTGCTGGTTTGGCCAATTTCTCAAATTTAGGCTGGTGCTGCAAATCAACACCAGAAGCCAAAACTTCATATGAGACCTCAAAGAAAGACCAACTGGAGTTCTCTGATTTGTGAATCACATTCATGTGTTCACCTAGTTTGAGATCCAGATCATCTAGATAAGACTGACCTGCTGTGGTGTCAATATCTAAGGACTCCACTGTACCAACTGACACGGCGTCAAACGTAGGGGCAACAGATATCTTAGACATGGTTTCCTCTAGTTAACTAAAATATCAAGTGATTATTTTTCAATGGGTAGAGGACTTATATGCCAAGTATCTTTTTAGCTGAACACACCAAGGTCTTCATGTACTCTTTTTTGAGCGCTTTGACATCTGAAGTGGTGCTTTCTGCCTTGCTAATGTCAGGAATATTCCTGACAACACCTTGTGTCAAAAGGTTCTTTTAAGTGCAATTGGGCTCAAAGAGCAAAATAAAAATTGCAGCAGTTTCCTCTGATTGGGAAACTGTCACAAAACAGCTGGTACGGGAAAAAGAAATTAAAAAATTAATTTTTGTTGAAAACGGTATTTATACCCCAACTGCAAACCCCGCAGCCGGCTGCCAGACAACCGCCGGCCGCACGCCAAGCCTGGCGGCAAGACCGTCCACCCCTGCCAAATGGGGAAATTTCCCAAACAGGAAACCAAAAAAGGCAATTTTCCTAAACCCAAAAATGGGGGAACTGCTGCCCAAATTTGGAATCTACCAAATTTGAAGGGGGTTGACAAGATGCCCAGCATGACAATTAATGTATCAACTTCAAAAGTTGAATATGAGTGCATGAAAGTGCCTAAAAAAGCTCCAAAGTCATGCAATGCCAAGATTAACAATCCACTGCCTGCTAACCCATTCCCATTCCACTCCCAAAAGGAAATTCCATAAAACACCAAGTGTTTGGGGCTCCCTGTCCAATGCTTTGCACTGTTCATGCCCCACAAGGATGATAGCTTATAATAAAGCCAAATCACTTGATGATAGTTTGTGCTATCATTGAGTGAAATTAACCCTCAATAGTATCACATAAATCAAAAAAAACTTTACCTTCTAAAAAGTTAAAAACAAGACACTAAGCTTTGTCTTCCCTTTCCCAGGACCAGAAGATGAATCACCTAATCTTCTAAGCTGTCCTCACAGCATGCCTAGGGATTGGGGGCCACCAATATAACCAACAGCATGGGCCATTCAAAAAACCACCTGGCAAGTACTTCTACAAAGAGTTGGCACAGCTCAACTCTTATGAGCCTTACTCCTAGCCCACACTGGTATTGCCCCACTCCACCCAGTCTGTAGCTATATACACCTGTGTATACTATGTACTCACGTATTTTGCTGGTAATTTTGGACATTATAACGTACACGCCAAAGTCTTTTGATTGGTGATGACAGTCTATCTAATTGTGATGGCGCTCACAGTGTCAGGAAGCCAGTCATAGGTAGAGGTATTGGGCGGCTCAGAGTGAGGGGTGGTTGAGCCGGCGGGTAGGGCCCACCATAGAATGGGTGCTAATGTCAAAACCGCAGGCTTGACCCACCAGCAAGGTTCCAACCAAGCGGGTTTATGACCCGCAATCTGATTATCCAGTCACCCAAAGCCAGACTAGGAAGTCAACTCAAATTACCAAATCTAACAACATGAACAGATGATGATCCTTCAAGGTGGATACCTTGATTTGGCGCTTGACTCATTATCAGGATCAAGCCACCCCCTTCTTCCATCCAGCCGTGTGATCACCAATCTTGTTCCTACTATCCTTGATTCACATGAACTATATAATCACTATCTCTCCAATAAAGATTATAATCTAGTCTCTAAATATTTTTCCCGCGTAACTCTTCTAAAACAGCACAGTTACAAAATTGGTAGCACAGGTAGGCTCTCCATCCTACCTTATCTTGAAAAATTCCCCCTGTTGCCCGCACACGCAGCGGCCAACAAATCCTTGACAGAATCATGTCTGGCCTTCTGCCCAACTGGACTCCGTATACTCCTGGTACCAAGATACCTAATGTTTTGTCCTCTACCAAAACACGGTGATCCCGCTACCCGCCTTCAACGCGCTGTCTGCCCTAGGGTTCTTTCAGGAACCTTCTCAATGCTGCAACCAGCTGAAAAAACCACCATGCCCGCCTATGTTGCGTAAAGACTTTGCAGCACCGCCCTAGCGCCCTTTGCTGGGGCCAACAACAATAATGCTGCCACATGGATCCAGTCCGCCCAAAGCAAGCTGGCTCAAATGGAATGCCCACAGTAATTTTGGATTTCAGAGATTTCCATTTTCCTGACCCATGACTCTGGCACCTGGTGTGACAAGTGGCACAAAGAGCACACTGACAAGAACTGGGACACCTTTAAACAGGACTTCTTGGCAAGGTTTGTGCTCAAGGATACAGCGCTTATGATCATACACAAGTAAAGAACCTGACTCAGACAGGCGCCGTTAAAGAACTTACCCGCGCCTACAAGGAACTCTGTCTCTGTGCCCCATCCAACATGGCCTTTGACTCCCCAGCTACACACCTGATGTACTAAAATGCCTTCAAGTTGCACGTAATGAGACATGTGAACCTGGAACAGGTAACCAACCTGCAAAGCCTGTACCGTGAAGCAGAAAAAGCAGAACAAACATCCAACGCTCTACACAAGGCACAGACTAGAAAACAAGAAAGGCCCAAGAACTCCCATCCAGGCAGGCGCTCCTCTTGACCACCTCTGGGAGGCAACGGCAACAACAACAACCACAAACCCACAGGTTCAAATGGGAATGGGAATGGAAGCAACGGCCAGTCAAATTGTACCCATTTCCGTGTCACCGCCACCCAAGGCAACCAAGATGAGGGAAAAGCCCGGGGAGAGCTTGGCTTGCTTAGTGCTCTCCCCACGCAACTCCCAACTTTCCCAACAATGAATACCAACCCAAGGACGTGGACCAATGTCCAATGATCCAAGTACCCTCAGAAGACCCGGTATTATACACCATTGCCAGACATCCCAATAAATTGATGTTTTACCCTTTCTGTTTTTGCAGTTACACAGGCTCAGCACTCCTGGACTTGGGCGCAGATTAAACCTTAGTCAACAGCAGCTTTGTGGATAAATTCAAGCTGGCCACTAATCCTTCACGGATTAAAAACGTGGTCCTGGCTGATGAACACCACATTGACGTGACAAAAGAAACTGCCCCCTTCTCTGTCATGCTTGAGAACCTCCACTCCACCATCCAAGGTCCTGCCATTGACTTTCCTAAGTTTGAAATTGTACTGGGACTAAACTGGTTACGGAAAAACAACCCCCACATGGACTGGGCAACCTCTGTGTTGACTATCAAGCATGAAGGCGTCAACCATCAGATCTAACCAGACTCTGTTGACCAACTCCTATGCAACCATGTCTTTGTACGCATCACAGAGACTTTAGACAAGAAGGAAAGCCTGAAGGCAATTGACTGGGACTCCTGTCAGTATGAAATCATACACTTCAAGGACCACCAGGATACCTCCATGCCTCAAGATTGCAACATTGTGGCCTGTCACCCAGAAATCTTTAAGGAAGCGTTACCTGGGCTACCCCCTGAGAAGCACATCCAACACTCTATCCAACTCAAGGGGGCTGTACCCAAGGCACATCCCATCTATTGACTGACCCCAAACAAGGACAACGCCCTGCGCGCCCATCTCAAGGAGGCACTGGAAAAAGGACTTATCCTCCCCTCACAGTCTCCCTTTGGGGCCACCATATTCTTTGTGGCTAAAAAGGACTGTACCTTACGCCTGGTCACAGACTACCGCGCCTTGAACAAAGTCACCATTAAGAATTGTTACCCATTACCACTAATTGACGATCTCTTTGATGACTTGGGAGGAGCCTCTGTCTTCTCCAAGATTGATCTAACTGCAAGCTACAATCAGATTTGTATCAAGGAGAAAGACATCCTCAAAACAGCCTTCCACACTAAGTACAGTTCCTACAAATGTGTGGTACTCAACTTTGGCATGACCAATGCCCTGTCTACCTTTGTAACCTTCATGAATGAAGTGTTTGCCCCACACATAGACAAACATGCCCTAGTGTACCTGGAGAATATTATCATCTACAGCCCCTCAATGGAACAGTACCACAAAGACCTGGAGGAAGTCTTTGCGACCTTGGCACGGCACAAACTATTGACCAAGCCCTCCAATTGCCAGTTCTTCCAGGAGTAACTACCCTTCTTGGGACACATAGTCTCAAAAGACGGTATCAAACCTGACAGTCAAAAGATACAAGCCATCTGCAGGATGCCACCTCCCAAGGATAAGTCAGAACTACGTACCTTCTTGGGAATGGTGGCCTATGTACAACACTTCATACCCAACTGTGGCATCTTGACCGCCCCTTTGTCTGCCATAACAGGCTCCAAGTCCAAGTTTGAATGGATCCCCCAACGTGACCTCTGTTTTAGACGTCTTAAAGAAAAGCTCACAACAGCTCCCATCTTAAAATATCCCAAACAAGACGGAGAGTACCAGATAGAAACAAACGCCTCAAATGCATACATTGGGGGAGTACTGCAAATTAAGAGAAGTGATGGTGACTTCCTGCCTGTAGCCTACAGGTTGCAAAAACTGAAAGGTGGCAAGTGTTGATTCCCTATCCACAACAAGGAACTGCTGGCTATCATGCACTGCCTAGTCAAGTGGCATTACTATCTAGAACGCCAGGAAGAATTCACAGCACTAACTGATAACAAGTCACTCATCTCTTTCAAGACTCAAGCAAACCTGTCACACCGCCAAGCGCGGTGGATGGAAATATTAGAAAGGTTTAACATGCTCATCCAATATAAGCCCGGGGCCAAGCTTGCCATGGCGGACGCCCTGTCCCGTCTGTATGTCTGTGCTTCAAGGGGAGAGAATGGGATCAACCCAGACTGGCCCCTCCTAGTGCTACGTACAAAAAAACAAAGGATTCCCTGCAGGCACAACCAACATCACCAGAGAAACGGTCATCAAGAATGAACATCTCTTTGCTGACGTATACGGGACTCTTCACAGAAAGATGTTGGATGGCACAACCATTTCCTACATCCCACACATCAACAAGTTGATACTATTATTTGCTACCACAGATATCTTGGACATACTAAAAGCCAAAATCTATACAAATTCCTAAAGCATAAAGCCTGGTGGCCAACCTTATACCGCAATGTCCAGGAAGTGTTAGAACAGTGCAAGGTTTGCAAAAAGTTTGCCAAAAGCAAAACCCCGCCTAAGTCTGTACTCCCCATTCAAACCCAACTACCGTTCAAAGTATTGGCTCTTGACATTGTGGGCCTATGCCAGGAAAGCACAACAACAAAAAATACATCATTACAGCCATTGACTTTGCAACAAGGTGGCCAGTAGCCCAAGCGGTGAAGGCACACACTGGCAACAACGTCTGACAATTCATTGGCAAGGAAATAATCAGCAGGTTCAGAAAACCAGAACTCCTGATAACCAATGGAGGCAAAGATATTTACCTCCAAAGATACCTATGTGTACCTCACCAAAAATGGGATCAAACACACCGTCACAACACCATACCATCCATAGGCCAATGGACGCGTAGAGCGGCTTAATGGTAGCCTTGTGCAAGCCCTAGCCAAACTCACTGCTGGGAGACCTGAAGACTGGTATAAACAGTTATAAACCACACTACTTGTGTGCCAAACCCAAGTGAACAGATTCACCGGAAAAATCCTGTTTGAACTGGTATACGGCACACAGCCAAATATCATTCAAGCATTGACAGGATCTAAGTTGGAAATTCCAAGTCAAGTCCCCCTTGCTTGAATCCTCAAGTAGTAGAGGCCAACAGCAAACAAACAGCCAGAGAAAAGGAACGCTTACAAAAGACATTTGTTTTCATCCGCAATAGATATGAATTTGGTGAAAAAGTCCGGGTCATGAATGTTGACAAGAGCAAACTACAACCTGAGAAAGTAGGGCAGCAATCATTCTAAAGGTAAACAACAATAACACTTACCTCGTGCAAGGGCTTGGGTAATGCAAGCAAGACAAGACCTTACACCATGATTGCCTACAACCCTCCAAAGCAAGACAGAAACAACGAGAAACCGCCCTGCCTGCCACCAAGCAACAACTGATTCAATATGGCGCCTGGGCTCCTGATAACCTCCCTGACAACCTGCCCCCAGAGGAGGCCAACCTTCAGCCGGGGGGGGGGGGTGTGTTGAAACTGCAGGCTTGACCCGCCAGCAAGGTTCCAACCAAGCAGGTTTGTGACCCGCAATCTGACTTCCCAGTGACCTGTAGTCAAACCAGGAAGTCAACTCAAACTACCAAATCCAACAAGATGAACAGAAAATGACCCTCTATGGTGGATAACTTGTTTTGGTGCTTGACTCATTACCAGGATCAAGCCACCCCCTTCTTCCATCTAACTGTGTGATCACCAATCTTGTTCCTACTATCCTTGATTCACATGAAATATATAATCACTATCTCTCCAATAAAGATTATAATCTAGTTTTTAAATATTTTCCCCTTATAACTCTGCTAAAACAGCACAGTTACAACACTAACTTGATAATATAAGATAAAGATTGCCCAAGCAAGGACCAGGGTCTGGAGTTGGGGACCACGGAATCCACCTGTCATGAATTTTGGTATTAAGATATCTCACTATGATATGCTTAGTACTAATTTGATCCATATATGCAATATCATTGATGCTATCAATTTGGGCTTAGCCAATATTTAGCCTATCAATATTGTCAGACCATCACACTCTCCATGCAACACTACCCTAGAAAGACTTATTCTACTTTGATCCAATCTTCAGTACTTCCTGAGATACAGCAGTGTTTGTGATTCTATTACTAGATAATAATACATTGTTCCTCTTATCAAGCTCCAAACCAGTGCCTACCTTGTTGAGCTCATATCTCTGAAACTAGGGACTTGAACGTTATTCTGAGACTTATCCAGTATCACCTGATCTCTGTAGATCCCTCACATGATATACTAGGATCAATAGAACCTTTCCTGAATGTTCACATGACTGTTCATGTTGCCCTTTGTTCATCCTGAAGATGGAATGAGTGACTATATAATCCCCTCATTTATTTTCTTAATAAATAAGCTTTATTCATATATCTATTATAAGTCCTCCTTTAATAGTCAACCTGTCCTAGGACAACAGGGTTAGGCTCTACCCCTACAGGGGTTCCTGTCTCATAGGCCTTGCATAAGCCTGAAATTACAACACCATCAATCCTGTCAAAGTAATATAGAGTACTCCAAACAGTTGGGTAGAGGTGGTCTCTGCGGTGACAGTGGGTTCCAAGGGGCGGTCTGGTCTTGGGGTTAAGAGAGGAGTCATAAGAACAAAGTACGCTGGCAGATAATTGTACTTGTCTTTGAACAATCTTGGCAGCCTTTTGTACCACTTTCCTTTGCATCCTATGTATTCAGTTTCTCTAGTCCTGGCCAAGGAGTTGGCAATGAGGATGGTTTCAAAGCTGTACTCTGAATAGGCCAGGTTGGGGGGTACTCATTAAAGTGCACAGGTCCAAAGGGAGCTTCTGGGGGTGGTGTAATGGCTGGGGCAATTTGGCAGATTGGGCTTGGGAGGGGGCAGCGGCCTGGTAGTCTACTTGACCGGAATTAAGATGGAAGATCACTAAGACTAGATAGGGTAAGATTTGTTCAAACCAAAGGTTCATAAAACTTTATTATTGAAATGATGATGGGGTCTTCACCGTACCACCAGGGTTTTTATACCATGGGAATTTTCTTCTTCAATTTTTGCAGGGTTTGGGTTTGCAGACAAGGTGCTGGCGGGACATGGGTCTTGGCTTGGAGTCTCAAGGGCGGCAGATCCAGGTTGTACCTGCTCTGGCAAATAGAAATGTCAATGCTTTGTTCCACCGCCACTGTTCACTATGTCACCTGAGTAGTCCAATTGTACTACCCCTTCTGGGCAGAAGACTGGAAGTTGCTGGTGATCATTGGCAGAGTTAAAAATAGGTTTTGTTTTAACCCCCTTAAGGCAAGCTGCAACCTCTGCATAGGTTTGGGTCTTTGGTGGCTCAAGGTTGGCGTCAATCTGATGAACATTTAGGGAATTGTCTTTGGGAGGCTGGCGGGTCTTGGAGTAACTTGTTAACTTGGGTTTGTAATTTAACAAGTGGGCAGTCTCCTGTCCACTTTGTGTGACTTGAGTAGACTTTGGAGGGTCAGGGTTCAATTCCAGGGTTTCCAATGTTGGTTTCAAAACTCCAGTATTGGCGTTGGGCAGGTTGGCAGTGGGTCCTTCACCAACCTCTGTTAGCCAGGTTACATCTCCTTTACCAATATGGGTCTTCATTGGCACCAGTTTGACGGTAGACTGGCAACTATTCAGGGAATTCTCTGTAGTAGGCCGGCAGGTCGCGGAGAAATTCATCAATTTGAGCCTGTGACTTAACAAGTTGGTAGGTCCTGGACTGTCCTTGAGGGTTTGATCCGTCTTTTGGGAACTGGGGCTCAACTCTTGAGTTTTGAATACAAGTATTAAAATGTCATTCATGACACACAGGCTTCCAAGTTGCCAACTTGGTCCCTTATTTTGCTAAAATACTTCCCTAATTGTTGGGTCTTTACAGCTAATAACACTACAATTGTCTGAAATTTTTCTTCTTTCTGTATTGTCAAGTTAAGTGGGGGAAATTTGAAACACCTGGCTTTTTGACTTGAAAATTCAGCCATCAATCTATTGATTGGAATTTGGAAAGATATTCAGAATAAATGATGTTTGGCCCAAAAGCTGATGCATTGGCCAAATTTGGTGGCACTAAGGCCAAACCGCTCCAAGAATTAAGAATGATCTTTCCTGATCTGAAATTAATGGAACAGTCTGCCTAAATTCAATCTGAATCAAGTATCCACCTTTGATCAATCCAGCGGTGCGGCAGCACAACCCTAAAATATCCAAGTGCTCCATAGGAGCTGAAAACTTGGCTGTTAATGTAATTTTAGGTGCTTGTCCCAATCATCATAACCACAATAGTGTTTAGTCTATGGTTTAACTTTAGTTCTGCCTACATTGGCTGGGGTTGAACCCCAAAAAACTTCTTTATATATTTTTATATGACATTTTATTATACTCTGCAATGGAGTAAACCCCACCCATAGGACATGGGATGGATGGACTGGTTTTAGGAAGAAATCCACAATAGCAGCTCAGCATACAGCTGGTATCATGCTTGCCTTGGGATAAGATCAGGAGCAGAAAGGATGCAATAATGACAAATCCGCAATGGAGCATTGGGCAAGATGCCTTTTGGCAAAAAACACCTATCAGCAAAATCCCAACACTTAGCGGTCTGGCCCTAGGATTCTTGGGTCAATTACTAATACAATTACAATCCTATAAAAGGATGTCTTATTTAAAACAATAAAGATTCAACTCTTACTCTATTTGATTATACTTTTCCTTAAGGTTTATTTGTGTTTATAGATAGCAAGACTGTGTTTTGGTCTCCCTAGATAAAAAGGTATTTTGAAGTTAGCAACTGTGTATTGGCATCCTTAGTCTTCAAAAAAGGAACCAATACTCTTTTATCTAAAGCAAACCAACCAAATCTCTTCTTTCCAAAAGTTGAGAGGAAACATGGTTGCCACCCCAACAGCATCTGGTCTTGGGGGTGGCGACCATGTTTCCTATTGCCTGTGCAATTGGATGTGAAACCAAAAAATTGAAAACTAGTGTGTAAATATCAGAAAATCTACAATTGTCACAGCAAAGAAAATCAGCCAATTAATGGTAATAAACATTAACATATTAACCCATTACATTAATATTACTTCACAAAATCCAACTAAAAAGTTTATATAAATGTTATTAATAGGCAAATATACAGGCTGTAAAATTCACTATGTATCAATATTTCTACTAAGCGTTACTGGCTCCCTAATATAAACACAGTTCATTTATATAAATTACAATGAAAAAGGCCTTGTTTACAATGAATTTTATTTACAGAATGCAATAAGTTATGTACATAATATCAAAATATCAATAGTTGACATCTAATTGCAATATTCTAATGCAAAATTTAAATAAGTGGTGCTTAATTTTTATTGATGATGAAAAATATTCATGCAAATAATTATATATTATCAAATCAACTATATAACTTTTATTAAAATATGGGGAATGACAAAAATGTAAAAAGAATATATTGTTAATTGTGAATTGAAAGATAAATACTAATTTTATTAAGTTGTCACAAAATAAAGATGTCTTTACTGATCAAAGGATGAGAAGGGGAGTGAATGGGCTGAATGAATGTTGCCTTCATCTGCACCTGTAAAAGGAACGGCAACAGAGATAGTGGGGAGGGAATGGATGATGGCTTGGGAGTCAGGGTTGGCAGGCAGGTGGATTTATGGGGGTTGGGGAGGCAGGTTTTGTTGACTGGGAAGGGCTAGCAAGAGCTGATTGCTTAAATTGCTCAAATTCTTCTTCTGTCACATATGTGGGCTTGACAAAACAGATAGATGGGCAAGGGGAAAGACAATATCCTTTCTAGACTTATTGTCAAAACCACAGGCTTGACCTGCCAGCAAGGTTCCAACCAAGTGGATTTGTGACCCGCAATCTGACTTCCCAGTGACCTGTAGCCAAACCAGGAAGTCAACTCAAAATACCAAATCCATCAACATGAACAGATGATGATCCTTTACGGTGGATACCTTGTTTTGGCGCTTGACTCATTACCAGGATCAAGTCACCCCCTTCTTCCATCCAACTGTGTGATCACTAATCTTGTTCCTACTATCCTTGATTCACATGAACTATATAATTACTATCTCTCAATAAAGATTATTATCTAGTCTTCAAATATTTTTCCCCTTATAACTCTGCTAAAACAGCACAGTTACAACATTATCAGTATTACTTGCGTAGAATATGACAAGATCTGATAGGTCCTGGACAAACACAGAAGGGAAAGGCTCATACCCCTTCTTAATTTGGGAGCACAGTTCATTGTAGATGGCAGGCTTTGAGCGTCTGAGAGCTAAACTGAAATTGTATAGACATACATCTGCAAGATGTATTTTGGCATGATTGGTGGGGTAAGACAAACAGGTACGCCCTGCAGCCCTGATTTCTTTGGCTTCCCACTCATGCTGTTCCATCTCAGCACTCATTACAACTGTGTACACTTTTTGAGTGTGGCCCACTCCTCCAAAATGACCTTGAGCTCTGTCTGGTAGGCATACCTGTCGTGTTTGGCTCCTGAGGATGACATCCTGGAGAACACGGCGGGAAATCTTTATAACAAAAGATTTGAGGTTTGAAGCTAGCCTTGGGTTAGCCTTCAGGGCAAAATAAAAGGGTGCATACCTTAATTTCCTGGAAAACGAGGTTTAAAAGTTCTTTTGGCAGAAAGGACAGGAAAAGCTTGATGATTATGAAAGCCAACACAAATGTGGATAAACTTGTCTTTATTAGAGTAATGATTCTACTTTAAATAGTAGACAAGGGACGGTGATCACTCATTAGGAAGACAGAGTGAATGAAGGGGTCACGTTGGGGTGAGGTCATACCAGGATCAGCCACAGACAGGTACAACAATCCGGAATGGGTGGACATTGATCCAGACTCATTTGCAGAAGGCAAGGAATTTCCAAATTTGAAAGCAAACCCAGACAAATCTTTGCAACTATCATGATTCAAGGGCCATGTCAAAATAGCATTAATTTCTCAATTTACAACATCTCCCCCCTCAATATTGGACACATGCAGTTGATATTTGCGGAGAAATTTGGAATGAACACGGGCAAAACGCCATCTAGAAAACAGTAGTTTCACAGTATACTTGACACCTTTCTTAAAGGTGACCTCACAGGGCCCTACCCAGAGGGAATCCAACTTATGGGCTCTACCACCAGTACAATTCTGATAGGAGAAAACCAGGTCACCTACTTGATACTCAGGGAGGGGGGCTCTAGCAGCATTGGACAGGGAGAGCTCCAGGGCTTTAACCTTGTAAGCAGTAGAGTAAGCTGTTGCCTGGATGTCAATGATATTACTGGTTAAGTCTTTAACATGGGCTTCATGATTTGCAGCCATATCAAATTTGATCAAAGGGGGTTCCAAGATTGAGGGGGTAGCGGCTTCACGTCCATACAGAATAGCAAAAGGGGACTGGCCTGTCACGCAATGCCTACTGAGTTGGTAAGCAAAGAGGGCAGCAGGGAGGAACATATCCCAATTAGCAGCGTCAAAGGTTGTGAGTTTTCTTATGATGGACACCAGGGAGGAGTTTGCTCGTTCAACAGTTCCATTAGTGGAGGGGTTATATAGTGCGGAGAATGATTGATGAGTTCCCATAGCTTTGAAAATAGAAGTAATGAGGCAAGCATTAAAGTTGGTACCATTGTCAGAAAGCAGGACTTGAGGGAAGCCATGTTGGTAGAAAATGTCTTTCAGTAAGAAAGTAGCCGTGGTTTTAGCGGTGATATATTTTGTTGCTCTGGCTTCAACCCACTTGCTAAAGTGGTCTACAGCAACCAAAATGAATTGACATCCAGACCTAGACCAAGGGAAAGGCCCAACAGCATCAATACTCACTGTGTGGAAGGCATGCTTTGGGGGGATGAGTTTGAACTGATGTTGGGATGGGCAAGGGTGTTGAAGCTGACAGGAATGACAGGAGGCAAGGACATCAGGGATCAAGAGGCACATGTTCTTCTAATAAAAGTTCTTGCACAATCAGTCATGAGTCTTGGCTATGCCTCCATGGCCAGTGTCAATGTGAGCTTGGAGGATGATGGCTATCCTCATGCTAGGGCAGACGTAGGGTAGGTAGGATTGTTAACCTTCCTGAAGAGTTCTCTATTGCAAATTACAGTGTCCTTGGATAGAGTCTGTAGCGCCAAGCAGATGTCCTCAGGCTCAGTGGTCCAATATTCAGGATACCCTATTAATTTGTATAGACAATCAGCATCAGCAGGATGAATAGCCAAGATTGGAATTCTGGACAGGCCACCAGTGTTCTGATGTTGGGCTCCAGGACGGTTTATCACAGTGAAATTGTATCCTTGTAGTTGTAGAGCCCAACGCGCTAGCCAACCTTCAGGCTCCTTTAGCTGTTGCAGCCATTTATAGGGAGGAGTGATCTGTGACCACTGTGAAGTGGGTCCCATAAATGTAATGCCAAAACTGTTTCACAGCATGCAGCACAGCCAAAAATTCCTTCTCAGTGACACTGTCGTTCTTCTCTTTCTTATTGAGGACCCTTGACGAGTAGGCTACAGGTTGATCTACTCCTTCATTGTCAAGTTGGGCTAGGATGGCACCCATAGCTACTCCACTAGCATCAGTATACAAGATGAACTCTTTATTTTAATCAGGATAGACTAAAATAGGAGCCTCCTTGAGTTTGGCCTTCAGTGCTTTGATTGCTTGTTGTTGGCTGTCAGTCCATTCAAAGAGGATTTTGCAAAGCAGTTGGACAAGGGGTTCACTCAATTCAGCAAAGTCAGGTATGAACTGTTGGTAGTAACCCATCATACCAAGGAACACCTGAACTTCTCAAAGATTTGTGGGAGGTAGCATCTTGTCAATGGCTTCCACCTTATTATTCATGGGGAAGATTTCAGTTTGAGTGACCTCATGACCTAAGAACTCAAGGCGTTCCTTGAGGAAGGAGCACTTGGAAGGTTTGAGTTTCAAGCCAGCTTCACAAATCTTGACAAAGACAGCTTTGAGGTGTTCCAGGTGATCTGTGAAGGTAGCGCTAAACACAGTGATATCATCAAGGTACACAAGGATGCAAGAGAGCTTTAGGTCTTGTATGATGAAGTCCATAGCCCGTCAAAATGTGGCAGGGGCATTGCAGAGTCCCTGGGGCATTTGAGTGGGTTCAAAAAGTCCTTCTGAAGTGATAAGCGCAGCCTTTTCTTGATCTTTGGGAGATAAGTCAACTTGCCAGAATCCAGAAGCTAGATCCATGGCAGAGAAAAACTTGAACCACCCAGCCGTCTGAGAGCATTGTCAATTCTGGGCAAGGGGTATGAGTCTTTCTTAGTGAGAGAGTTTAGACAACAATAGTCCATTATAATGTAATGTCTGCCATCTTTCTTTTTGAGAATCAGTAACAGGGAAGCCCAAAGACTTTTGGAAGGAGCTAGTAACCCGGCGTCCAAGAGTTGTTTGAGTCCTTTAGACACCTGAGCATCTTCCACCCTACTATGGCAGTATGCTTTGGCACAAAAAGGGGGTGCATCCCCAGTATCAATCTGATGGATGACCCCTTTAGCTAAACCATAGTCTGTAGGTCCAGAGGAAAAGGTGTCACTAAACTGATTGAGCAGGTCCAACACGTCTTTTTGTTGAACAGGAGACAGTTGGGGGAAGTCAGCAGCAGTGAACAAAGAGAGAACTTGAGGTTTGTCCTGAGGCATATTAAAGTCACTGAACGTTCCAAAGGGGAAGAGGGAGGTCACTTGCTCTGCGCCCAATATACAACCATGACCCACAACCTGGCCTTGGGACACCTGCATGGGTAGGGCCGTTAAGTTGGCAAGCAATAACTGTATGGGCTCTTTGTGAGTTTGATCTAAAATTCCAGGACACAGACAGGGTTCTGTACAACTTAAGGATTCATGGGAGTAAAGTTCCAAGAATGATTTTTCAGGTAACTTATACAAAATCTGGGAATTAATCACCACTTGAGAGCCCAGGGGGATGGTGATAGCCGCAGGTGCTAGCAGGGGTACCCCTTCTTCCGCAGGACAGGAAGGAGGAGGGGTACACATAGGTGAGTGGTTCCTATACTTGAGAGAGAAGATACCTGTAGGGTACTCAAGCACACAAGTTTTAAGACGTTTTCCGGGGAGGCGCGGAGGTTCTTCAAAAATCAAAGGAACCTCATACCCTAAGAGCAAAAGGTATCTATCTTTTAGGTTTAAAATCTCATTATATTCTTGGAGGAATTGAGTACCAACCAAGAGGTCATATCTTTCATTCTCAAGGACCACAGTGGGGGAAGCAATAAGGAGTTTCCCAAACCTCATGGGTAGAGCGGAGTAAGCACTAATGGTCTGTGTCTGTGCCATATCAGCTGTGCCATACAACTGTGTGTAGTTGAGGTCAGGGGCCAATTTAAGTTTCTTCAATAGTTTGGAAGATACTACGTTGACTGGGGAACCCGTATCCTTGATGGCTTTGATCTTAACCTTTTGGATTGATACTTCCACGCGGGTCGTATCTCTCCAAAAGGGGGGAAAGACAGCCAACACATCTTGTGCAGCCTCTAGTTTCTTTCCCACTTAGCTATCATGCACTGTAATGCAGGGATCTCCTTATATACAGTTTGTAGCTGGAGAGATACAGTCATCTTTTGAAAGAGAGCTTTGGCTAGCTTGGCAGCTTCCTCAGAGGAATTGACTAAGACAGGAGGCAATGGGCTTGAGCTAGGTAGGGGCAAGCCACCATAGACTTAGCTTCACTTGCAGGTATCCAAGAAGTGGTGGTAGTCTTCTCAGAGCAAAGCTTGTATGGGACAGAGATAGTTTCAGGAACAGCCAAGACGGAATAGCCATAACTATCAGAATCTTCAGGCTCTGATTCACTGGAGAGATTGTGAAACAGATGCAGGATAGTTGGGCCAGAGGAAGAGGGAGCTTCCTCATCAGATGGAGGATCAGGGGGAGACGGGGGAAATTGGTCAGCAGAGAATGTCTCTGTTTCTAAGCTGACCTCTCTTTTCCTGCCTGTTCCTTGGGATCACAACTTTCCACTCAAGGATTAGTGCAAGTGCGTGAGTGATGCCCAATCTGGCCACAGTTATGACAAACTTGTCTCTTAGCCTTTCCACCAGCACCCAGAGTCATAATGTGCGGCATACAAGAGGTAGTCCCAGCATTGCTGGCTTTATTTTTGCATATCACAGTACCTCCATAGGTTAAATGCATGTCTTGTAAGAGTGTCTTATTACTCTTCATGGAAGTGAGTGAAGCCTTGTGTGCCTTAAAGTGTAGGCATAAAAGCTGGTTCACCTTCAAAGCATTTGAGCAAGCCGTGTAGGCTTCCCAGGGAAGTAACTGTTGACTGGTGGTTAACTGCTGGCCCTCAATGTAGAAACAATCTGCAAACTCAGTCAGGGTTTCCTTAGGCTTGATAGCAATGTGCATAAATGCATCCTTCTTGACCTCCAAGCTGGGATCTCCTCCAAACTCCTCAATAAGGAGGAGCTTCATGTCCTCCCAAGTGGCAATGGAGGGGAGCTCAGGGACCACACCTTCCTGGCATGTGGGATGGAGACAGGTGAGGATGTGTTCCTTCTTGAGTTTGTTGGTATCCCTACACATTGCAGTCTTGTAGATGGTTAGAAAGGCGGCAATGGTAGAGGTTTTTTGATCAAATATCTGTTTGAAGGTTGGTTTGTAGTTAGGGTTGATAGACAAGGAAGTGGACTGACTGTTGTCACCCGGGTTGAGAACATTGATGTGAGGATTGCCTTCAAACTTGGATTCAGCAGCAGGTTGTCTAGCCCAGAAGAGTCAAAGGCTTCCCTCTAGAGTGTCCAAGGTAGAGCTTTTCTGCCCACTAATATCTCTGGTAGTGGCGGCAACAGTCCCAAACCTGTCAATCTTGACTTGTTGTACTGCCAAGGTGCCAGCAATCCCATTGACACAAGTAGCCAGAGAGGTGGCCTGAGCAGCCAATGGGGCAACTTGTCCATTTAAGGTCTTGGTAAAACGGGAAAGGTTTTGGACCTCTCTCTCCAGTGTGTCCTGTCTATCAGCTACATCATTGGTCACTTTGGCAAGTTGATCTAGTGCATGCACACAGTTAGCCCAGGGTTGACCTTCCAGACCAGGGCAACAACCATAATTGTTATGAGCTGGAGGATTAACAACTTCACCTTCCACTTCTCCTTCAGATTCAGACAACAAACCTTCATAATTAGAGAGGCACTGTCTTAAATACTTGATTTCACCTTGTAGGTAGCCACCTGATAAGTAAGGACACAATGCAAAGGTCAGGCATTGAAGCAACTGGAGGGGGTTCTGCACAGAAGCTTGACGTTGGGTGGTAGCCTTGAGTTTGGAAATTGCCTCCCATATCTTGGTTTCAAAATCAGAGGGGGTCTCAACAGGAAGAGCGGGAGGAGTCACCTCAATAGACACTACCCTATCATCCACATAACTTTGCACCTGGTATAGAGTGTCACCTAGTGCAGCCTTATCCAGCCTGTATTGATTCTGTAGATGGCAGCCCCAAGTATCAACATGAGCTCCTATCAATTTGAGTTGTGAGTTGACATGATCTCTGAATTGATTGAGTTCACTAACCAGAGTCTCAAAGTCCTGGTGATGGTTTAGCAGAAAAGTCTCAATTTGCTCACGCCACGCCACCTGATGTTCATCCAATTTGCATAGGCAATCCTTTATGTATCCAGGGAGCAAGGAACAAAGGAAGTTCAGGGAGGCAGTTAAGTACTTCTGTGATGCCAATGAGTCACGCTGGTTGTCAGAAATACAAGCAAAGAGACTGTGTGACCATTCTTGGTAGGCCATATTTTGTGCATAGTTATTTGAGACAGTGGTGGCTACAGAATCTAATAGTTGATTCTGGGATCCTAAGGCGAGTTGGTGGTGAACTAGGGCAGGCTGAATGAACCGGTTGACCAGCACATCCATAGTATCCATGGATTTCATCAACGCGGGGGGAGACCAAAGTCCAAAAGGAAGGAGTACAGGTCTTCAGAAGCGTACCTGGGATAGAGGCCAGGGATAGAGTGCATGGCTACCGTGCCAGAATGAAGAAGGGAGCGGGCAGCAGCACAAGCTTTTCATAGTTGAGGGAGAAAGCTGGAAGGGGGCCCACGCAGGCCAGGGAGCCAGAAACAATACCATAGGATTTGAGGGGGCATTGGTGATGTCTTCTTCTAGAGGGGGACTAGAAACTTTAGGTTGATTGGGTACTTCAGAAACATAGGGAGAAGGACCAGAGAATACACGTAGGAACGGGGTAACCAAGGGGCTTGCAGCTCCTGTAGTGAGCACCATTTTGTTGTGTTTGGCTCCTGGGGATGACATCCTGGAGGACACAGCAGGAAATCTTTATTACAAAAGATTTGAGGTTTGAAGCTAGCCTTGGGTTAGCCTTCAGGGCAAAATTAAGGGCACATACCTTAATTTCCTGGAAAACAAGATGTAAAAGTCCTTTTGGCAAAAAGGACAGGAAAAGCTTGAAGATTATGAAAGCCAACGCAAATGTGGATAAACTTGTCTTTATTAGGAGTAATGATTCTACTTTAAATAGTAGACAAGGGACGGTGATCACTCATTAGGAAGACAGAGTGACTGAAGGGGTCACATTGGGGTGAGTTCATACCAGGATCAGCCACAGACAGGTACAACAATCTGGAACGGGTGGACATTGATCCAGACCCATTTACAGAAGGCAAGGAATTTCCAAATTTGAAAGCAAACCCAGAAAAATCTTCACAACTATCACAATTCAAGGGCCATATCAAAATAGCACCAATTGCATGATTTAAAACAATACCCATCTGCAGTGCTTAATTTTGCCAAGTAGTAATTGACACCCAATGGGGAAACTGCCAAAAAAACCCAACAAATCAATATAAAAGTGGGCCGCATTTGTATACATCAGATTGTATAAAATTTTCTCCATAGTCTTGAATACTTGCAGATATCTTAGCATACAACAGAAAGATTACGTCATTACAGGCCCTCATTACCCTTTCTTTAATAAAATTAATAATAGTAGTTGAATTGTAGGGGTCAGTTTTCACCAAAATGGGGCCACTGAGAACTTGATTGGACAAGATTCTAGCAGCAACCACAACTCTGTGCATCTACAAATTCACTGTTCTTTTGTTGATGAAGATGCTGTGGAGTCCCAACTGGAGACGTACCTGGACCAGGGGCATCCGCAGGTCACGTTCCATAATGACCATCATAAGGGGATGGACTTTGTCATTTTTGGTCAAAGTACAGGCACCAGTTGGGGTTTTCTTGGGAGGGGGCTACAGGTGGAGTTGGGCTTGCAGGGTTGCAGTCACAGTGGACTTTGCAAACCCCATTGCGTCCGCAATTTGCCCAAGGGAAATAAGCATCCCTTGTTTTTTGACCATTTTGAGCAAAATCTCAGGAGTGATCAGTTTTCTTCTGCGTCTTGCAGGCTGATGGGCTGGAGGTGGAACGTGACTGTCTTGGGAACCAGACAGTGTCATCTGATTGGCTGTTTCTGGATTCTGGCTTACTTGGGTGGCCCCATGGCTCAATTGGCTTGTTCCAGATGCTATTGCTGATTTGTGATTTGGGTTGGCAGCTGCCTGTGCATGGTGGGCAAACAGGGCCATGCTGGAAGTTGCAGGAGAAAGAACACACTCCTGGGTGGTGCTTGCAGAGGGGACTGCGGGTTGGGAGTGGCCATAGACAGAGGCTTCACTGTTAAGAGACCCAGTGTAGCCCTGCATAAATGTATCAAAGCCATGGAACATCTTGTTGACTTGGTTGGTGTTGGAAGAAGACATAATAAATTCTTATTAAAAAATAAACTCAAAAATAGGGGTGTATATTTAGTAAATTTTATTGTTAAGTATGTTAAGTTGATGATTATTACAATCTAAATTTTAGTTGTTCTAAAATAGAATAGGATGATTTTTGATAATGTCTATGTTTCCTAAAAGAATTAGCACATATCAACTCTGAATCCTTTAACTTCCTGTTTGAGATTCCCATAAATTATATTTATTTCAAATTCACCTCATTTTTGATTTGAAATTTGGTTCTTGGATTTGACAATCCAGCAATTTTGGATTTGTTAAGGTTTACATGTTGTCTATGGTTTGTTTGACATACAGGAAATCTCAAATTGTACATTATAATCCCAAATTTCTGATTCATGTATCCTGCATTTGTTTGCTGAGTTTTGACATTTGTTAGTTGAGTTATCTGCTCAAGGGAATCATAAATTTTCCAATTTAAATAAACCAAAAAAGTCAAATTAAATGGTTGATTTTATTAAATATTTTATTTTTGACTCAGCTGAGTTGCCTGCAAAAGTGATTCAAAATTTGGACTAAGGATTTGAAAATCCCGCATTTGTACATTCAGGTTCTGAATTTACAATAGAACACATGAGTTTCAGTCACAGAACTAATCTACTATGTTTTTTGTGAGCTCATGAAACTCAGTCAACAAAATTACAAACTTGATCCAACAACATAAATATCAAATATCAAATATCAAAACATGAATTAATCTATAATACTGTTATCAGATCATCCTAATTAAGAATAAAATCTAGAATAAAAAAGGACATAAATATTCTGAGTGTCTGTTTTGGGATTAAAATTAATAAAAATATCAAATTTATCCAAACTCATTATCAACAGTGCACATTTACAACCAAAAAAATTAATACAGAAACCTAAAATTCTAATTTGAAATAAACAATAGTGGCTACAAGCTTCATGCTACTATATATGGAATGCTAAAAATTATAATAAATAAAATATATAGATAAAATTATTTTAATTTTATTTTATTTTATTTTTATACCAAAATGGAAGCTTCACAACAACAGGGTGACAATGGACCCATTGTGCACTGCAGTTGTGGTTACCCCATGGGTCAAAGAACAGAGTTAGTGCAACACAAGTGCCTACTCAGGAAGGAGATGGAGGAGAGATCAATAGTGAGGTTGCACTGACACAACCAGCTCAAGGGGAACATAGTGCAAGGGCACAGAGCATAAATCCCAGGGTCCAGAAGCTGACCAGAAAATACACCAAGGTCATCACCACCAAACAGTAAATGATGTCATTACCAAGAGGGTGCTCTTAGTGCACAACCATGTATACCTCTGCAATGGTGTTTTGGCTACCATTCTGGAGAAGGTTAAGCCTGTGCTAGACACATCATATGAGCCCTACATCAGTGATTCCAAAGGGGGAGACCAAGACAAGCTGCCCCAGTATTTCTAAACAACTAAAGGGCAGAAGGTGCTAAAGAAGATTGCTGCATTCTAAAGAAAAGTGACCATGCCCTGTGTCATGCCCAATCCTATGGAGTCAATCTCTACTTCCAAAAAGCCCAAGTACAGTGTCATCCCCAATTCTACCTGGGAGATCTTCATGAGACTCATGGAAGAGATAACTGACTACAAGAAGGCTGTGGTCATTGTCAGGATCTTAGAAAAATCTTCCCACAGGTTTTGAAAAACCTATCTGAAAACAGGGACTGTTTTCTTTTGGAGAAATCCAAGCAGGTTCCAGTTCTATTGGTCAAGGAACACCTGTGGGTCATCTAACAGTGGATTGAGCAGAACTACCATCTTGAACTAGAGATATTCAGTCAATGGTTGGGTCCACTTTTGGAATCCAGGCTTTGGTTTCCACTTGCTACTGTGCAGTCAAGAGTTTACAATTCTCCTGGAAGAAATTTGGGATATCTCTGTACAATTAGAATAGCCCAGACAACAACAAATACTTTCAAAAATACACCAAGATAGTTACTGCTCTCAAGGAGAAGGGGACTGTCAAATTCTTCTACATTGACAAGTTCTCTTTTGCGTTGTCAATGTGTAACAAGTATGATTATGTCCCCAAAAGTGAAAAGAATGATATGTCCTGGTGTGTGGCTGTCTGGTCTATTGCCTACTCTATGGTAGCTCTTCTTGGTCCCCTTAGTATTGAGCTCTACCAGATAATCAAGGGTTTCCACAATAATGGGACCTTTCTGGAATTTCTCTGATTGGTTTGGGAGCACCTGAGGTGCACAAGCCCAGACTTCACCAATGTCATTGCGCTAGAAAACATTGGACTCCACAAGATGGCAGATATTCTCAATGAATTCCAGGTGATTGAGCCTGGTATTAAAATTGCCTCCAAAAAATTGGCCATGTCCAATTTTTGCCTTCTCTTTCTCCCCTCTTATTTTCCATTCCTCAACCCAATCAAGGAGGTCTTTGGGTGGCTAAAACAAGTAGTCAAAAAAGTGGCGCCACCCAAGCCCAAAGACTTGTTTAATTTGCTGCAGGTTGGTGTTCATACCCTCCCAGCTGAAACTGTGGCCAAATTCTATGGTCACATGGATTTGTTTCTCCCTGCGTGCCTTGCCAAGCAGCCAATTGATTAAAGGCTTTGCTGTTCTGAACTTTTTATTTTATTTTTATATTTGTTTTTATTTAGCTTAATTTATTTCAACTTTATTTCTGTGATTCTGCATGTATACCGTCAGGTATAATAAAAATTAACAAAACAAAGCCAATTGAATGAATGAAGAATTAAATGAACAAATAACACACAAAAATATTTACATTTTTATTATGGTTTTATTTGGGGTAGTTTATTTCACTTTTTTATATGATTACAATTATATACTGTCATGTGTAATAAAATTAACAAAGCAAGAAGGATTAATGAATATACAGAATTTTTTATGTATTTATTTGTTGAATTTAGATGATTTGATTAGATTATACTGTAGATAAATTACATATAAAAAATTAAAAATAGTATTTGGGTTTAGAGATTTATTGGGGATGGGAGCTGTAAAGCCACTTCCCCCTTTAGCCTTGGATAGGAAAATCTTCCTACGTCACACCAAAAAATCTGCTCAGAACACAGCCAAGCCTCTGAACTCTCCTGAAGATTTAGCCCACACAGTTGATGAGAGATTTGTGTTGACAACCCTTCCCAGGCGGCAAATGTTGACACCCAGAACTCTGTTCCTACTTGGGAGGAATCCCTAATTAATTTAGACTATTTTTTGGCTTGGGCTCTACTGCACTTAAAAAAATTAAGTCTAAACAATCAGGTTGTGCTACTGCTAAATCATTAAATTCCAGCCCAACTAGATTGAATTGTGTGCTGCACCATTCATTTGACACCAGCCAATCAGAGTTGGAGTTGTAAATTATTGTAAATCCCTCCAGCTTGCTGGATCTGCCTGGCAAAAATTCTATTGCAGCCAATCAAACTTGCGCCCCTGGGTCAGGTGACTTTGAATCTTGAATCCCACTCTTAAAGCAAGACAGGGGACTTTTGGCTCCCTGCTTGCTTATTCTTACAATTAAAGTTTGAATTCTTTTAACTTAAAAATTTGGTTATCTTTGGGTCCCCTTTTGGTCCCTTTTAATTTTCTAAAGTGTTAGTATTGTTTTTCTCTTTTTTACCTTTTTTCTTTGCTCCTGGGCCTCCCAGCGTCTTTCTGAAGCCTCATAAATTTTGTTAACATCAACAACAAGGCTTGTTGCTTTTGCTTTAAAAAACCACTCAAACTTAATATATATTGATTCAATCAATATAATTACCTATTTAAAGTTTGATTATATCTCTCCTTTGCTTTTGCACCATTTACTGCTTCATATACGCTTTAAAGCTTTTAAAACCTGCTTTTGAAGTGCCTATATCCTGCAGTTGCCGTTTGTTGGTTCCTCTTGGTCTTATTAGACTTTCTTGCTTGTTCTTGGTCCCTTTCTTCTTTCCTTCCACCAACACAAATCTAAAAAAACAAATTTCTGTTTGCTGGGTTCTGTTTTAGACACAAGTAAAATGTTAGTGCCTTTTGCTAAGTTTGTTGTTTTCACCCTGGCACCTGCCTTGGTGATGATATGGTGTACCACCCCAGATCTTTGGGGTCATATTTCCAATTTATTTCATCATGTTGACACTAACCCTGTTTAGTTCATGCACATATTTGAGAACATCCCCAGATGGTCTCAGGATATCCTTGCCACCAGCAAGAACGTTGTAAGAAGCCTCACCTGCAATGACCTCAAGTTTACAACCCTTGAACTAGCCCCTTCAGTGTACCCTGGTCTGACTTCCACATTGCCCCTTTCCTCTGAGGCCCCAGTTGTGTTGGTGCCAGAAGAAGGTGAGGCCATCCTGGAGTCTGCCCCCAAGCGCGCCCCCTGGTTGCTTAGTGGGATGATTTTGATGGGCTTGGACTCCTACTTCCCCTAACTATCTGCTATGTCCTCCTTGTGGATACCACTTTGAGCGGCTGTACCAGTCTTGCACTGGATGGTGTCCTGGTGGATCCTTCCCCTAGGATGGGAGCCAAACTTGGTTAGTTTAGCCCCCCTCTCTCACAGGAGCGGCGGAATTTCAGGACATTGCATTGAAATAGACTAGTGATTTCTATTTACAAGATGTATGTTAACATTGGCCATATACTATATAAATTGCGGCAGCTTAAATACAGGAGCTTTGTGATAAAATTGGCCAGGAGGATTTTTTCTGATGGATCTGCCATCCCATATGTGGTGACAAGAATAACTGAATCCTGGATAATGTGCTCTATTGAGCTGCATCTAGGGGCAAATTTTTTCTTTCTAATAAATGGTGCACTTCATCCAGTTTTATTATTATATCAGCCTGGTTGTGTGCTCATGCTTTAATCCACATCAGTACAACAAAACCTAGGTAAGCAATAAAGTGAAGCCTCTGCCCTGAAAACAGGGCTAAGAACTCAAAAAAATTATTTTATAGGGTACAAAAACTTTTTTAAATGACGTAGTGGCAAAGGTTTTTTTCCATTTTTTGATATTCCAGTCTTGTTAGAGCACCAGGAGGCCCCAAAGTCTCCAAGGACGGCTACAACAGCAGGCATTACAGCAGCAAAACTATAGCTAAGGTATTTTATTTTTTATTGAATTTTTTTGGGATATGGGATAGTGTGTGCTTGGTCAGAAAACAAAGTGGACTTCTTCTTGTCCTCTCTCTATCTTGGGTAGATTTTGATATGGCATAGTTCTGACAAAATCCCAGACAAGCATGACAAAGAGCTTGTGAGAGCCAAGATCTGAAATGTACTGGTCAAGTTTCATTTTGAGTGTTGCAGCCAATTCTGAGACCCACCATTCAGTGTCATCTTGCTTTGGTTAGAGTAGAGTAAGTTGTCTATGTTTCATAGGGTATTTTTTAATTTATTAATTATTTCAGAGGCAGTGGCGGGAGTCAGGACCAGCTAACACCTTATGTGGGGGACACAGTAGCTGTAAAAATGTTTGCAATATGTAGGGTTTTGGGTACTGACAGACTTCTCCTTTGGTTTCTTCTATAATTAAAAAGGTTAGTAAAATCTTTTTATTTATTTGATGTTTTATTTTTGGCAACCACCATAATTAACTCATTCTGCAAGTCAACTTACTGAATGTCAACAATTTGTCAACATTCAGTAATTCAACATTATCTTAGTATTTATCCGCCAGAATTAGACATTTCCAAAACTAGGCTAATTTTTCATAATGAATTATTAAGTCAGAATTGAAAAATTAAAAAGGAACAGTCATAATGTCAACACCATTTAAACAAAGGCTTAATTTTAAGCCAAAAACTAATATAATTTACTATTTAAATGTAAGTTTCTTTGTACTTTTACATTAAGGTCAACTCCATTAAGTAATATCTGGATGTTGGCCCAAAATAAGAATCCATAAATTTCTTAATAGAATATACAATATTCTAAAAATAACTACTTTTTATATTTTATACTACTGTTTTTATTAAATATATATTAAGATAAGCATTGAACAAAGACATATGCTAACTTTCATAGTGTTATTTGTATTATTAAGATATTTACTGTTATGTTAAACCCATTGGATTGATATATAGCTTATTTGCGGAAGTCCACTTAGGCCAAAACACATATGTTAAAACTAGAATTTATATATGTATTTATAATGTCAAATTTATGTCAAATTGACACGTCACCTAAATTGCAACAAAGGGGTTTGGCTAAGCAAAAAAAGTGATATAATTTAAGCAAGATTTAATAGGAGAGTTACTATAAAAAACGCTGACTACCTCCATGTTGACACCTTCACTAGTTTATTAGTAAAACACTGCCGCTCAACAAAAAGCACACATGCAATAGTATGATAATTCAGGCCAAAGTATCCAGGGCTGTACTTTAGACTTCCTTCTACAATCCCTATTATTTAGTTTTCATAAGCTACATATGCAAATCTTAAATTTTTTAAAATTTAAAATTAATCAATTTGGCCTTAAAAACCAACTCCAGAAAATATTAACTAAGCTTTATAAGTGATTTACATAGTGTTTTTCTAGTTTAATGCTGACTGTCAGTATGCCAGCAGTTAAAATTAAAGTTTTTTATGCTGAAAAACTAAATTAAATACTTTTGTTTATTGTGACTACCAGAATATCAACTTTTTATTTAAGCAGGGTCTTTTTTCTATTCTTTACTAATAAAATAGCTCTAAAATTACTTTCCATACTTCTATAAACTATTTAATTAATAATAAAATTTAAAACAAGTTAGTTATTTAATTTTATTCATGTTTCACATAATTATTCTTACTTTATGAACTCTACTCTAATTATTGTAGGACAAATCTTCCAAAAAGCCACAAAAGAACCCCAAGTCAACCAAGAAAGTACCCAAAGCCTCTGGAAAGACCCAAAGTCCCTACCCCAACAAAAATCAGCCTAAGAGCCCTCAAAGAAACAGAAGAGAAAGGAGAAGACCCAAGAACCTGAAAGCAAAGAGCCCTCCCCTGACCCCTCCTCTTCTCCAATATGGTACCAATCAGAAGGAGATGAGGTTCCACTAAACAAGAAAGGAAGAAAGAAGCTATTCAATAGTTCATAACCCCAGTCAAGCCCAGATTAATCAAGTTCAAAGGAATAAAGCCTATCCCAGTCCAAGGAGCGCAAGAATTCAACTTCAGATAATTCCCCTCCACTGCCCAATGAATCTACACCTCCATCCTTCTCATCAAGTATCAATAAAGAAGATCCTGATGATTACCTGTCTCACTAGCATCAAGCACCAATTGGCCCATGGGATCCCCTAAAGGTTCAAAATATATGTAATATCAAAGGAGAGTTTAAGCTCCCAAAGAAGTTCCCTTGGTTTTTCCCTCTGATGTCTGTCAAAGGAGGTGCAAGTTTAGTCTGTGATGGCTATTTTTTTAATTGCAACAATCAGAAGAGAGCAGAGAGAAGCAAGCATTATGTGTGTGAAGATAGAAGCTGCACTGCCAGGATCAACACAGAAGGATGGGATAAGGTCACTAGTGAAAAAGGAGAGCACACATGCAATGCTCCAATCAATCTTATTGAAAAGCTTCTAAAGTGGTACCTCTACCAAATGGTCCCAGTCTCCAAAGATGTCAAGGCTTCTGATCTGGCAGTTAAGGCCACCACACACCTAAGTAATGAGAACCTGAAGCTCATCCCTGACTGCAACGAGTTAGTAAAGTACATATGTGACAAACACTGGGATCTAGTCCCCCATAAGAAATCTGCCATGGTCCTAGGAGAGTTAGTCTTGACAGAGGAGTTGAAGATGTTCAATGGTAATGAGGTATTCCTTTTACATGATGATGGGCCTACATCAGAGGCAAGAATCATATGCTATGCTACACAACAAAACCTGGAGCAGTTAAGAGATTCAGAGACCTGGTTATGTTATGATACCTTTGCGGTATACCCTGCCTTTTTTACCAACTATGGGTTGTAAATTCTCATATTGAAGGCAAGGTGCTTCCATTTGCCTAATTTCTGCTTCCTTGGGAAACAAAAGATATCTACACAAGGGCATTTAAAATTCTTCAGTAGGGCATCAAAGCCCTATCTAGTAATTAAAAGAGTCCTCTTGGCCATAAAACTAGAGCCAATCCAGATGATGATGAAAAGGATGAAGCCACCCTTGCTGCAGAACAAGAAGCTCATGATAGAGCACTTGGCCCCTCAACTATAATCATGGACTATGAAACTGCCCAGTATAAAGCTTTTGTAAATACCTTTGATGGAGAGGTCCTAGGGTGTTTTTTCCATTATTGACAGGCTGTCAACAGGCAGCTAAAGGGTCTACCTGAGCTCAGTAAGCTCCATTGTCTAGATACATCAGGAAAGTGCAAGTTCTTAATTCAGTAGTCTGTATCACTAGCCTTTGTAAATCCAGAGCATACCAGACAAGCCTTTGACCTCTTATGCCAGGATCTATATGCCAAGAAACATGAGGATGCCTTCTATTCTTTAATTGAGTATTACAAACCACAGTGGATTGGACGTAAGGTCACTAAGCGCCGGAGCAAGCCCAGAGCCAAAGCCAACTGGAACTGCTACCAGGCAGTTCTTAAGGATGAGATGAAACAACTTCATCTTTGGAGGGCTGGCATAAGCATATCAAGTCCTCCTTTGGGATCAAGCCCAGATACAACACCTTTTATGAGCACCTCAAAGTCCAACAGGGGAAGACTGTTGCATCCATCAGAGATATTGAGAACTGCTCATCTAATAAGAAGAGAACCACCAAAGAAAACAATATCAAGATAATATCAAGGACATTGCCAAGGCCAAATATAAGCTTTCAGAGATTGGGGAATACATCAAGAAGATTGCCACAGTTCTTAATGGCAACCAGATGATCACAGTCTAGCTTTTAATTAAATTTATTGAGTAGCCTAATTTTGTATATAGTTCTTATATGTTCAGTGTAATATTTTTAAATAAATAGTTATTCTAAATAACTCATTAATGATTTATGATACTTTTTATAATAAAATTGGTTAATTTTCTATTGATATATTGATGCCTTAGACTGTAGGATATGGCCTATATTAGTATTTTACTAGTAAATTATATGTTTTTTGTAGCTTTCAATATAAAAAATTATGTTACTGTTTCTGATTATTTTATATTTTCCTATAATATGTAAATTTTTATGTAGTACCTTTTTTATCTTTATAGGTGGCAAAAAAATATTTTATAGTAAAGATAGCTAATTTCATAGTGAATTATTTTTGAAGTGTATTTTTATGATTTTTTAATTGCCATATGTAATTTTTATGGATTTTTTTAAATCTATGTTGTCACATTACCCTAAAAAGTATTTTGAAGCTTAATTTTCATTAAGTAAAATTTTCAGAAAACAGGTTTCTGCTTATTAAAAAAGTGTCAACATTTAGTAGTGTCAGGGCCCAGATTGCCCTGGCCAGTCAGCTGGCCTCTTTAGAGTTGATTAAAAATGCAGCATGGAAACCCACACAAAGCACCTTCCAGGAAAAAAAACCTTTTAACTAGTGAATGGCACAGGATTTGAGAGGCACACAAACCTCATATCCCTGGCTTCAAGCCTGTTATTGAATTTGGGCCACTCACCTATCAGGAAATAGCATATTGGAAGCGCAATTGTTTGATTGCGCAATTGGACAATTGATTCATTGCGGGAACTATAAATAACTGTGGCATCTCAACATGCTGCAAATTTCAAAAGGTTCATGTTATAGCAATCAATGAGATCTCACCCTCTTGCCCAAGCATGCAAATTCTGGATAAAATTGCAAATCCAACTCAAATTGATGCCATCAGTTCTCTGGTGGCACAAAAGGCCACAGAATCTTCAGTAAGTATAAGTAGTGAGGGGGAGAAGCCCTCCTCACTGTTGTAAAGCCCAGCTGTAAAGACACATAAGAACTTACTTTCTATAATTAAAGAGAAAATAGATAGCAAGAGATTGGGTTGAACTTCAATGATAGCTTATCTATCAGATATCCATAGGGTGTTTATTTATAGTATCTCCCACTGTGCAAAGTTTTGCAAGTGGGAGTGCAAGCAGGGAATGAAGAATCTCAAAAGACTGAGTGATGAAGATTGAATTAAGGCATTTGAAATATAGACAAACCTTTTTTCTTCTACTATCTGGGTCTGAATTGTCAATTCTTGGTTGTAGCCAATGGCTTACTATCATGAGGGGAAATGGGCCTAAGTCTTCCTCAAGGTCTAATTTTAGACTGGGTAGTAAAGTTTGACAAGAGTCTGGAACAATCCATGTGGTCTGGGCCTCAGATCCCCATTGGTTGGTTCCAGGATGATGGCTAGGGTTTGGGTTTTGTTCCTGAATTTTTCAAGGACTGCATGGCCTGCTTCCATTTTTATCCCCTAATTCCAGGACTTATCTGATTGGTTCCTCTCAAAAATTTGTGTTCCAATTGGTTTTACGCGCAAGGTAGTCTCTTAACGGGTACTTATTTATTATTAAATGATGCTCAAATACAAAGAGCTTCAAAATGAGTGGTTGATCATTCATTTTGATTTTGTATTTGCTGAGATACACTTGCATTAATGACATCATTTCATGCAACAGGAGTTCATGCAGGGGGGATTGCTTTTGCTCAATTTAGCTCTCAATTGGCCTTTTTGACCTGAGTTAATTTATTAATATAAATTGTAGGCGCTGTTGAGAGCTCTTGAACGCAGGTTTGGGCATTGGCATTTGTTGATTAAGAGCTGAGATATGAGGCAACAGCGCCCATGTTGACACTAAAAATGTCAACAGTGGCTATGTCAACACTTTTAATGTTGACACTATAGTAAAGTGATGACCCGGTTTTACTTAATGTTGTTTCCTGGATGTTGACACTTTTTTAATTAACAAAAGACTTTACCCTAAACATTCTTAATATAAAAAATTATTTTAAAATACTTTATTATACTAAAAATGACCTCAGAGAGTTCAAAAATGCAATAAAAATACCATAAGTAATAAGAATAAGGAGATATAAGCAACTAGTTTTCAGTTTACTATGTAAATTACACTCTTTATTATAAAATTATTTTTTATTCCCATAAAAATTAAAATTCCAATGAACCAAAAATAAAGATATTTTATATATAATAATAACCACAAAATATAAGAAAATTATAATTTAAATTTATTATACTTTGTATAAGCACAACTGAAAATATCTCATACCTTAAAGATAAATTAACAAAATATAAGATATTTCTTACAAAACCACATTAAAACTGTATGTAAAACTTATCATTTATGCCTAAAAAATTAATACACTATAAATAAATTAAAAAATTAAAAGCTTAAAAGTAAAAAATATATAGGCAAAGCAAAGCAAAGTTTATTTGGCTAATTAAAGCCACCAGCAAGAGCAGTTGCAACATCTTCTAGGTACTTCTTTATCTCCGCCACCTTGTACTTCTTCTTCACTACCTTCTGTACGTCCTCCTGGTAGTCTTGCTCCTTGGACTTCCTCTTCTTGGGGGCCACCTGATTGGCCAGGTTGCGGAACTTGGAGACAGTCCGGGCCTGCTCCTCTTGTAGCTTGGAGAAGAACTTGTTAAACTTGGGGTTGGTCCCAAACTTCACCTTCAGGTGCTTATGCCAAACCTCAAGGCTAGAGGTGGTCTTCATCTCTCCCTTGAGGCAGGCGCCTTGACAGTTCCAAGGGGTAATGGCCCCGCTCTTACCTCTCTGGGCAGCCACTTTCTTGCCCATCCATTGCCGCTCAAAGTACTCCAGGTAGCCTTTGAAGATTGTGGAGTGCTTCTTGATATAAGCATCCTCCAGAAGGGCCTAAAAGCCAAGCCCAGTATGCTCTGGGCGCACAAAAGCCAAGGCAGCAAACTGGGTCAGGGCAAAGCGGCACTTCCCCTTACCATTGTTAAGATACTTTTCAAAAAGGTCCTTCTCACTCTTGAGATTCTTGACAAGGGCCTGCCTAAAATGGAAGAAGCAGCCCTGGACTTCTCCATTGAAGGTGGCCTGGAAGGCTCTGAACTGAGCCTGCTCAAAGTCCATAATGATCACCTTTGGCCCAAGTGAGCACGCATGAGCTAGCTGCTCAGCGGCTATGGTTGCCTCATCCTTCTCGGCGGAGGAGGGATTTGCCCTTGTGGTGTGGGTGGGAGGGGGGAGCTGGTTGATGGGAAGGGAGCTCAAAGCATCCTGGACAATCTTGAAGGCTCTGGTGTAGACCTCTGTCTTGGCACCAGTTAGGAGAAAGAACACAAGGGGGATAACCTGGTCATTAAACTGCCCATGAAGGACCCAAAGCTGCTTAAAGAGAGGGGGGCAAGTAGCAAATGTGCCGTTGCACAGCCAAGTGATAGCAGTGTTCAGTTCTCCAGGTTTTGGGTTGTGGCGTAGGCTACAATCCTATCCTTCACTTTCCGCCCATTGTCATGAAGCAGGAACATCTCATCATCCTCCGTCTTCTTGAGAGCATCTGTGAGGACCAGGTCCTTGATGCTGGTGGCACTCTTGGCCAGGGGATTGGAGGCTTGACGCCTATCACTCACAAACTTGACCAACTGGGTGTGAGTAGGGACCCTCTTGAGGTTGGTAGGAGACAGGTACTTGCAAGCAAGCACAGCCAGCTGGGTGGCATAAAGGTCTTTGGAGGTGGGCATAATCTGCACCAGATACCACTTCAGGAGGCAGGAGATGGTAGTGTTGGGCATGATGCAGGTATGCTTGCCCTTTATGGTTTGAACCAGGTCCCAGCGCTCAGTGTTGAGCCGCACAGGGCAGGAGCTGTCCTTACAGGTGTAATGCCGGCTCTTGAAGCCCAGTTGGCATTATTGCAGCTGAAGATATACCCATTGGCCACCATGCCTGGCCCACCTTTGACGCTCATGATGGGGAAAAACTTTGGCAAGGAAGAGGGAACCTTGAACTTACCATCAACGTTGCAGATGTTGTGGGCCACAAGAGGGTTCCAAGGGCCAGCAGGAGCATGGCAAAAGCCAGGGAAGTAATTGGGGCAGGGCTTTGAATCATCCCCTGATGAACTAGAAGGGGGAGAGTTTGGTGGGGGTGAGGAAGCAGAAGGGGGCTTGTTGTGGTGCTCCTCATATTCAGGAGACTTATCCTTGGGTGGGGTCTTTTTTCCTTGCCGCTGCTTCTTGGTTGGCTTCTTGTCAGAAGCCGAGTTGTAAAAACTGTGCTCTGTAAGAGAGCCATCAGTTTCCTCTCCCCCAGTGTAATGAGAAGGGCTCTTATCAGGAGAGGGCTTGGGGGATGGTTTGGGGGTGGTCCTCTTTGATAAGACAGGCTTCTTTTTGATGGCTTTGGTGGGCTTGGAGGGACGCTTGGTACCCTTTGGCTGTTTGGAGGTGTTCTTGTCCTAAAATAATAAGTAAAATGATTTAAAATAAAGCAAAGGATGTAAAAAGACAAACAAAACAACTTAAAAAGCATAATATATAAAAAGTAAATCTCAGATGCCATTTCTTGACATTTAAAAGTTAAAAATTATTTGTATAGTTTTTATTTTATTAAAGTTTTAAATAAATAAATTAAAAGTTAAGAGAAATATGTAAAAGTATTATATTTAGATTTAGATTTAATTTTAAAAATTAAAAATATGAAAGAGAAAAGATAAAAAACAACATATCAAAAAATGAGAAGTTTTTATTGTATAAAACATAAATTTTTATATGTGAGAACTGAAAAGCGTTGACATTATGAGTGACAATTAGTAAAAAAAGCTGAATTCTCACTGTCAATTACAAAAATTGTAGACATTATTTTTGACGACATTCTCACTGTCAACATTATTTTGAAAATTTACTATGAAAAAACATAGTACGCTTAATTAAATTTAAGCAGGCTAGCAAAAATTAACTGTTTCCTGTGTATTTTTATTCACATATAAAAATTAAAAAAAAATATAAAAATAAGTTAAAAAAGTATCAAGGTTCTTTATTTCTTTATTAAAAATTATATTTGGGTAGTGAGAATATGATATTTTACCATTGTGCTTAAGTAAAGTTGTCAATAAGTTGTTGGTAGATATTGAAAAGGGTAAAGTGTCAACAACGTCACTTACAACATTATTTTATATGAGGTGACATATTAATCTAGGCTAAATTGCGCCACTCTAATTTGCTTAACTCCACCCCAGGGAATGATCACAAGCAAATAAACAACATTTACAAGTGTCAACATTATTTTTAATAATAAATTCTACAGTAACTTACATAGTAAGTCACGCTTAAATTATTGGATCACTGTTAGCACCCAATCCACTTAATATATTAAAGCCATAATAAGTGCCACATAAATATATATAACATGAACATTCCAACAATCAAATATATGTGCACTGTATTTTCAATATAATAATTCAATAAAAAAATATTTTTAAATGTGCACTTATTTTTTTACTGTAGATGCTTCAGTTTTGATATTAAAAATAAGTTCAGCTTAAAAAGTGTCAACATTGACACTTTTACGTCGTGAAATTGAATAAAAAAATAAACTAATTTTTATAAGTAAAATTAAAGGAAAAATCAGGTTAAACCAAGTTTTTTATTAAGCTTATTATTAAATTGTGTTGAGATGGCCACAATTTTGTTGTGTTTTCTGGGTTTGCACCCCTGAACGCTTTAAAAAAGAATTAAGCTAGCGCAACTAGCAAAAAACATAGGAGATTTAGAGTTTTGAGTCAACAGTGGCCATGTCAACAAAGTGTCAACATGGGCGCTGTTGCCCATATCCATATCCTCCCAGCCATACTCCTGCTGCCCTTGCCAAACCACCCTGCGCCCTTGACTTGGAGTATTTTCATCCCCACCATCTGGATCTGCCACCAGCTATGAAGGAGATTCCTACTGCTCCTCCTCTCCCCAACGCGCCTCCCACCCAGGACTTTAGCAAGCTGGGGTTTGCCTATATCACAGTATTGGGGCTGGCCAACCAAGTTGTGCCCCATACTGGGAGTTGGCGCCCCCTAGCCACTGCTCTCAACTACCTGGTTTATATAGCGCCTATTGTGTACATGGCCTTCCAGGCCCGTCCTGCCTTTCCTGTGGAAGTCCAGCCGGACTCTGGTATGGGCTGTGATAAGTAGTCTGCATGAGTAAAAACTTAATTCTGAATTTCCAATGCTGTTGAAGTTAAAGTATTTTTAATTATGATTGTTGACATATAGTAAGTTGACTTAAAGAATGAGTTAATTCTGGTGTTTGCCCCCTGGAGATCTGTTTTCATGGACTAAATTGCAGAACTGCTCCCATTGCTCTCCTTAAATGCAATTCTGGTCATGATAGACTGATTTACCAAGATGACTTAATTTGTACCAACCATCATTCATTGCACAGCAGCAGAGACAGATTAACACTTCCATGACCGCATTCTCATCTAGCACAGGAACACCCAAAAAATCATTACAGATAGAGGCCCCCAATTTACCTCTAACTATTGAACTAAGGTGATGAAGGACTTGGGAATCAAGCGCTGTGTATCAACCTCCTACCACCCACAGACCAACAGATAGACAGAGAGAGTGAACCAAATTCTTGAGCAATATCTTTGATGCTATGCCAATTCTGACCAGGATAATTGGGCTAAATGCTTCCCATGGTCCAGTTTGCCTACAAATGTAAATACCACGCCTTCAATGATATGTCCCTGTTCAAAGTTAACTATGGGTTTTGTCATAAATTAGACTGCAAGGATAAAATGGTCAAGGCTATCAGTGGAATTAATCCTGATAGTCAAGGCTAATCTGGTTTGCACCCAAATCCTCTGGATCCAACAGATTTGCATTTCTGATTGTAATTCAGATGTTACAATGATTTGGCCGACCTTTTACATCCAGATGGATTAAGTTCAGGAACTGCAAGCGGCTTCCATAATGGACAGCTGCAAGCTGCGGCCACTCCGGGGTAATTTGCACCCACTATTCCCCGCCAGATTGCCTGGATCATCCCTAGATGGATAGAACACAGATGCAAGAGCCTGATAGACACCAGAAGATGCTGTAATATTCCAGACAATGGTGCAGGTGTTATTAACACTCCTGCATCTATTTTATAGCCTTTCCAGTATATAAAATTCTTTTCTTTCTCCTAATAAAGATATACTTTTACACATTACCTACTTTCTTTTACACTCTACTTAGTTGTTACCTTACATTTAAAGGTAAAGACTTCAGAGTCTTTAAGACTATTATTAGTTTGTGTTTAGGCCTACAACCATACTCTACAAGCTAGTAACACAGATGTTAAACCCAAAGACGTCCATAAGGCCAAAAAAACGACATTGGTGCTCACTCCTGATATGTATTCATCCAAAAAAAAACCTGTAGGAACCTCCCCCAATGTGGTCCTGTTTTAGCCCAGGGAGGGAATAGTCCTCTCTCTGCTTCTGCTTTGGCATACCTGCAAAGCATACTCCAGCAGACACTGGAGATGTCTTTCCTGGAAACCACCAACCAGGATGATTCTCCTCAAACCCCCAGGAACTGCCTGTACTTAGCCAGTTTATGAGAGATGTACAGAGACCTCCTATCATCCAATGCTACCAAACCTTGAACTTGAATGTGGCTATCCCTAATCCAGTGAATGCCAACATAGTTCCCTCCTCCCAGACCTTGGACTCCACTATTCAAGGAATGAACAAAGGAGCAGTTCAAGATGGGGAAAACTTGGCTTGCCTGGCAATCCTGCCAGCATATAGACCCTTCATCAGAGAGAGATTCTAGACCCTGAGCCATATTACCCCCAATCAGCTTAAGAAGGACATGAAGACCATTGGCCAGATGAATGAGTATCTGTATTACTTTGTACACCCTGCTATCTGTCATAATCAATTCCATCTTGCCTGTCAAGAGAACTTTCTCCTGCATCAAGGACAGTTGATTGCAGCCCAGCAGAACTTCTTGCAGACTCTTTACTCTGACCTCAGCTCAAACTTTGGCTTGTTTAATCAACAGATTGCTGAGTTATTCAGAAACCAGATGCCTTTGACTCCATTCATGGAAACTATGGAGCAATCCTTCCATAACTATATTCCCCAGGTGGTTCAGCAAATCCTTAGCAACCATGGGTTGGACCCACATTGGATTTCTGTAGTAACTGGACATGTCAAAAGTTTCATAGACCTCTCCAGGCTATTGTACAGAAACTGGAAAAGATTAAATCATGCTCTACAACAAAAAAGATCACTGGAAACAACACCAATATGCTACATAAAGAAGTGTTTGAAAAGGACATCCAGGAACTCCAATAGGACAATACCTTCTTGTATAGAGATATATGCACTTTCCAGGCCCAATTAGCCAAAGTACTCAAATATCTCAAGGTCATTCATGCTGGTCCCAAATATGACCAACAAAGACAGACTGCATTAGAACAGGTCAACCAAACCTTTGCCAAGACCACTTGTTAGAAGATCCAAGGCTTAGAGGATGAAGTGGATGGACTGATAAATGAAAACCAGATCATCAGAAAAGAGCTCAAGAACACTAGAGCTACTCTCTTCACTCTCCTGGATCAAATTGACCGCCTTACTGCTTGTCTATTAGTCTCCCCTCCCAGAGGAAGAGCAGTACACTTTGAAGAGCCTAGGTCAATTATTAGACTTTCCTTGTGAAGCCAGGCACACTCCTCTGGCAATGAATTATATCAAAGCTATGATTCAGATGATTCTGCACAAAAAAACGTCTCTAGGAACATATGATGACTGAAGCAGTACTGGAGAGCAGTGAAAACCCCTTGGCTACTCCAGAACAAATCAGGTTGCAGGAATTTCAGGCTGCTTCAGAAGCTAGATAACAGGCTTCTAGAAGCAACCGCTCTCCCATCCAAATATCATTCAGCACAAGCAATGTGATCCCCAAAATTTAAGCCTGTTAACTTGCCAAAAATTTATAGGACAAGTAATGTCACCATTTTCTTGAGACTATATGAAAACATAATGTATGAAGCTGATGAGGCAATAAAGAACTATGCTATCTTTAACTGCCTAGATTATAAGACACAGAAAATAATAATGCCCAGACTCCCAGAACGTGGATGGACCTTTGCCAATGTCTCCAATGCTTTAATTGATGATTTTGGCAGCAAAGAGGCCCTCAACAGCTGGGTAATGTCTTCATGGAAGGAGGCATTAGAAAATAAGAAACCTTGCAAGAGTTTGTTAATATGTTCTAACTAGAAGCCCAGACTCTGATCTCTTCTGAAAGCTGCTTCCTTCATTGATGTTAAGTCTGCCCTGCTCAATGCAGTACAACCTAACAAGAATATATCTCTTGCCTTGAAGTCTGGAATCTACAGAGCTCACAACGTCTCTGATCTTATTTGCCACCTGCTCATCTTTAAGGATGACTTTGAAGTCCCCATGCCCTCTGTACCAAGAGCATTCCAGGAAAACAGAAAATCTTCCTATATTTACAAGCATAAAACTGCTGAAAGATCAACCACTCAAGGAACAGCTGGTACCAATAGCAACCACACCTGCTACAAGTGTGTGAAGCCAGGACACATGTCTAGGGAATGCAAGCAAACAGTGCCCAAGGTGCATCACATAAGAGCAGAGGAGTATGACTCAGAAGAAGATCAAGAGGATGAGGAAGCTTCTCAAGATGAGGAGCCAAAAAACTGCTGAGCAGCCAGGATGAGGAGAAATCCCTGGTTGTACATGTATGTGTACCTCCCCTCTCTCCACCTTCTCCCCTCCCACCTGAAGACCCAGATGCTCCTGGCTGTGTCCCTCCACCTAACACAGCTCCAACTTTGGAAACAGCAGACTCCAAAGTTCCCATACTAGCAAGCCCTAGCCACGGCTCCACTGATCCTGAAGCTAGCCTCTTGCTCTGCTATCCTGACTCCCAAGAGATAGAAGAAAATCAGCTGCATAGAATCCTTGCTATCAATGCCCTCACCAGAGGTAGAAGCATAAAGAAGGAACCCTTGATCACCCCTGAAGCCTGGTAAACTGTTGCACTTCCTTACGCTGAGCAGCTAACTCTCCCTGCTACTTAGGTTACACATGAGAGTGATAGTGCCAAGAAAATGGCACAAATCCTCAAGTCTGTTAATTTCTCTGCTTCTCTGGATACCCTCAAGGGATTCAGTCCTACCTTGTGTATAGCTTTTGAAGAATTCCTTAGTAAATACAAGGATATGGATTTCTATTGTGCAACATCCTTAAGTAATGGAATTGATAGAACGGACTGTACCTACATTGACATGATGGTCCACAAGGTTAAATTCTGAGCCATTATTGACTCAGGTTCAACAGGAAGCATCATCTCTACGCAGCTAATCAAAAAATTGAAGTTGGCTCCAGACTTGAACTACCAAGAGGTATTTTGGACTGCAGGTCCACTTACCACTAAAGCCATGGGCGCTTACTTGACATTGCCCCTGCGGTTTGGGAAGTTGATTGTAACCGCCCCTGCTATAGTTCTGGACAACTACAGTTATTATATCCTTATTGGCACAGGGTTCATGACAAGGTATGGGACTATCACCAACCATGGTGATAATACCTTCAAGATCCTAGGTCAGACTATTCCCATGTACTACAATGATGCCAAGATAGTTGACCTCCTCAAGAAGAAGCTTCACTTCATCAAAATGGAGTATGCTGATAGTGATATTCCTGTGACCTATACCTTATGGCACAGGAAGCTTAGGATGCTTCCCTTGTCAACTAAGGAGTACAAAGGAATCCCCTTGTATGCTTCTTCTGTGTTTACCATTCCTTCTGGGTCTCAAGTGATTCACCACACTGGTCTGTCCTTAGATATTCCTTCTGGGTTACATGGTTAAGTCTTTGGCCATCATGGTGCCTCCCGTCAGGAACCTTGGATCTGTCCTGGACTGGTCATTCCTGGACCTGAAGAGCTCCAGTTCCTTCTAGCTAACCTTAGCTCTTTCCCTTTGACTGTGCATAAAAATCAGCTTTTGGGATATGTCAGACTAGAATAACATGCCAACTTGCTCCAAGCTTCACCCTTCACTGGACTTGATGAGCTAGGACTTTCTCTGAATCAACCCTTGATCTTTCCCTTGATCCCTTGTGACTCTCTGGTTGATCTCACTGAACCAGAAAAGGACCAGGCTCTGGCTCTCTTTGACAAGTACAAGGAATTCTTTGCTAAAGATGACTTGGATCTTTGAAAAGCCATTGTAGTAGAGCATACCATTGACACCCAAGGACAGCCTCCAATATGTTTTCATCTTATTTGCTGTAGTCAAGCAAACCAAGCTATTGCTAATGAAGAGCTTCAGAAGTTACTAAGCTCTAGACTGTTGGTACCCAACAAAAGCCCTTGGTCTTCTCCCCTTCTTATTGACAAAAAGAAGAATGGCTCCAACAGAGTGGCCATTGATTATAGAAGACTGAACTCCATCACTAAAAAGGACTCCTACCCCCTCCCATGTATTTATGATACTTTGGAAAGACTGGGAGGATCTAAGTTTTTCAGTACCATGGATCTAATCAGTGGCTACTGGCAGATTGATCTTTTACCCAAGGATCAAGAAAAATTTACCATCATTACTGAGAAGGACTTTTCCAGCCCACACAGATGCCCCAAGGACTGAAAAATGCCACTGCCACTTTCCAGAGAGCTATAGATGCAGTTATGGGTTACTTAAAGCTCACATCTGTGCTTGTATACCTGGACAACATTAAGGTCTTTTCCAAAAACTTCAATGAGCATTTCAACACCTAGAGGAGGTCTTCCAACGGTTACTGAAAGCCAATCTGAAGCTGAAGCCACAGAAGTGTAGTTTTTCAAGTAGCACTTGGAATTCCTAGAGTTTGTGATAAACAAAGATGGTCTACACCTTGTACCTGCTAAAGTAGAAGCAATTGCCAAAATGCAGGTACCAGCCAATAAACGCAATATCCAAGTCTTTCTGGGAATAATTAGTTACTATCAAAGGTTTATCCCAAAATTTGCTACACTTGGTGGCTCCTTGTTTGATCTTCCCCGTGCCAATGTGGACTTCTTTTGGAGCTCTGCCTGTCAAAAGGCCTTTAATGCCCTAAAACAGACTTTAATGTGTGCCCCTGTACTGGCCTATCCTAACTTTGAGAAACCTTTTATGGTGCATACAGATGCTAGTCTTACTGCCATTGGTTGTGTCCTTTCTCAGCTAGATAATAAAGAATTAGAACACTGTTGCAACCAAGTCTATAGGCTTGCCTGCTAACATATCTCACAATACACGGGGGGTGCTTGATGAGCCGCCCCTTGACGTATCTAACGTTATGGATTAATCTGATGGCAATGTCAAATGGCGGGTACTTCATCCTAATTAGGAGTGTTGCCAATTCAACCTGCTGATCCTTGCTCAAGTTATTCCTTGGCTCCAAACCTTACATGGAACTTCCCACTTTGCCACCCCCTTGTGGCCTTGTGGCTTTCCCCATATGGTATATTAAGCACAATATTCTACAATAAATGATACCTTATTCTTATTATTCTGTCCTTTCCTATTAGACTGTTGTCTTCCCCAATTCCAAGTACTGAACTCTCATTGGTTCAGTTGCAACAGTGGTAGCAGAAGTAGGATTTACAACCTATTTTAAAACAAAATTCCCCCAAGAAAGGACAGAGTATGGGCCGCATGGCTACTCCACAACAAGAGACATTCCTTCCAATCCCCGAGGGGGACATTCCCAAAGGTTATGTCATCTATCAAAATCAGCAAAAAGCTAAACCATCCAAATGTGAGTTTCTCAAGTTGGAGCTACTATTCCTTTGGCACACCATCTCTGCCCAAGGGATAAAGCCTGACCCTTCCAAAATCAAGGCCATCACTAGCATGCCGCCCCCCACTGATGTGGGCCAAGTGCAAACATTCTTGGGCATGGTTGCCTATGTACGCAACTTCATTCCCAATTGCAGGGAACTAATTGCACTTCTCACTGAGCTCCTCAATACCAAACAGAGCTTCCATTGGACCCTGCCAGAGATCAAGCCTTCAAGACGTTGAAGCAAAGGCTCACAACTGCACCAGTACTGCAGTTTCCCAACCAAAACCAACAGTACAGACTTGAGACTGACGCCTCTGATAGGGCCATTGGGGGCGTGCTAAGGGTAGAAACTGATAATGGCGTCTTTCTTCCCATAGCATATGAGTCCAAGAAGCTCACCAACTTGGAACAACGTTATCCCATCCATGATAAAGAGCTGGCAGCCATTGTACACTGCGTTGAGAAGTGGCGCTGTTACTTGGAAGGTGCAACCTTCCCACCCTGCGTTCTGACAGACCACAAGTTGCTCCAATACTTCAAAATGCAGTCTCATTTGACACGCCGCCAGGCAGGATGGGTTGAGCGTCTATCCCCCTATCAATTACGCATCAAATACAAGCCTGGAAAGGAAATTGTCACAGCAGACGCTCTTTCACAACTCTATGTAGCGTCTATCACTGGGGACAACAGGTTGGACCCAGACTGGCCCATGCTCTATCTGCACCCTGAGGCAATCCGCTACAAGGGCCTTAACTCGGTCACCATCTCCAAGCTGAAGGACAACAAAAGTCAGTTTACCATTGATGCTGGAAATGTATGCCGCCGGGCAGAGACAGGTGAGAAGACGCCTTACATTCCCATCACACAACAAGGGGACACCATCTTGCACTACCACCAAACCCTGGGTCACATCAGAGGGCATAACCTCTTCAAGATCATGAAACTTAAGGTTTGGTGGCCGCGCATGCGTCAAGACATCTTGGACCTCCTCAAGACGTGTGTGTTGTGTGAAAAGAATACGTCCAAACCTGCAACTCCCATGTCTGTCCTACCCATCAAGGCTATGGAACCCTTTGAGCAGTGGGCTCTCAACATTGTGGGACTGCTTCCCAAAGACAGACTGGGTAAGAAGTATGTTATCACTGCTATTGACTACTTCACTCATTGGCCAGTGGCCTGGGCAACAACCAACCACACTGCCACCACTTTTACCCGCTTTATTGGCAAAGAGATTGTGGCTCACTTTGGGCAACCCAAGCGTCTCATCACAGATGGTGGGCCCAAACTTGTTGGACACGCCGTGAAGGCATACCGCGTCAAGAACGCGCTCCAGCATATAGTCACAACCCCCTACCATCCGCAAGCCAATGGCTGCGTGGAACAGTTAAACAGCTCCTTGGTTCAACTGATTGCCAAGCTCTCACAAGAGCACCCTAACTTTGCGTGGACTGAGCATCTTCCCACTGCCCTACTGATCCTGTAAGCAAGAATCAACAGGGGCACTGGGTTCAGCCCTAACACCCTGGCCTTTGGAACACTGACAGTCTGACAGGGGTTGAACAAGGGAAACTACGGTCCAAGGTTCCTGACAAGCCCCCCTTGGTGCCAACTCCCTCCATAGACCAATGGCGTGCCAAAGCCCAGGAGATCAAACACAAGCAGATTGTGGGAGGGACAAAACACCTCAAAGCTAGATATGCCATAGGTGACCCTGTCTATACCCTCAATCCCAATTCTTCCAAATTAGAACCCAATCACCTAGGGCCCTTCAAGGTAGCTGCAGTCTATGACAACCACACCTACCAACTTGAGGATGCCCAAGGAAATACCAAGAAGCTTCACCATGACCGCTTGTGCCCCTGTTGCGCCATCCCCACACAAAGGTTGTTTGTGCGGACCTTCCCAGACCTTCCGCAAACTCCAGTCCTGGTGTCTGACAACAAACAGGGGGCAAGGGGGGTGTTGCAACCAAGTCTCTAGGCTTGCCTGCTAACGCATCTCACAATACACAGGGGGCGCTTGATGAGCCGCCCCTTGACGTATCTAACATTATGGATTAATCTGATGGTAATGTCAAATGGCAGGTACTTCATCCTAATTAGGAGTGTTGCCAATTTGACCTGCTGATCCCCGCACAAGTTATTCTTTGGCTCTAAACCCTATATGGAACTTCTCACTATGCCATTCCCTTGTGGCCTTATGGCTTTCCCCATATGGTATATTAAGCACAATATTCTACAATAAATGATACCTTATTCTTATTATTCTGTCCTTTCCTATTGGACTGTTGTCTTCCCCAATTCCAAGTACTGAACTCTCATTGGTTCAGTTGCAACAACACACTGTTGGTTATTGTTCTCTCACCTTGAACTGTCATGAACGTAACTACACAGTGACTGAAAGAGAATGCTTGGCAGTAATCTACTTCTAACAGCAGTTTAATATACTTGCATGATGTACTCTTTACTGTGGTTACTGATCATGCCTCCCTTCAATGGTTGAAGACATTGAAGGATCCAGAAGGAAGACTTGCCTGTTGGGCCATCAAACTTCAAGCCTTAAATTATGACATAGTGCATTGTGCTGGTGCCGCTCATCAGAATGAAGATTTCCTCTCAAGACTGCCTATCATTGCCCTTGTGTCCTCTATTACTGATGATCTTTATGAAAACCTACTGGTTGACCAATATTTGTGGGGGAAGAGCCCACCAAAATCCAAAATTTTCTTAAGAAGCTTTCAGTGGACACCAAGGTTAAAAAAGATCAACTCTTTAAGCTTTACAAGGATAACTGGTTGCCATATGTACACCCCTCACTCAGAACAGACTCTGTAGTTGTCTCACACAAAGCTACAGGACATGAGGGAATACAAAAGACCCTTTCTCAGTTACAACAACATTGCTAATGGAAAGTAGTGACCTCTAATGTTGCTGAAGTTCTGGATGCTTGCCATGACTGTAATGTTGAACACCCAAATATTGCAAGATTCCAGCACAAATTGATCCACCCAGGTTTTTCTTTCCATACTGTTGCCATTGATGTAGTGGGACCCTTGCCAGTCGCTAAAGAGAAAAACAAGTACATCATAGTGGCTGTAGATAAGTTGACCAAGTGGGTCAAACTCAAGGCTATCCCAAATCAGTCTGCCCTCACCACGGCCATGTTCATCTTGGAACACATCATTTACCGTCACAGATGTCCTCAGATGCTGTTAACTGACAGCCAAAACAACTTTACTAGCTATATGATACCCAGACTAAATCAACTGATGGGTATCAGAGGCACATTATCCATCCCATACCATCCCCAAGCTAATGGAATGATTGAACAGACCAATAAAAGTTTGGTGCAGATCTTCAGGAAACTAGCACACCAATATGAGTCAGATTGGGACACTTACCTGCCTGCAGCCAACTTTTCTTACAGCATTGGCTATCATAGAGAAACAGAAAAAAACTCTTCCAACTCCTGTATGGACAACAGCTTGGTTCACCTCCCCATCTATACTCCTTGGGAAAGCCTGACCCTGCTGTCATCCCAGAAGCCTACCTCCATAAGCTGGCCCAGACTTTGATCAGAATACAGGCTGAAGCCTATACTGTCAATCTGAGCACCAAGCAAAAGGATTTGGAGCATGCTCAGACTAAGTGCCCTTCCCTCCTCAGCTATCAGATTGTAGATCTAGTCTACTTCTATAGGAACAGAGGCTATGGGCATGAGAGCAAACTTGCCTTCCTATGGCAAGGACCTGTTAAGGTCATCCAGAAGGTAGGTCCTGACAGTTATACACTAAAGAGACCTACCACTGGACAGCTGGTCACTATAGTCCATGTGCAATACATGTGTATGGCTCCTATTGGTCATTAGTAATTCCTCTTTAGGACAATAACCCAAAAAAAGAAAGAGATTACATGGGTTGTTGTTCATGTTGTAGAAAGAAAGGAATAAGGCAATATATGAAAAAAGGCTTTATTGGAACTTACAGTACTCTTTATTTATACCCTTTTCCATTATAGTGGTGGGAAATGTTGTAAATTAGACTGCATGGATAAAACAATCAAGGCTATTAGTGGAATTAATCCTGATAGTCAAGGCTAATCTGGTTTGCACCCAAATCCTCTGGATCCAACAGATTTGCATTTCTGATTGTAATTCAGATGTTACAATGATTTGGCCAACCTTTTACAGCCAGATAGATCAAGTTCAGGAACTTCAAGCAGCTTTCATAATGGGTAGCTGCAAGCTGCAGCCACTCCAGGGTAATTTGCACCTACTATTCCCCGCCAGATTTCCTGGATCATCCCTAGATGGATAGAACACAGATGCAAGAGCCTGGTGGACACCAGAAGATGCTGTAATATTCCTGAAAATGGTGCAGGTGTTATTAACACTCCTTCATCCATTTTACAGCCTTTCCAGTATATAAACTTCCCTTTTTTCTCCTAATAAATATATACTTTTACACATTACCTACTTGCTTTTACACTCTACTTAGTTGTTACCTTAGATTTAAAGATAAAGACTTCAGAGTCTTTAAGACTTTTATTAGTTTGTGCTTAGGCCTATAACCATACTCTACAAGCTAGCAACACAGACATTAAGCCCAAAGACGTCCATAAGGCCAAAAACACGGCAGGTTTGATCTCACTTGAGACCCCAAGATTGTCAAAAAGGAAATCAACACTACTGGACGCACCTGGATTAAACAGATCCATGACACACAAAAAACTTACCTAGCTAATCTGAACCGTGCAGTACAAACATACAAAGCCTTTGTTAACCATAAAAAACTCCTGGACAACCCTTGCAAGTGGTGGATGAAGTATACCTAGACTCCTGGAATGTATCCCTACATGTGCCTTGTAAGAAATCATCTCACAAAAGAAGTGGCTCCACAAAATCACCAAGCTAGTTAGAGAAGTTGCCTACAAAATGGACCTACCACCCTCCTGGAAGATTCATAATGTGTTCTGCTGTTCTCTGCTGTTCAAAAAGGATGGAAAGTTGCTTCCCCACCAATAACTCAAGACAGCCCCCCACCCATCCAAACAAGCTGCACTGAAGAATATGAAGTTGAATACATACACGGCAACAGAACTCACTACCAAAACCCCCAGTACTATATCAAATGAAAAGGATACTCACTAGAAGAAAGTACCTAGAAACTCCTGAGTAACCTAGCTAATGCACAAAAAGTCATTAAACTCTATCTGGGCAAGAAAAACCCAAAAGAAGGGCTTCAGGAAAAAGAAGGAGATGGTGTCAGGAATAAAAATTATTTTTCCCTTAAAACCCAGGCCTTAGAGTGGAATTTGACCCCTGACCCTGAATTCCTGCAGGCTGCCAGCCCTGAGAACCAAAAAAGCTGACTTCCTGTGTTTTCCTGAGGTTGAACTCCCGCAAGCTAAGGTTAGAAGAGACTGTTCAAACAATGAGGCCAGCCAAACTTGGGCAATCACACTGCCAAACAAGGTTTTAATCAAGGTGCCTAATGAAGGCAACAAAACATCAACCATTAGCTTCATAAGTTTGAAGGCTATACCAGTGGCCAATTAAGAGCCACCCTTAGGAGGAGATAAGGGCCTGTGGCCTGACCTCATGACTGCAATCATAGAGCCAGAAAATTAAGTTGCCAACTTGAGATTTTTAACCTATGAAAGAACTCCTGGCCTGGGTGCCGTTTTGTTGCCTTTAAACCCAAGCACTCAGATCTTCCAGGCTCATTTTCTCTAATGCCCTGATAAACCCTCATGAAAAATATTAAGTTTGAAGGACAGATGCTATATAGACTCAAGGATCCTAAATTCCAAACTTATTGTCATTTTTGAATAAAGGTTATGCTATTTTTGCTTACACAACTACTGCCTTATTTTGTCTTTGCCATCTATCAAATCAGGGTAGGACACGCCATTTCAAAAACAGCATCTTGAAAAACGCTATCTTGAATTTAATTCAAGATGGCGTTTTTTGCGTTAGTGATTTTGAATCACAAAAAAATAAAATAAACAATAAAATAGTTAAAATTTACATATATCTTTATAATGCAGCATTTTAAATTTACGCCATCTTGATTCTGTCACTTTGAGTCAGATTAATTAAATCTTATTTTGCTAACTTTATTTACATATGAAATCACTTAGTGTGGGGCGTGTTTACTCCATCTTGACTTTACGTCATTTTGAATTATGCCATTTATCTTAAACTAAAATAAGCTTATATCCAAACTAAAACAAAGTCTGTGGTATAGTTCCAGAAGATGTTCCTATAGTATTAATCTAAGACACTTATAAAAGGAACAACCTAAAAAGACGCCACTATGATAGTCCTTCTAGTGATTGTCATTGCTGGGTAAAAAAAACAGTTTTGTTATATGTATTTTATAACTTTATTATACATGGATACATTGATAAGGGTTCTCTTAATAAAACATTTTAATAGTGATTTTAATATGGAAGGGGGTGATTACGCCATTTTAATTTATGCCACTTCAAATTCCACTGGGTTTCATATCACCCAATAGATTTGATGCGCACAATGAATAGAAGAAAATAAGGGGAAATTACATATAACGCCAGGCTACGCTATATCAATTCCCCCACCGCAATTCTTGCTTTCCACTTTTCAAAAGTACTAAATCACACCAAAAACCATATTGATAAAAAATGTAAGAAATTGCCTGAAACTTTGCAAATATATATATTTTGGCCTCCTCTGAACAACTGGGTACTTTTTAATCCCAGTTGTATAAGCTAGTTTTTGAGAAATTCAATTTTTGCTATTTGGCCCAGTTGAGGTAGCTCTACCGTAAATTTCTTAATTTAATATAAAAAATGGTCAAAATCACTATGTTTTTGAGCTACAGCACCTCAATTACGTCACTTCAAAAACGCCATTTTGACTGCAAGTTTTCAGTCAAAACTCAAAGTTTTGCATACTTGTGTTACTAATAAAAAAGTTATTTTTACAAAATAAAAAACTTTGAAATTTTGATAGTATATATTTTTAAATCTCCTCTACAATTCTATGTAAAAATAGTTACTACTTTAATAGTAAAAAAATTCTCATTTTTACCTTTAAAAACAACCCCCAAATTGCTCATATTTTGATACTAATTCACTTTTAGATGCCTCCCAAGTTAACTGCCAAAGCTGCGCCCAAGGCCTCCAAAGGCAATACCACTCCTCCCAAAGCCAATAAGTCCAAAACTACTTCTAAAAAGCAGTCTGCTAAGGGTAAAGCTCCCCTCAAGACACCTACGCCCTCACCAGAGCCTGAGGAAACAAGCCTAACCCCTCCTCATTCTCCTTTTTTTTACTCCCCTTCAGACCCTCAAGAGAAGTTGTTCAACTTCAATTGCCATTCTGACCCCATTTCAGAGCCTGAGGATGAAGAGGAGCAGGAGCCTGTTGCTCCTGCTGATGAGCCAATTGAGCTCTGGGATCTTAACTCAATCCACAATGTATGCAACCAAAATGGCACCTTTGCTGTTCCAACAACGTACCCTATCATCTATCCAATTATGACTAAGAAAGGGGGTGCTGGCTTTGTCCACAAGGGCTACAGCTTCAGCTGCAACAACAAGAAGAAGCCTATCTGTCAATATTACTTCAAATGTGATAATGTTGGCTGTCTAGCTAGACTTACCACCTATGGGTTCACTTGGTTTAAAGCCCTGACTATTGGGCATGACTGTGCCAAGCCTTTTGACCCTCTATATCAACTGATCTGCTGGTTTCTTTGCCAGGTGATACCAACCACAAAGGACCAAACTGCAACTGAGGCCGTAAACAATGCACTCATTAATCTAAATGATACCCAACTAGCAACAGTTGGTGGCGCCACAAAACTACAGAGATATCTCACTGACCAGAGATATGCTCTGAGCACTGAAGGCGTCAGTGCTACATCAATTGACCAGTTGATTCTAACTGGGGAGCAGACGCTTTTACGGCATGAAGAGAGATTACTCCTCCATGATGACAGCCAAAATAGCCATGAGCGCATTATCTGTTTTGCTACCTCCCAGGATCTTTACAATCTTCTCAACTTCAAGACCTGGCGTACAGATAAAACTTTCTCTGCCTGTCCAAAGCTATTTAGCCAGCTTTGGAAAATTCACGGGCAGGTGAGAAATTTTGTTCTTCCCCTGGTCTTCTTTTTTCCTCCCAAATAAGAAGCAGGAAACTTATGTCTAAGCTCTTTCAATTTTGAAGGCCAAGTTAGATGAGATCCTCCCAACTATCAAAGAGGAGCCAAAGGAGACTAGAGAACGCAAAAAAAAGGCCCAGTCCCAGAAAGAGGAAGCCACCCCAATCAAGAAAAAGCCTGAAAGCCTTCCCTACTATGAATATCTGGTAGCGGATTTTGAACAGGCTCAGGCAAATGCCTTTATTTGAGTCTTCAAAAGCTCCCTTCAGGGATGCTACTTCCACTTCCGGCAGGCACTCTGCCGTCCCTCCAAAAGTGCTCTGATCTTCATGAGCTGGTCTACACTAAAGGCAAAAAAGAGGCCAAGGACGTATTCAAATGTTTTGCTGCCCTTGTTCTAGTAAGAAAGGAGGAAACCAATGCCTTCTATGACACCCTCCTCTGCCATCCTTACATTATTGCTAACCAGGCAGCCTTTGCTCCATTCATAGAGTATTTTGAAACTCAATGGGTTGGAGTGTTTCAGGGAGCACGCTGCATTAGAAAAGGCGGTGACTCAATCCAGTGGAACTGCTTTAAGCAGATAAAAGATGGCCTGATCAAGAACACCTTTTCCCTTGAAGGGTGGAATAGTCAATTTGCCACAAGGGTTTGGGTTCATAAGCCTAAGTTCAATAAAACCATGGTGCATATCAAGACCCAACAAGCCATCTCTGCCTGCCTCTTCAAGATTGGCATGAAGACCAAGGATGATCTCCCAAGCAGACCAAAGCAGTGAAAAAGTATACAGAGATTAGCAAGGTGGCCCTTGCCTACTATCCCAAGGATAGCAAGCTTGAGCATCTCCAAGCAATCTCAGTTGCTCTTTCTACTAATATTTGAGCCCTTTCCTAATAAAGTATTCTTTATCTTCTCTCTTTTTTTCTTTAATTTTATTATTTTTTGACTTTTTTTAGTATTTGGTACAATTATATGCTTATTTTAAAGTATAGTTTATAGTTAAAATAGATTAAAATGGTTGTTTTGAGTATATTTTGACTTTTGGGCTTTACGCAACTATGTTGCTACTAATTAACCCCATTTTTATTGCAGATTTGGAATTCTGAGGCTTTTTTAAGCCTAGAAATGTTTTTTGAATCTTATTTTTTGAGAATTTTTTGGGTTATTTTTGGAGTTCAAAAAATCTAAAGTTTTAAAACCGTTTTTCCTTAGTTAAAATGTCGCAAATCAAAATGGTGTTTTTACTATAAAATCAAAATAGCTAAATATCAAGATGGTGTATTTTGAGATAGCGTTTTTTGAGATGCCGTTTTTAAAATGGCGTGTCCTACCCAAATCAGTACAAGATTATCTGGCCCTCCTGCCCCTCTGCCTGCAAATTCCTGTTTCCAGGTGCTTTATTTGGCCCTGTTTACTTTACAGAGTATCCTATGAAACCTGAATATAAGGATTACACCTCAGAAAAGATTCTTAAACTAGATTCCTGTGATGGTCCACATGTTTGGTGGTTTGTAGGCGGGACTAATGTTGGCCAAGCAAACGTTTAGTTGTTTGTTGCAGGTAGAGGCCTAGTAGGTAACATAGGACTACTAGGGGGTAAGATGAGCCTAGTAGGTAACATGGGGCTACTAGGGTAAGTAAGGCCTGACTGGTAGGTAACAAAGGACTACTAGAGGCAGATTTTGCCTCCACCCAGCAGAAGATACTGTCTGCTTTGGGCTATAGTGCTTCACCTAGCAGGGAACTGTGGCTGCGGGAGAGTGAAGACTGATATAGCAAGCAGGGAACTTTGTCTGTCTGGGGGTGAGAAGGTTTTGGACCCCTGGCAGGTAACGCGGGCTGCCAGGGAGGGAAAGAGCCTTGAGAGCTCTATGTACCCTGATACACTTACAGGAGGTGTGGGTTTCCTGGTCACCAGTCCCCATAGTGTGTCCTGGGTTGTAGCCAGGGACCGGCTTGGAGGAGTCGTCATTCTCCAACAGAGGTGAAGGATTGGTGAGAAGCTTATACTTGGCTTGCATAAGGGCAAACTCCTCCAGTACCTTCCCAATCACCAAGCAAGCGTCTCTACTGTATACCTGGACTTCAGCAGGCACCAGCCCTTCTGTAGGCCAATACCAATCCTGTAATAGTCTCGCAAACTCTCCTTAATGAACTCTCTTCCTCTATTTGTCATCTCCAAATGCCTCATCACCTTCTCCCACTCCTCCTGGGCAGATTTACTAGAGGCAAACTTCCTGCACCCTAGGCAATAGGATTTCTCATCCCCTGGGCTAGGATAGAAAATATGGGGCAATTGACTCATGAAACTTATATTCTCTTTTTACACGGAAAATTTGTATAGGGGTTGTAATAGGCGCTTTATTTACTGTCATAAGGAAGATCCCCTTAGAAACCTTATGAGATATGGCCTTGGGGTAGGGAATAATAAAGGATTTGTGCCAATACTTGGAGTCCTTCAACAATCTCTTGGACTCCTTGTACTTGGTCTTTGACTCCTGCTCCTTGGTCTTGGGCTCCTGCTCCTTGGTCTCGGGCTCCTGCACTTTAGTTGTGGGCTCCGGTGTCTTAATCTTAAGCTTCTGCGGTCAGACCCAGCTCTGGCTTCCTATCCTTGGTCTTCTGCTCCTTTTTTAGCTTTTGTGGCCTTTGTAATCCACTTGATTCAGTCCCTGAAGAGTCTCAGATAGCTCTCTCTTTTATAGCTCCTTGTTTCAGACCAAAATCCTCTCTTAGAACTCTGGTTCTTTAAAGCATAAACTATCCTGTTTTTCTTCTTTTATAATATATTAAACCTTTAAACTTACTTCAGCCAATGAAAGCCCTGAATTTTCTGCTTCTGCTCCTCATTTTTAGGCTTTAACTTTTAAGTTAAAGCCCTTAAAAAACTGATCAAGTAGACTCCAGTTTGCAGCCAATCATACACCTTGCTTCTCTGGTTTTGCCAAAACAGTTTACCCAGATGACCTGTCCTTGACCCTGGTTTGAACCCAAAGCTGTCTTGCTCCAGGTAAACAACTGCTCTGCGCTTTGAACAATTTTGCCGTAATTCCTGTCACGTTTCCCTGGCAAATCTCGAGCGCTTCCACATATGTTTTACTTAGGCTATTTTTGACCCTTTGATTTTTCAACGTTTCTCTGTGTTTCTCTGTGTTTCTTTCAACGTTTTGCACCTTTGAACCTGCCTGTTGCTCTTCCTTTTGCCTTTCCTAGTTGTTATTGGCAAAATTTTCTCTTTTGCCCTCACAGTTTCTCTGTTCTTTTTCCAGCTTCTTTCTGTCCCATTTCCTCTTCAATCCCTTTTCTAAAAATAACATATAGTTCTAACAAACTATAGGTTATTTTTCTTCTCTTTTATTTTACTTATATGATTTTCAATCCTTTTTAATCATAATAAGGCAGTATTTAATTATTTTTTAACTGCTTCTTTATATCTAAATTTCCTCTCAAAAGTCACTAAACCAGGTCTTCCAGCCTCTGCATCCAGTCCAGCTAGTTCATCCTCTCAGCTCTTCAGTTCTTTAGCACCAACTTCCAGTCCTTTGGCCATCCTGAATTATGATCTGCTAGTCCTTCATCCTAATCTTCTTGTCCTTCTGCTTATCCTTAACCAGTTTCTCACCAAATCCTCACTAGGAACCTCCTTTGTTCCTTTAACACACTGAACTATATTGGTTCATTCCATTCAATATGAATTAAATGTCCATCAACTAGCCTTCACTGTGACCAAACATTCCCTCTTGCTAGTTTTCTCTGTTGATTCCGTGAACCACCTTGGTTCTTTATCTCAGCCCCCATTACCAGAACTTGTAGACCCAGGCATGAGTTTACATTAAACTGGCGTTTGACTGGGCCCTTGCAAGTGTCAATCCACTTAGGCCATTCAACCATAGATCAATGTCTATGTGTTGTCTTTACTCACCCAGGTGATTAAGTCTGGGCTTTCAGTTGCAGAGTAATCAGCTCCACTTCCCAGAGGCCTGATCACACCAAGTTCTGCAGCTTGCTTTCCCAAGCAAGCCACCTTGGTCACACCTCTGAGCAATTCTATACCCTCCAATGCTTAATTTGGGTTCCCCCAAAGCTCCCATAAGGGCATAAACAAGGCCACCCTACCAGTCTTTTAGGTAGGGTGCTTGCTCACAGACCTCCTGTAAGTGTATTAGGGTATGTTGAGCCCTCAGAGCTCTTCCCCTCCCTGGCAGCCCGCGTTACCTGCCAGGGGTCCAAAACCTCTTCCCTCCCCAGACAGACAAAGTTCCCTGCTTGCTATTTCAGTCTTCACCCTCCCGCAGCCACAGTTCCCTGCTAGGTGAAGCACTATAGCCCAAAGCAACCAACATCTTCTGCTGGGTGGAGGCAACATCTGCCTCTGGTAGTCCTTTGTTACCTACCAGCCAGGCCTTACTTACCCTAGTGACCATGTTACCTACTAGGCTCACCTCACTTCCCCTAGTAGACCATGTTACCTACTAGGCTCCCCTTACTTACCCCTAGCAGCCCTATGTTACCTACTAGTTTACAGTGTTGTCAGCTAACCACACATTGTCACTCTTCAGCATATTGTCTTTATTTGAAGCCAAATCAACCCTTTCCTGCAAAACAGCACACATGTGGATCACCACAGGAGGTCTGTGAGCAAGCAACCTACCTAACAGACTGGTAGGGTGTCCTTGTTTATGCCCTTATGGGAGCTTTGGGGGAACCCAAATTAAGCATTAGAGGGTATAGAATTGCTCAGAGGTGTGACCAAGGTGGCTTGCTTGGGAAAGCAAGCTGCAGAACTTGGTGTGATCAGGCCTCTGGTAAGTAGAGCTGATTACTCTGTGACTGAAAGCCCAGACTTAATCACCTGGGTGAGTAAAGACAACACATAGACATTGATCTATGGTTGAATGGCCTAAGTGGATTGACACTTGCAAGGGCCCAGTCAAACGCCAGTTCAATGTTGACTCATGCCTGGGTCTACAAGTTCTGTTAATGGGGACTGAGATAAAGGACCAAGGTGGTTCACAGAATTAACAGATAAAACTAGTGAGAGGAACTGCTTGATCACAAAGAAGGCTAGTTGACAGACTGTTAATTCATATTGAATGTTGGAACTGTGATGGTTCATATTGAATGAGGATTAGTTGATGGACTAGTGAAGGATGAGCTGAAGGACTGCAAGATCAGGATGCAGGACTAGCTGATCATGATGAAGGTTGGCTAAAGAACCAGAGGATTAGGATGCAGGACTAGCTGGTCTGGATGCAGGATGAAGCTGCTTTGAGCACCAAGATAGACTGATGGATGTTTAGCTGAAGAACTAGGAGATGTGGTTGAAGAGCTGGGTAAAGGACCAGAAGATGTGAGTGCAGGACCAGAAGTTGGTGTTGAAGAACTGAAGGGCTGAAAGGATGAACTAGCTAGACTGGATGCAGAGGCTGGAAGAGCTGATTTTAGTGACTTTTGAGAAGAAATATAGATAAAAAAGAAGCATTTAAAGAATAATTAAACACTGCCTGATTATGATTAAAAAAGGATTAAAAATCATATAATAGAAAAGAAAGAAAAGGAAAAATAACATATAGTTTTAACAAACTATATGTTATTTTAAAAAAAGGATTGGAGAGAAAATAGGCCAGAATGGAGCTGGAAGAAGAACAGAGAAACTATAAGGGCAAAAGAGAAAATTTAGCCAAGAACAACTAGGAGAGGCAAAGGGACAAGCCGCAAGCAGGTTCAAGGTTGCAAAACGTTGAAAAAAACACGGAGAAACGTTGGAAAAATCAAGGGGTTGAAAATTGCCTAAGTAAAACATATGTGAAAGTGCTCAAGATTTGCCAGGGAAATGTGACAGGAAGTACAGCAAAATTGTTCAAACCGCAGAGCAGTTGTTTACCCAGAGCAAGACAGCCTTGGGTTTGAACCAGGGTCAAGAGCAAGTTATCCGGGGAAACCTTTTTGGCAAACCTGTTGAATTGAGGAGCATTATTTGCTGCAAGCTGGAGTTTATTTGATCAGTGTTTTGAGGGCTTTAACTTAAGAGTTAGAGCCTAAAAAATGAGGAGCAGAAGCAGAAAATTCATGGCTTTCATTGGCTGAAGTAAGTTTAAAAGTTTAATATATTATAGAGAGAGAAAAACAGGATAGTTTAAGCTTTTGAAAACCAGAGTTCTAAGAGAGTATTTTGGTCTGAAACAAGGAGCTATAAAAGGGGAAGCCATCTGAGACTCTTCAGGGACAAAAAGAAGTGGATTAGAAGGCCACAAGGACTAAAAAAGGAGTTAAAGACCAAGACCAAGGTGCAGAAGCCCAAGATAAAGGAGCCAAAGCTGAAGCAGACTGCAGGAGCCCAGGTTTGAGGAGCAGGAGCTCAAGTTTGAGGAGCAGGAGTCCAAGTTCAAGGTGAAGTAGTCCAAGACCAAGTACAAGGAGTCCAAAATATTGTTGAAGGGCTTCAAGTATTGGGAAATCCATATTGTTTCTTTAACCATCCAGGCTGTATACCAGAAGGTTTCTAAGGGGATCTTCCTTCTGAGAGTGAATAAAAGCCCATTTTTACCCCTATACATATTTATGAGATACATTTTCCCCTTACTAGAGAATGACAACCTCTTTCAGCTGGTCCCTGGCTACAATCCAGGACACACTTGGGGACTGGTGAACAGGAACCCCACAATCCCTTGGCCTGCATACAATCTATAGTTAGATACAACCGTCAAGGCTCCTGGATCCTATCAACACCCAAGTTGTTTAGAGGCAAATTCAACTATCTGCCTGTCTATAAACTCAATATGAAACTGCCTGTGACCCCTAAGCCAATGCCTGCCTCCTCACCCAACCTCTCAACCAATTACACTGACAAAGTGTTGGAGATTGTGTACATCACTTTCACAGGGGTGATTGACACTGTAATCCTGGCTGCTGGCCTGTGGTCCTGGGTGAGAAAGTATTTCTCCTACCTCTTTAAGTTAGCTCATCTCTTATGGTGGGCTTTGCCCATAAAAAACCTGGCCCAAGTGATCCTGGAAAATGACAGGGCAGCCGCCCAAGAATGGATCCCTGACAAATATTATAAGTTGCAGGTTTCAATTCTAAAATTGTTGAATTATTTTTAAAAATTTATCTAAGCCAAAAATCAATTAAAGTTTTAAAATTAATTTTATTTTAAAATTTGAATAAGTTAAATATAATTAATGTAATTAATTCTTAAAATATTAAATCTGGCACTTAGGCATAACAAGAAAACAATGATGTATAATAAAAATCTAATTTTTTCATTTAAATTAAATTTGATTTAAATTCAAGGCTATTTGTTGTGCCCTTCCCCAAAGGGAAGGCTTTAAAACAGCACTAAGGAATTCAAAGTTCAAATTTATATTTGAATTTGATTTTATTAGTTTGTTTAAATTGAAGCTTATCTTGATTTTTGCTTGTTTTTGGGTTGCTTTTGCTCTTGGGTTTCCTTTTGCTTTTGCTCCTTTGTGTGTGTAGCTTGATTCAATTCACTTTTATATAATTCCTATTATAAGATAGGTTTATTTTTACTTTTTAAACTCCTTGGCTTACGCAACTGCCGTTCTCCTCACTGCTTCATGCAGATCTTTGGGCTCTTGTTGCCAGCTGCTTCCCCATCACCATGTGTTCTTCCCCTCTGCCAGTCAATCACATCTGTTTAGAAAACTCCCTGTTTTGCCCTGAAGATCTCCCCAAGACTTGGTTTTTCTTGCCTATAAATAAAGACACCAGAGAAGTAAGCTTTTTAAGCTGAAATTCTAAGTGGTTTTTTCCCAATCACTGTTTACAGGTTTTTTACTTCAATTATATTTTTCCTTTCTCCAAATTCTAACTTCAAAGCTTGCTTAGGTTATCATTTTTAAAATTAAAAGAAGCTTAGGTTTAGATTAGATACCTTGTTAGTTCTTAAATTTGCCTCCCAGGCTCAAACAGCTAGCATAATTAGAATGAAGATAGTTAGACAACAAGCATTTAGCTTGTTGTCACCATTTTTTTACTTTAGGGATAATTTGGCAAGTTTTATGTTGAGATATTCCCACAGGGAATATCCTGACGTGGATATACCTTTGGTTACAAACAAATCCTTATTTAACACTTTATTTTATATAGTTTGTTTAGGATTAGTTAACTCTATGACACCTTTTGTGTCTAATCATAAGTTTTTGGCAGGTCTTTTAAAGGTACTCCAACAAACTGTTCCCACTTTTTTATATCTTTTAAACTTAAATCCAAACACTTTACACGGTATAGTTTATAATCTTGCGCCTTATTGGGCAAGACCTTACACTATTCTTAATGATTTCTTAACTTAATTTGATTTAGCTTCATTTCAAATTTAAATTTAACCTGAATTTTATTTTTATCTGACTCTGCTTCAGATTAAAATATACAGTAGTTTTCAAACCTGTTGAGATAAACATATATTATTGAGTTTAGACCACATGAGCTTAGTCTAAAAACAAAATCAAAGTGGATCCAAATCTATTGTAATTTAATATAAATTCCTTAATTTTTGATTTTGTTTTTAGACTGAGTCCATACATTCTAAACTGAATAATATGTTTATCTCAACAGGCTTGAAAACTGATGTATTAATTAGCTTGTTGTATTTCAGATTCAGATTAAATGTTATGTTTTTGTATGATTCAGATTAAAATGTGAATATCTATTATAAAACTTTATTTTATTTATGTTTAAATTTGATTTATATTTGATTTGGATGTAGATTAAATTTTACTGGGTTAAGGATTTCAAATTATTTTTTATTTAGATTTGATTTAGTTTTATATTCAATTTTACCTGAATTCATGATTCCTTTTTTTGAAGTAAATTGATTTAGATTTGAATTGAATTTGCTTTTCATATTTTACCTTATTTTATTCTTTATTTGAAATTTTGGGATTTAGATTCAATTTTATGGTAGGACACACCATTTCAAAAACAGCATCTCAAAAAACGCTATCTCAAATTTAATCTGAGATGGTGTTTTTTGTGTTAGTGATTTTGAATCACAAAAAAAATAGTTAATAAAATAATTAAAATTTACATATACTTTTATAATGTGGCATCTCAAATTCATACTATCTCAATTTTATCACTTTGAGTCATATTATTTAAATCTTATTTTGCTAACTTTATTTACATATGAGATCACTTAGTGTGTGGCGTGTTTACGCCATCTCAAATTTACGTCATTTTGAAGCACCCTATTTATCTTTAATTAAAATAAGCTTATTCCCAAACTAAAATAAAGCCTGTTGTATGTTGTAACTGTGCTGTTTTAGCAGAGTTACACAGGAAAAAATATTTGGAAGATAGATAATAATCTTTATTGAGAGATAATGATTATATAGTTCATGTGAATCAAGGATAGTAGGAACAAGATTGATCACACAGCTGGATGGAAGAAGGGGGTGGCTTGATCCTGATAATGAGTCAAGCGCCAAATTGAGGTATCCACTGTGAAGGATCATCATTTCTTCATGTTTATTGATTTGGTAATTTGAGTTGACTTCCTAGTCTGGCTTTGGGTGACTGGATAATTGGATTGCGGGTCACACACCTGCTTGGTTGGAACCTTGCTGGCGGGTTGAGCCTGCAGTTTTGACATGTATAGTGTCAGAATATGTTCCTATAGTATTAATCCAAGACACTTATACTAAGAACAACCTAAAATAACGCCACTATAATAGTCTTACTGTAAATTCAGAACCTAAAGGTAAAAATGCAGGATTGTCAAATTCTTTTATGTGAACTCACCAACTTAATGGAGTAATTTTCATCCTAGAATTCCTTAATTTTTTATATAAAATGATTAAAAATATTCCAGTAAGTTGGTGAGTTCATGCAAAAGAATTTGACAATCTCACACTTTACTTTTAGGTTCTGAATCTACAGTACTAGTGATTGTCATTGTTGGGTAAAAAACCAGCTTTTTTATATGTAATTTATAAATTTATTATACATGAATACATTTATAAGGGATCTCTTGATAAAATATTTTAATAGTGATTTTAATATGAAAGGAGGTGATTATGCCATTTTAATTTATGCCACTCCAAATTCCACTGGGTTTCATATCACCCAATAGATTTGATGCGCACAATAAATAGAAGAAAATAAGAGGAGATTACAGATGACTCAAGGCTACACTATATCAATTCCCTCACTGCAATTCTTGTTTTTTGCTTTTCAAAAGTACTAGTTCACATCAAATATTGCTTAAATAAAAAATGTAAGAAATTGCCTGAAACTTTGCAAATATATATTTTTTGGCCTCCTCTAAACAACTGGGTGCTTTTTAATCCCAGTTGTATAAGCTAGTTTTTGAGAAATTCAATTTTTGCTATTTGGCCCAGTTGAGGTAACTCCACCAGAAATTTGTTAATTTAATGTAAAAAATGGTCAAAAACACTATGTTTTTGAGCTACAGCACCTCAATTACGTCACTTCAAAAACGCCATTTTGACTGCAAGTTTTCAGTCAAAACTCAAAGTTGTGCCTACTTGCATTACTAATAAAAAAATATTTTTACAAAACAAAAAACTTTGAAATTTTGATAGTATATATTTTAAGATTTTTTCTACAATTCCAAGTAAAAATATTGACTACTTTTATATTTAAAACATTCTCATTTTTATCTTTAAAAATAATTGACCAATTGCTCATAGTTTGATACTAATTCACTTTTATATGCCTTCTAAGTGAATCAACAAAGCTGCGTCCAAGGCCACCAAGGCCTCTAAGTCCAAGGTCACTTCTCCTAGGCTAAAAAGGCCAATACTACCCCAAAGAAGCAGCCTGTCAGGGACCCACTTCTCCAGAATCAGGTCTCTGTACTCCATCCAGTAACCCATATTGATTTCAGGCAAGGTGACCATTTTCATCAACCCAGCAGTAGTGTACACATTCTTCATAGCAGGAATCACAACCAAGGAAACCAAGTCAGTGTTGTAAGAGAGTAAGTAGAAAGTCATACATGGTAGCAAAGCCAATATACCCAAGCCACCACCAACATTAGTAGTAAGCATTCTAGGGACTAGCTGTGAGAATATGGGAGCAGGTTGAGAGGAAATAAAACCAAGCTCTCAATTGCAATAAAATTGCAGTTTCAGCAACAACCAAAAGGTTGTCACCAACAATTCCTGGGAGGCCAAAGGGGGGGAAGGAATCAACTAAACACCAAAAGCAACTGTTACGGTAGAAAATCAAATGGAAGGGATAGTGCACCCTTGAAAAACCCAAAATCAGCAAAGAACCGCAGCCAGACCCCTGAAAGGAATTGGCAACTTAAATGCTGCCATAGACAAAAAATGGATCAAAGCTGGGGTTGCCCAGATAGCCTTCAAAAATCTGGACCTGCCTTATTTTCCCCCAAATAATTATGACAAGAAAATTACGTGTTATACACTATTTGGGGATGGCAGTGCTTGACCCGCTAGTTGCCAAAATTTTCCAAATTATGACTTCACCAAATTGAATTCCAAGGCAGGACTCCCAACTGCTGAAAATATTCTTGTCAGCCAATCAGAAGCCGCGGAATCCCCTCCTGCCCCATCCTGAACTCTCTTAAGACTTCCCCATTTTCCCTCTAGAAACTTGTTTCTAGATAGCTTATTATCACTAAAATAAAAAGAAGTCTTCTCAAAAATGTTTGCTCATCTGGGGCTGTTTGCCCCTGTCTTGGAGAAACTAGTCTCTGTTGTGGTCAAGGTCACCATTGATTCCATGTCTGCATCATGGCCTGCTCTCTACACTCTGACACCTCCAGATTTCTCTTCTAATTTGCCCCTACAAATCATTCTGATTGTGACAATTTTGGTGACCATCTTTTGCTACACTAATGCTGGCTCCAAAATGTTGACGCCGTCCTCCAGAATTGGTATTCTGTTGCTCAAGCAACTCACAATTTGTCTTTTATACCCTCATTGTTTGTCCTTGAATCATGCAGCTTATCACTTCACTCTAACATTATCTAGAAACCCAATTTTGCGCCTTGCCTTAGTCACATATTTCTGGTTGAGACAATTAGTTTCTGAAATTTTATCATATCCATCCATTACAATTTGGTTTTTGATCACTTCTGGCTTTCATGTTGGCATTTTATCTTGGATTTTATTGAGATGGATAATTGGCTTAATTTGTAGTTGCTACCAGTTTGTGACTTGCATTAGGAGCCTTAGTTGGCCCACTTACCTTTTTCAATCTTCAATTTCAGCGCCCCCAGCTGAACTTACCTGTGCCCTGTCCCAGGCTCTAGACAGACCTGATTTTAATTTTCCTTGCTTCTCTGCAGTATCACGGCGCCACATAGCGGATGCATTGCACCAGCTGACTAGGCCTGTATCTTGTTGGCTTATTGACACTCTGTCAAAGCACCCAGCACTTTTTGACAACATCTTGCCTATGGTGGTAGCGCTTGACCCGTCCTCACAGCCCCGCATACCCTGGTCTTCTTACCTTTTGTTTTTTTGCTTACGTCAAGGCCACCAGCTGCTGGGCAAATTCCTTACCTTGTTCCAGGCGGCAGCCGCTGAGGTTTTGCTTCCCAACCTGGTAAACTTGCTGCACTCAAAGTTGCTTTAGACTTGACTGGGGCCAACCTTCCCCCTTGGTCCAAACCCGCTCTATTGCTTTCAGACTTGATCCAACAACTTTGAAGTTTTACGGCAAGTAGCAACAACCTTCACCCTTATTTGTCCACGCAAAACTTACTTTCACCTGCTCCTGCCCTGTTTTTGCCTCACACTATTAGTAAAGATGCTGTCTCACTACAAAATTCATCAGCAAAAACAATTAACCAGTCATTGAGCTTGGCTTCTGGCTCAAAGCCCCCCTCTCCTACTGAGTCAGAAAAGTCTACCACCAGATATAAACTTAAGCATATCAATGATTCTACGGCCTCCACATCATCCACTAATGTCTTGTGCATCCTTGACACTGATATTGCTCAACCCCATGCCTGTGAGACGTCCCCCATAGATGATGACGACACCAGTTATTATGCATTGTTGCAAAATTTGTCTTCCCCCATATGTCAGTCCTTGATGACAATTGGGGGGATGGTGAGCCTATTAACTACTACTCTGATGATTCACTCTTTGATTATAGCTCTATCCCAGGTTCTCTTAGTAACTCAATGGTCTTTGTTAACTGTGACAATCCCACCTTGCCTGGACGCTTTTCACTGTCAAATATTCTGGGTGCGCTGAACCTTTCTCCCACTTCACGCATTGAAGACCCCACAGTTTTACTGGATGCAGACCCCCCTGGGCCAAACTCTCCCCTGGATTTATTCCCCTCCATGTTCTCTGCTGATTCTATCAATAAAGAGTTTTCTAGGTACTTCTTGCTTTCAGTTAGCTTCATCTTCTATGCTTCCCCTTCTGTAGTCTACACACTAGTAGATACAGGTGCCAAGGTCAATTTCATAAGTATTTGCCTGGCAGAAAGACTAGGATTAGATTTAATTCCTGAAGGTCTGGTTAAAGGGGGAAATCTGTCACCTTCCGCTCTCTTGACGTGTCTAAACCCTTGGTGTTTAGTGTTGGCAACCACACATTTACTGAAAGGTTTTGTGAGGTCAAAAACCTAGTATACCCTGTCATTCTGGGCATAGGATGGTGGAGGAAATACAATGTTGCCTCCCACCTTAAGTCCAACTTGCTTTTTCTCACCACGCCAGCTGGGGTCTCCTTCTCTCTGCCTTTTCTGGACGCTTCCTCATGCAAAGATGACTCTAGTCTAGCACTATGTGACCAGGTCATACCTCTGGCTGCCTCAAGTCTGTTACCTTCATGCATAAGCCATCTGGCAGCCGTTTTTGACCCTACTAGGGCTGAGAAGCTACCTAAGCACACTCAGTTTGACTTTTCTTTCCGCCTCACAGCTGACTTAGTAAAGATCAACTCCCCCATCTACCCCCTCACCCTACCAGAAGAAGATGCTCTTGATTCTTGGATTAACAAGATGCTTCCAAAAGGGTGGATATTCCCATCAACCTCCCCAGTATGCGCCCCTCTACTGTTTGGTGAGAAGGCTGGCGGATCCCTACAACCATGTGTTGACTACGGTTTCCTGAACAATGTGACAGTACCAGACCCTTACCCAAACTCTCTGGAACCCCAGATAGCTAGGTTTGTTGAGAAATATATAGTCTTTTCCAAGTTAGACTACATGAATGCCTTCAACCAGGTGTGCATCAAGGAAGGAAAGGAGTGGCTGACAGCCTTTCAATGCAGGAGAGGCATATTCCAATTCAATGTCATGCCCTTTGGGTTGAAGAATGCCTCAGCTTGCTTCTGGCGCTTGATTGACTCCACACTAGGGGAACTGGTAGGCACGTGCGCGGTAGCATACGCAGATGACATCTTGGTCTACTCCCCAGATGAAGAGTCCCATAAAGTACACCTAGCTCAAGTCCTTCAGAAGCTTCTGGATGCTGACCTGATCATCAAACTGAGCAAGTGCGCTTTCTTCCAGGAATCAGTGTCTTTTTTGGGGAACATAATCCTTAAGAATGATCACTCTATCATGCCAGATAAGGAAGCAGCCATTAGAGACTGGGAAACACCCAGTACGCTCACTGAACTTTGTAGTTTTCTTGGCACCTGCACATTCCTGAAAAATTTTACCCCACATTTATCAGAACAAGCAGCCCCCTTTATAAAGCGTCATCATTGAAGACGTTCACATGGTCCAAGGAATGTAACAATGCCTTTGAATATGTCAAAGCCCTATTCCTCTCAGCCCCGGTACTACAGCACGCCAACCACAATTGCCCCTTTATTCTGGCTTGTGACGCCTCCAACTTTGCCATTGCAGCTGCACTACTTCAAGAAGGTAGTGATGGATTAGAACGCCCGGTAGGTTACTTCTCCCGTAAGATGACCCCTGAAGAGCTGAATTACATGATCTATGACAAGAAACTAATTGTGGTGGTCAAAGGATTGGCTCACTGGCAACACCACTTACAGGGATCTAAACATGAAGTGACAGTGCAAACCAACCACAAGGCCCTTCTATACTATCAAGTACCACATCTTCTCACGCCACAGCAATCTTGTTAGTCCATCAAACTAGCCCACTTTAGGTTCTTCTATGAGTTCATCAAAGGCAAGGACAATCACTTGGCCAATGCATTGAGCCAGAACCCTGCCTTTTACCCAGATCTCTTGGAGGTCTGTGAGCCAAACACACACAATGATACCCATAGAGCAGGTAAAAAGGGACCCAGAACCCCCCACTGTCCTGGCAGTGATCACAACGTCCACAGATACCCCAGCAACCACCCAGGACCTCCTTATCCCAGAAGGCACCCCTTTGGCCACAAACAGCCTCACATCACAATAGCAGCTGGCCTCAGAAGAGACCCATCTGCCTCAACCATTCCTTAACCCCCAGCTCCCGTTCTCTAGTGAGGAAACACAACCCCTTCACGGTCAAATCCTTCTTGCGCAGCCCCTGTCTGCCTCATACCCTAAACTGATCAAGCTTGCCGTAGATAGCAGGAGCTCCACACCACAAGGCTACCAGGAGAACAAGGGTGTGCTCCTTCACCAAGGCTTGTGGTGGGTCCTGGAAGGCCCACTGCTTCTGCAAGTCATCCAGGCCCATCATGACTCCCTTGCAGCGGGTCACCCTGGCAAGGCCAAGACAATAGAATTGATCTGCTGCTCATACAGCTGGAAAGGCATCACAGCTGACGTGGCCTGCTACATCAAGGACTGCCTCACCTGCTGCAGAGCCAAGCCTAGCACATTAGCTAAAGCAGGCCTCCTAGTCCCTCCACAAGAAGCCAATGGCCCCTGGTTGTCCATCTCTGTGGACTTCATTGTACAACTCCCCCCATCTCAAGGTTATGACGCCATCATGGTAGTGGTTGACCGCTTTACCAAGTTTTCACACTTCATCCTGTGTGATACCAAAGTAACTGCAGTGGACACTGTCCGCCTTTTCATTGACAATGTGTTTGCACTACACGGTCTTCCTCAAGAGATAATCAGCAACTGCAGACCCCAGTTTTATGAAGGGTTGATGGAAAACTTAGGAATACAACCATATTGCTCAGCCGCTTTCCACCCCCAGTCAGACAGGCAAACAGAACAAGTGAACCAAACCTTAGAGACTTATCTCAGGTGCTACTCCACAACACACCATGACAATTGGGCAGACCTCCTTCCCCTAGCACAGTTTTCATATAACAACTTGGCTCACACCTTGACAGGAGTCTTGCCTTTCTATGCATCATACAGTTATAATCCTGCATTCAATGAAGGCTCTTGACCTGCATCCCTTACCCAGGCCACAAACAACCAGGCTATCCAAATCAGGGAAGTCCAGGCAGAGCTGAAGCTTACTTTGACATCTTTTATGAGAGTTTACAAGGAATAAACGGACTGTAAGAGAAGGAAAGGCCCATCTTACCAACCAGGAGACTTGGTGATGCTAGACGCCTGGAACATCTGCCTCAAGGTCCCATGCCAAAAACTAGGCCCCAAAAGAATTGGCCCATTTAAGGTTACCAAGAAGGTGGGCCTGACTGTATACCATCTCAACCTACCTCCCACCATCTTGATCTACCCAGTCTTCCACAAATCTCTTCTGACCCAATATACTGGCCCCGTCTCCTCTCACCCTGAACCTCTACTAGTTGATGGAGACCTCGAGTATGAAGTTGAACCCATAGTGAGTTCCAAATATAACAAGCGCTCCCTCCAATACCTAATATCCTGGAAAGGTTTCCCATAATCAGACTATAGTTGGGTCCCGGCCAAAGAATGTGGCCATTGCTCCCAACTGATAGAAAAATACCACGCCAAATTTCCTGATGCCCCCAGCCCCCCACCTAAACCAAAAGTCACCTCAGAGACCACCACCCTCTGTGCCATGAAGTTACCAAATCCCCACAAGAACTATGCCCTAGCCAATGTGACCTCTGGTGGCATCCCCCCGTCAAAAGAGAAGAGGGTGATGTTATGGTAGAAAATCAAATGGAAGGGATAGTGCGCCCTTGCAAAACCCAAAATCAGCAAAGAACCACAGCCAGACCCCTGAAAGAAATTGACAACTTAAATGCTGTCATAGACAAAAAATGGATCAAAGCTGGGGTTGCCCAGATAGCCTTCAAAAATCTGAACCTGCCTTATTTTCCCCCAAATAATTATGACAAGAAAATTATGTGTTATACACTATTTGGGGATGGCAGCGCTTGACCTGCTAGTTGCCAAAATTTTCTGAATTATGGCGTCATTGAATTGAATGCCAAGGCAGGACCCCCAACTGTTGAAAATATTCTTGTCAGCCAATCAGAAGCCACAGAATCTCCTCCTGCCCCATCCTGAACTCCCCTTAAGACTTCCCCATTTTCCCTCTAGAAACTTGTTTCTAGATAGCTTATTATCACTAAAATAAAAAGAAGTCTTCTCAAAAATGTTTGCTCATCTGGGGCTGTTTGCCCCTGTCTTGGAGAAACTAGTCTCTGTTGTGGTCAAGGTTGCCATTGATTCCATGTCTGCATCATGGCCTGCTCTCTACACACTGACTCCTCTGGATTCCTCTTCTAATTTGCCCCTACAAATCATTCTGATTGCAACAAATTTGGTGACCATCTTTTGCTACACTAACGCTGACTCCAAAATGTTGATGCCGTCCTCCAGAATTGGTATCCTGTTGCTCAAGCAACTCACAATTTTTCTTTTATACCCTCATTGTTTGTCCTTGAATCATGAAGCTTATCACTTCACTCTAACAGCAACAGAAAAAAACCACATGGCCAAATTAGACTAACAAATTTTGAACTGTATTAGAGTAGAGAATGATGAAGCACGGTCTTTTACAACTCTTGCATTCATTTAAGGGATATGATAGGATTGGGGTGGTAGATTGAATTGCTACAAACCAATTGACCAATGATATGAGTGGATGCAGATGCATTTCTTGAGGCAGGAAGATCTTGACAAATTTTGAATGGACATAGTCAAAAAGGAAAACCAAACCAACTAACATCAGGAATATGCTTTGGATGCAATTATCACTGCTCTCAGCTGCTCTTGCACATGATATTTAACCAGAGGTGTCTCTTGGGCGGGTTAGGTGGGGGCATCTTCAGAATAATTCCAAAATATTAAATTGATGGCCTTTGTTGGGCTTTTTCAGTAACCTTTTAGATAAATATTCAAACATAATTGGGTAGAAATTCCCAAGCATTTGGCAGGAATTGAAGTGGAGGCCTAAGGGGGAGGCGTAACTTTACATCATCCTTTCCTATTAAAGGAGTAGGAGACCAGCCAGGGACTAGAGCATGAAAGAGTCACCAGCCAACTTAGGAGACCTTAAAAAGGCCAAGTTAGAAGCTAGTATAAGGAAGTCATACATGAGGCACATATTTTTGGAGGGACCAGATTGGACATTGTGGGGTTCCTGTCCAGCAGTCCCCAAGTGTGTCCTGGATTGTAGCCAGGGACTGGCTGGAAGGGGTTGTCATTCTCTAGTAAAGGGAAATGTATCTCATAAATATGTATAGGGGTCAAAATGGGCTTTTATTCACTCTCAGAAGGAAGATCCCCTTAGAAACCTTCTGGTATATGGCCCGGGGAATCAAGGAAACAATATGGATTTGCCAATACTTGGAGTCCTCCAACAACATCTTGGAATCCTTGTACTTGGTCTTGGACTCCTGCACCTAAGTCTTGGACGTCTGCCCCTTAGACTTGAACTCCTGCTCCTCAAATGTGGACTCTGGCTCCTTGGAATCAATCTTCTGCACCGCGCTTAGGAACCAGCTCCATATTCTTGGGCTCCTGCTCCGTTATCTTGGGCTTCAGCTCTAACCAAGCTCCCGCTGGTGATTAAAAGGCTTCCAAAACCTCTTGGCAGAAACTCAAGAGACCCAGAAGTGTCCTCTCAAAGACCTGGAACAACCTCCAAAAAGACCGTCAAAAGACCCCCTAACTTTCCAGCCAGCCACCTTCTTATAGTGTCCTTTTCCCAACGGTTCCGCCTTCAAAATGACGTTCTTCATAAGCTTAAACCATTGCTGCTCACTTTTTCCTATAATAACTTAAGCTTACATACTTACTTTCTCAAAAGCTTAAAGTATTAATATACTATTTCCTTGCTTATACTTTAAGCTTTTGGCTTCCAACCAATCATTTCCATCAGGAAACCTTCCAGAACTCAACCAATGAATGCAGAGCGCAGAAATAGACCATTTCTAAAGTTCCACCGGGATCCAACTAAGAAAACAATTTCTGCAGCTCAAACTGCTCAAAGTGACAGCTCTTTGCGCGCCAAAGTGTTAACCAGTCCATTATTCTGGCACCAGTCTTCCCTGCGCTCAGCCTGAACCAATTTAAATAGTAGAATACTATTTAAACTGTTCTTTTTGGACTTCTTCAACGTTTTTCCCATATATTTACAAATATTGTAAAATCCAAGGAAAACGTCCCACCAAAACAACTTTGTATCCAGCTCTCATAGCAACATACCTTCATCTATCCTAGGAACTTAATAAATAAATATCTTACCCACACTTCTATCCACATTCCTTCTTGATTTTACTACTAAACCAAGGCAAATCATTCTACATCTTCTCACTTCAGCAAATCAATTTGGCAAAATCTTGGCTCATTTCTCTGGACCACCAGTTCTTCACCATCATCTTCTGGTCCTCCAGCCAGCTTTTTTCAATAACAGTCACTAAACTTTCACTTGGCCAACATAAGCCCCGCCTGCAAACCACCAAACATAGGGATCATCACAGACATTCTTTCCAAGCAACAATAGGAAATTGTTATTGGTGTTCATAACTAATTATGAGCATCCTGGACAACTACTATGCAGCCATGATAAGAAAGGGCGCGGTAAAGAACAAGACAAAATAAATTTGCCTCTGCTAAGACCAAAAGGGCAGGACAGGGTGCAAGGGCAGGAAGGAAACACCAAAGCCAGGGGTGGGTTAACCAGACTGATGGCCAACATGAGACTAAATCTCATACAATCTTATATTTCAAAATGACAGCCAAATAAGGGTAGGGGCACCACTGACCAGGAGAAGGGACAGGAACAGGAGGGGAGGACCAAAACCAGGAGTGAGCTGACCAAACTGATGGCCAACATGAGAAAAAATCTCATACATTCTTTTAAATTAAAGATGACAGCCAAATAATATCAGGGGCATCACTGTCAGGAAAAAGGAGAGGAATAGGGACAGATGGGAACTAGAGAGAACAACCAAGACCAAGGGAAAAAATCCTAATCAAACCAGAATAATGCCAGACAAGGGTCCAAGACACATAAACTATATGTTCAAGATGACTGGCAAAGGGACCATAAGATTGCATACAGAAAGAGTAATGGCTGAATTGAATGCAAGCTAGTGGCAGGACTTCAACCAAGTGAGGTGCTTTTAGAACTTAAATTATGTGTACCCAACATCCATAAACTGGATATACTAGAATAAGTAGAAGGAAACCCACAGAATTCAAGATAAACCCAATCAAAGTGGTTTGGGACAGGAAGAAAAGGGAGAGATTATCATTATTATTTTTGAAATAAATAAATAAAAAATAAAATGCAGAGCCTCAAACCAAGGGTAACATCATATCAAGACCTCAACCTGGAGATAAGCTGCAATTGTTGACATTAAAGTGTCCCCAAACAAATTGAATTGAAAGAAAATTAATAAACCCATCCCAAACAGCAGGCATCTTCTTGTAGCAGAAGCTAAGCGGCAGAGAGGCGCCACCCAGGCAATAAAAATCTTATAATATTTTCAATAGTTTTGACTGGCACTAGAGCAAAAGGCAGGCTGTTTAAAAGCAACAGAGAGAGGGGAGCCAATCAAATTGATTTGTTGAGATAGCAGACAGTTGGGGGAATAACAAAGCAAAATGATTGGAGGATTTTTCTAGAGGAAGTAACCAAGCCCAAGCCATCACTAAAGTGTGTTGGGCATAGACCAATCAAAAACAACCAGGCAGCAGACTATAAGGAGCAACCAAAATCAAATTTTAACTATCAATTACCACCTGACTGAAACCAACTTGGCCAATTAACAACAACAGAAAACCAACAGAGCAAATCAGTTTTTGTTTCTGGTCAAAAATACTTGGGGGAACCAATAGAAGTTTGGCCTGGCCAGATGAGAAAAGGGGAAAGCAAGAAGAGCCCTGATTGGGTGGTAAAATTATTTTCTAACCCAAAGGCAATAGCAGCCAAGCTTGCAGGTAGGCAGCCAAAGTTTGCAAGGAAATGATGGGAGCCAAATAAAACTTAAATTCAACAACTTTGAAGGAGAAAGGCGCAAGTAACAAGATAAGCAAAAGATCTGTTAAAAGCACTAAGACAAACTTAGATAGACTCAATCATTGTGATTTAAACGCATACATACATGGGGAAGGCCACATATCAGAGAAGAAGAAAACCAAGAATCAAGCAGGAGTTCAACTGGCAGGGATTAGGATAACTTGGAATAAAGGGGTAAGACTAGAAGGGCGGGAGCACAGACCAACAGAGAGAAGAGAGGAAGTTGGACAGGGAGGTACAACCCTCAAAAATGATGCAAATGAGCTGTGGAAGAGTTAGGGTGGGGCACAGTGTTTGAGTTTAATTATTTGATAAAATCACAAAGCTACCAAACTATCAAGCCCAACCGGTGGCAAAAGGCCCAAATGCCTGAAAACTGGCTTCATCATTATGTGAGAATTGGGGAGCAGGTTAAGAGGAAATAAAACCAAGCTCTCAACCATAATAAAATTGCAGTTTCAGCAACAATCAAAAGGTTGTCACCAACAATTCCTGGGAGGTCAAAGGGGGGAAGGAATCAACTGAACACCAAAAGCAACAGAAAAAACCACATGGCCAAATTAGACTAACAAATTTTGAACTGTATTAGAGTAGAGAATGATGAAGCAAAGTCTTTTACAACTATTTCATTCATTTAAGGGATAGGATAGGACTGGGATGGTAGATTGAATGTCACAAACCAATTGACCAATGATATGAATGGATGCAGATGCATTTCTTGAGGCAGGAAGATCTTGACAAATTTTGAATGGACATAGTCAAAAAGGAAAACCAAACCAACTAACATCAGGAATATGCTTTGGATGCAATTATCACTGCTCTCAGCTGCTCTTGCACATGATATTTAACCAGAGGTGTCTCTTGGGCGGGTTAGGTGGGGGCATCTTCAGAATAATTCCAAAATATTAAATTGATGGCCTTTGTTGGGCTTTTTCAGTAACCTTTTAGATAAATATTCAAACATAATTGGGTAGAAATTCCCAAGCATTTGGCAGGTGTTGTGTTTGGCTCCAGGGGACAACATCCTGGAGGACACGGCAGGAAATCTTTATTATGAAAGATTTGAGGTTCAAAGCTAGCCTTGGGTTAGCCTTCAGGGCAAAATTAAGGGCACATACCTTAATTTTCTGGAAAACAAGATGTAAAAGTCCTTTTGGCAAAAAGGACATGAAAAGCTTGAAGATTATAAAAGCCAACACAAATGTGGATAAACTTGTCTTTATTAGGAGTAATGATTCTACTTTAAATAGTTGACAAGAAGCAGGGATCACTCAATAGGAAGACAGAGTGGCTGAGGGGGTCACGCTGGGATGAGGTCATACCAGGATCAACCACAGACAGGTACAGTAATCCAGAATGGGTGGATATTGAGCCAGACTCATTTGCAGAAGGCAAGGAATTTCTGAATTTGAAGGCAAAACCAGCCAAATCTTTTCAACTATCAATATTTGAAGGGCAAATCAAAATAGCATTAATAGCGCAATTTACAACACCTTCCCCCTCAAGATTGGACGGAGGGAGTTGATACTTACAAAGGAATTTGGAGTGGACGCGGGCAAAGGGACGGCCAGACAATAGTAGCTTCACAGTGTACTTGAAGCCCTTCCTAAATGTAACCTCACAGGGCCCAATCCAGATGGAATCCAGCTTGTGGGCTCTACCACCTGTACAATTCTGATAGTAGAGAACTAGATTGCCTACTTGGTATTTGGGGAGGGGGGCTCTAGCAGCATTGGATGGAGAGAGCTTCAAAGTCTTAACCTTATAAGCAGTGGAGTAGTGTGACAGAAATAACTGGATAATATGATGCTGTTTCTAAATGATGGGGAATAACCACCCAAATCCACATAGAATTGATGATTAACCACCAACGCGGCTTCAGATATTTTTTTGTGAATTTTCCAATTGTAACTCCAGGATTAAGTAGAACAATCAATCCTAACCAGAGTAAATCAAGATAAATGACCTGGGAAAGCATCAATGCATCTTCAGCATATAATTCTGGGCATTGAGAAGTGACCCAATTTTCATCTTCAGGAATGGAGGGAGGAGCTACAAAATTGGCTGACATGAAATTAACATTTTGCGGCGCCAACAACAAAGTTCCCAATGCCGGGCCCCATCTTCCTGAAATGATTCTGTTTAGAATCAGATTGTACAGGATATACTGCAACAACCCAAGCACAGGATGCATTTTAAAATTTAAAATTAGAACTTGGGATAATTGATTTTTATTGAGTAAATTTAGGAGGACTCAACTCTTAGAGTTGAAACAGGGAAAATTATTCAATATATATCAGAAAAATTGACTAAGCAATACCACCTGGGTCTTGATCTCCTATTTCTTTGGCATCTTCAAGTAAGTATATAGTCCAGGTTGCAAAGAACCCTTGTGTGATCAGTTTCTGACAACCATTCCAATTAATGAGCTTATATTGGGTGAACCTCATATTAGTTTGATTTATCAACGTCAGTTTACAAGGGGGAGCTGGTTTCAGCTGGCATACTGGAGCAGCCATGACCCATTTTTGATTGACTGTTTGGTTTAAATCTGTTAACTTGGTCAATTTTGATACAGATTTTCCGGCCTTCCGTGCCTTCTTACTTGGACAGACAATACCTGGCATTATGGAACTTACCATGACAAGTAGGTGGTTGCCTGGATGTCAATGATACGGTTGATTAGGTCTTTCATGTGGGTCTCAGGATTTGCAGATGTATCATACTCAATCAGAGGAGGTCCCAAGATTGAGGGGGTAGTGGCCTCATGTCCATAAAGCATGGCAAAAGGGGATTGACCAGTCACCTGGTGTCTACTAAGGCGGTAGGCAAAGAGGGCGGCAGGGAGGAACATGTCCCAATTGGCAGCATCAGAGAGCGTGAGTTTTCTCATGATGGATACTAGGGTGGAGTTAGCTTGTTCAACAGTTCCATTGGTGGAGGGATTATATGGCGCAGAGAACAACTGGTGAGTCCTCATAGCTTCAACAATAGAGGTGATGAGGCAAGCATTAAAATTGGTACCATTGTCTGAGAGCAGGACTTGAGGACAGCCATGGCAATAGAAGATGTCTTGTAGCAAGAAAGTAGCCGTGGTTCTAGCCATTATATCTTTTGTTGCTCTGGCTTCAACCCATTTGCTAAAGTGGTCTTTAGCAACCAAAATAAACTGACATCCCAACCTAGACCAGGGGAAGGGCCAAACAGCATCAATACTCACTATATGGAAGGTATGTTTTGGAGGGATTAGTTGAAACTGGTGTTGGGAAGGAAGAGGACGTTGGAGTTGACAAGAATGGCAGGAGGCAAGGACATCAGGTATCAAGAGGCGCATATTTTCCCAGTAGAAGTTTTTGCACAACCAGTCATGAGTCTTGGCTATGCCTCCATGGCCAGTATCAATGTGAGCTTGGAGGATGATGGCTATCCTCATACTAGGGCGGATGTAAGGTGAGTAGGCATTGTTAACCTTCTTGAAGAGTTGTCTATCACAAATTATGGTGTCCTTGGATAGGGTCTGGAGCGTCAAGCAGATGTCCTCAGGCTCAGTGATCTAATATTCAGGATACCCTATTAATTTGTTTAGACAATCAGCATCAGCGGGATAGATAGCCAAGATTGGAATTCTGGACAGTCCATCAGTGTTCTGATGTTGGGCTCCAGGACGGTATATCACAGTGAAATTGTATCCTTGTAGTTGCAGAGCCCAACGCGTTAGTCAACCTTCAGGCTCCTTTAGCTGTTGCAGCCATTTATAGGGAGGAGTGATCTGTGACCACCGTGAAGTGGGTCCCATAAATGTAATGCCAAAACTGTTTCACAGCATGCAGCACAGCCAAACATTCCTTCTCAGTGACACTGTAGTTCTTCTCTTGCTTATTGATGACCCTTCACAAGTAGGGTACAAGTTGATCTACACCTTCATTGTTGAGTTGGGCAAGGATAGCACCCACAGCTACTCCACTAGCATTGGTATACAAGATGAACTCTTTATCATAATCAGGATAGACTAAGATAGGAGTCTCCTTGAGCTTGGCCTTCAGCGCTTCAAATGCTTGTTGTTGGCTGTCAGTCCACTCAAAGGGGACATTGCAAAGCAATTAGACAAGGGGTTCACTCAGTTCAGCAAATTCAGGGATGAATTGTTGGTAGTAGCCCATCATTCCAAGGAATACTTGTACCTCTTGAAGATTTGTGGGAGGTAACATCTTGTCAATGGCTTCCACCTTGTTATTTATGGGGTGGATTCCAGTTTGAGTGACTTTGTGTCCTAGAAACTCAAGACACTCCTTGAAGAAAGAGCATTTAGAGGGTTTGAGTTTCAGGCCAGCTTCACAGATCTTAACAAAAACAGCCTTGAGATGCTCCAAGTGATCATTAAAGGTAGCGCTGAATACGGTAATATCATCAAGGTACACAAGGACACAAGAAAGTTTTAGGTCTCGTAAGATGGAGTCCATAGCCCACTGAAATTTGGCAGGGGCATTGCATAATCCCTGGGGCATATGAGTGGGTTCAAAGAGGCCCTCTGATGTAATTAGCACAGCATTTTTTCAATCTTCAGGTGATAGGTCAACCTGCCAGTACCCCAAAGCTAGGTCCATGGCAGAGAAAAACTTGGAACCACCCAGCCGTCTGAGAGCATTGTTGATTCTGGGCAAGAGGTACAAATCTTTCTTAGTGAGAGAGTTCAGGCAGCAATAATCCATTACAATGTGATGTCCTCCATCTTTCTTCTTGAGAATCAGTAACAGGGAAGCCTAAAGACTTTGGGAAGGAGCTAGTAACCCGGCGTCCAGAAGTTGTTTGAGTTCTTTAGACACCTGAGCATCTTCCACCCTACTACGGCAGTATGGTTTGGCACAAAAAGGGGGTGCATCCCCTGTATCAATCTGATGGATGACCCCTTTAGATAAACCATAGTCAGTAGGTCCAGAGGAAAAGGTGTCACTAAACTGATTGAGCAGGTCCAACACGTCTTTTTGTTGAACAGGAGACAGTTGGGGGAAGTCAGCAGCAGTGAACAAAGAGAGAACTTGAGGTTTGTCCTGAGGCATATTAAAGTCACTGAACGTTCCAAAGGGGAAGAGGGAGGCCACTTTCTCTGCGCCCAATATACAACCATGTCCCACAACCTGGCCTTGGGACACCTGCATGGGTAGGGCTGTTAAGTTGGCAAGCAATAACTGTATGGGCTCTTTGTGAGTTTGATCTAAAATTCCAGGACACAGACAGGGTTCTGTACAACTTAAGGATTCATGGGAGTAAAGTTCCAAGAATGATTTTTCAGGTAACTTATACAAAATCTGGGAATTAATCACCACTTGAGAGCCCAGGGAGATGGTGATAGCCGCAGGTGCTAGCAGGGGTACCCCTTCTTCCGCAGTACAGGAAGGAGGAGGGGTACACATAGGGGAGTGGTTCCTATACTTGAGAGAGAAGATACCTGTAGGGTACTCAAGCACACAAGCTTTAAGACATTTGCCTGAAAGACGTGGAGGTTCCTCAAAAATCAAAGGAACTTCATATCCCAAGAGCAAAAGGTATCCATCTTGTAAGTTCACAATCCTGTTATATTTTTGGAGGAATTGAGTACCAACCAAGAGGTCATAGCTTTTGTTCTCTAGGACCACAGCGGGGGAAGCAATAAGGAGTTTCCCAAACCTCATGGGTAGAGCGGAGTAGGCACCAATGGCTTGAGTTTGGGCCATGCCAGCTGTGCCATACAACTGCGTGTAGGTGAGATCAGGGGCCAACTTAAGTTTCTTCATTAGCTTGTAAGATACCACGTTGACAGGGGAACCTGTGTCCAAGATGGCCTTGATTTTGACCTTTTGGATTGATACCTCCACGCAGGTTGTATCTTTCCCAAAGGGAGGCAAGACTGCCAACACATCTTGCGCAGCCTCTAGCTCCTTTTCCCATTTGGCCAGCATACACCGTAATGCAGGGATTTCCTTATACACAGTCTGTAGTGGAAGAGATATGGTTATGTTGTGGAAAAAAGCTTTGGCTAACTTGGCTGCTTCTTCAGAGGAGTCAACCAAGACGGGAGGTTGATGGGCTTGAGCTAGGTAAGGGCAAGCCACCATGGACTTAGCTTCACTTGTTGGTACTCAGGAAGTGGTGGTAGTCTTCCCAGAGAAAAGCTTGTAGGGTACAGGAATAGTTTCCGGAACAGCCAGGATGGGCAACCTCCAGAATTAACTCATAAAGAATGGAACATCCTCCATGTTGACAATTCTCAAAATATTTTTCTTATTTTCAATATTAAAGATTATTTTTTCTTAATTAAATAATTGACACTGATAATAGAAGCAATGTTTGATTTTTATTTTGAGCTTTTAATTGAAATTGTAAAAGATAAAGCAAAAACAAATTTTGAAATTGTTGACATGGAGGATGTTCCATTCTGTATGAGTTAATTCTGGAGGTTGCCCCAGGACAGAGTAGCCATAACTATCTGAGTCTTCACTATCAGAATCTTCAGGTTTGGAATCACTGGAGATATTGTGGAATAGGTGAAGAATAGTTGGGCCAGAGGAAGAAGGGGCTTCCTAGTCAGAAGGAGGATCAGGAGGAGACAGGGGAGATTGATCAGCAGAGACCGTCTCTGTTTCTAAGCTGACCTCTCTTTTCCTGCCTGCTCCTTGGGATTGCAACCTTCCACTTGAGGATTAGTGCAAGTGCGCATGTGGTGTCTAATCTGGCCACAGTTATGACAGCCCTGTCTCTTAGCCTGTCCACTAGTACCCAGAGTCATAATGCGCAGCGTACGAGAGGTGGTCCCAGCATTATTGGCCTTGTTCTCACGCACCACTGTACCTCCATGTGTCAAATGCATGTCTTGTAAGAGCGTCTTAATACTCTTCATGGAAGTGAGTGAAGCCTTTTGTGCCTTAAAGTGTAGACATAGAAGCTGGTTCACCTTCAAAGCATTTAAACAAGCCATGTAGGCTTCCTGGGGAGTTAACTGTTGACTAGTAATTAACTGCTGGCCTTCAATGTAGAAACAATCTGCAAACTCAACCAGGGTCTCTTTGGGTTTGAAAGTGATATGCATAAATGTATCTTTCTTGACTTTTAAACTGAGGTCTCCTCCAAACTCTTCAATAAAGAGGCACTTCATATCCTCCCAGGTGACAATAGAAGGGAGCTTGGGGACCACTACTTCCTGGCAAGTGGGATGGAGGCAGGTAAGGATGTGTTCCTTCTTGAGTTTGTCAGTAGCCCTACACATTGCAGTTTTGTAAATGGTCAGAAAAGCAGCAATGGTTGAGGTCTTGGGATTGAATATCTGCTTGAAGGTTGGCTTATAATTTGGGTCAATGGACAAGGACAAGGACTGGCTGTTTTCACCAGGGTTGAGGACGTTAATATGAGGGTTGCTCTCAAACTTGGATTCAGCAGTAGGCTGTCTAGCCCAGAGAAGTCAAAGGCTTTCTTCTAACGTGTCCAAGGTAGAGCTATTCTGCCCACTAATGTCTCGGGCAGTTGTGGTAGCAGTCCCAAATTCATCAATCTTGATTTGTTGTACTGCCAAGGTGCCAGCAATCCCATTGACACAGGTAGCCAGGGAGGTAGCCTGAGTGACCAAGGGGGTGACTTGTCCATTTAGAGTCTCTGTAAAGCGGGAGAGGTTTTGGACCTCTCTTTCTAACGTGTCTTGCCTATCAGCTACATCATTTGTCACTTTGGCAAGTTGATCTAGAGCACGCGCACAGTAGACCCAGGGTTGACCTTCTAAGCCTGGGCAACAACCATGATTGTCATGAGCGGGAGTGTTAACAACTTCACCTTCTTCTTCATCTTCAGATTTTGATGACAAACCATCAGAATTAGAGAGGCGCTGTCTTAAGTACTTGATTTCACCTTGTAGGGTAGCCACCTGATCAGCAAGGGAGGCAATACAAGGGTCAGGCATAGGTTTGACAGGAGGAGGAGGCTGCACAGAAGCTTGGCGTCTAGTGGTAGCCTTGAGCTTGGTGATGGCCTCCCATACTTTGGTTTCAAAATCAGAAGGGGTCCCAATAGGAGGAGCAGGAGGAGTCACCTCAATAGAGGCCACCCAATTGTCCACATAAGTTTGCACCTGGTATAGAGTGTTGCCTAGTGCAGCCTTATCCAGACCATATTGATGCTGCAGATGGCAGCCCCAAGTATCAACATGAGCTCCTATCAATTTGAGTTGCAAGTTGACATGATCTCTGAATTGATTGAGTTCACTAACCAGAGTCTCAAAATCCTGCCAATGGTTAAGCAGAAAAGCCTCAATTTGCTCACGCCAGGCTGCCTGATGTTCATCCAATTTGCATAGTCAATTCTTTATGTATCCATGGAGCAAGGAATGAAGGGAGTTCAGGGAGGTGGTTAAATACTTCTGTGACGCCAACAAGTTGTGCTGGTTGTCAGAAATACAAGCAAAGAGACTGTGTGACCATTCTTGGTAGGCCATATTTTGAGCGTGATTATTTGAGACAGCAGAGGCTACCACATCTAGCAGTTGATTCTGGGATCCCAAGGCAAGTTGGTGGTGAACTAGGGCAGGTTGGATGAACTGGTTAACCAACACACCAATAGTATTCATGGATTCTATTAATGCAAGGGGGAGACCAAAGTCCAAAAGGAAGGAGTACAGGTCTTTGGAGGCGTACCTGGGACAGGGGCCAGGGATAGAGTGCATGGCTACCGTGCCAGAGTGAAGAAGGGAGCAGGCGGCAGCACAGGCTTGCTCATAGTTGAGAGAGAAAGCAGGAAGGGGGCTCACAAGGGCCCGGGAGACAGAATCAATACCATAGGATTTGCAGGAGCATTAGTGATGTCTTCTTCTAGAGGGGGACTAGAAACTTTAGGTTGATCTGGTACTTTGGAAACAAAGGGAGAGGGACCAGAAAATGCGTGTGGGAATGGGGTAACCAAGGGGCTTGCAGCCCCTGTAGTGAGCACTAGTTTGTTGTGTTTGGCTCCAGGGGACAACATCCTGGAGGACACAGCGGGAAATCTTTATTACAAAAGATTTGAGGTTTGAAGCTAGCCTTGGGTTAGCCTTCAGGGCAAAATTAAGGGCACATACCTTAATTTCCTGGAAAACAAGATGTAAAAGTCCTTTTGGCAAAAAGGACAGGAAAAGCTTGAAGATTATAAAAGCCAACACAAATGTGGATAAACTTGTCTTTATTAGGAGTAATGATTCTACTTTAAATAGTTGACAAGAAGCAGGGATCACTCAATAGGAAGACAGAGTGGCTGAGGGGGTCACGCTGGGATGAGGTCATACCAGGATCAACCACAGACAGGTACAGCAATCTGGAATGGGTAGATATTGATCCAGACCCATTTGCGGAAGGCAAGGAATTTCCAAAATCAAAGGCAAAACCAGTCAAATTTTCACAACTATCAATATTTGAAGGGCAAATAAAAATAGCATTAATAGCGCAATTTACGACAGCAAAAATTGAAGTGGAGGCCTAAGAGAGAGGCGTAACTTTACACTAGCTAGGTTTTCTATTTCAAATTATTGTAGAACACAGTAAATATGGGAATTGGTAACAGGATAAAGGTTTTATTAAACAAACAAAAATCAAAAAGGGGTATTATTCACTTAAATAAACATAATATCCAACATCAGGATATCTCACTCACATCTATTACGTATCAGGAGCAAGGGGTTGAGCTCAGTTGATCACAAGTGTGAAAAATTGCATTTGGGTTTTGGTGATGAATAATATAGAGTTTTACAATACCCTGGAGGTGAAACAATCATTGGGGGAATTAGATAATCAGGGAATTTGTTGAGATGACCTTAGGAAATCCTAAACCATAATTTTGAACAATTTAACAGTCCCTTGAGAATAATTAATGATGTCAGGAATTGGTTCCTGACACAGTCTTTTAAGGCCAAAGCTCACTCAAACTCCAACTCTATTACCAGGACCAGAGGGAAACAGTTTTATCTCTCACCACTTTTTATTTGTTTGCTCATCTTCAGACTCATAAGAGAAGTTATTCAGTTTCAACTGCCACTCTGATTTCACTTTAGAGCCTGAAGAGGAGCAGGAGCAGAAGCCTGGTGCTCCTGTTGATGAGCCAATTGAGCTCTGGGATCTCAACACAATTCATAATATCTGCAATCAAAATGGCATCTTTGCTGTGCCCACCACATACCCTGCCAGCTACCTAATTATGACCAAAAAGAGGGTACCAGCTTTGTATATAAAGGGTACAGCTTCAGCTGTAACAACAAAAATAAAGAAACACACCAGCATTACTACAAATGTGATAATGTTGGGTGCCTAGCAAGGCTAAATACCTATAGGTTTACAGCAGTTTTAAAAGCTATAGCAACAAGCAAAAACAATTCAGATTTAAACAAAATGAACTCAGATTTAAACAAAATTAAACATAAACAAATTTATATTGATTTACAATAGATTTGGATTTATTTCAATTTTGTTTAAATCTGAGTTCATTTTGTTTAAATATGAATTGTTTTTGCTTGTTGTCATATCTTTTAAAACTACTGTGCAAGATTCAAGGCGTTAACTGTAGGCCATGACCGCACCAAGGCTTTTGACCCCATATACCAACTGATTCACTGGTTTTTTTTACCAGATTATCACAATCACCAGGGATAAAATATCCACTGAGGTAGTGAATGATGCTCTTCTAAATCTCAATGACTCCTAACTTGCTACTGTTGGTGGTGCCACTAAATTGCAGAGATACCTCACCAATCAGAGGTATGCTCTGAGCACTGAAAGCGTCAGTGCTACGTCAATCAATCAATTGATTCTGAACAAAAAACAGAGGCTTTCAAAGCATAAAAAGATATTCCTTCTTCACAATGATGACTAACATGCCCATGAGCAAATTATTTGCTTTGCTACCTCTTAGAATCTTTACAATCTGCTCAACTGCAAGACCTGGCTTGCAAATAAAACTTTCTCTGCCTGTCCAAAGCTATTTAACCAGCTTTGGAACATTCACGGGCAGGTGAGAAATCTTGTTCTTCCCCTGGTCTTCTTTTTTTATCCCAAATAAGAAGCAGGAAACTTATGTCTAAGCTCTTTCAATTTTGAAGGCCAAGTTAGATAAGATTCTCTCAACTATCAAAAAGGAGCCAAAGAAGACTAGAAAACGCAAAAAAAGGCCCAGTCCCAGAAAGAGAAAGCCACCTCAATCAAAAAACAGGCAGAAAGCCTTTCCTACCACAAATATCTGGAAGTGTATTTCAAACAGGCTTAGGCAAATGCTTTCATTAGAGTCTTCAACAGCTCTCCTCAGGGATGCTACTTCCACTTTTGGTAGGCACTTTGCTGCTGCCTTCAAAAATGCTCAGATCTGCATGAGCTTGTCAACGCAGAAGGCTCAAAAAAGGCCAAATAAGTCTTTAATTGGTTTGCTGCCCTTACCTTAGTAAAAAAAGAGGGGAAAATGCCTTTTACAAAGCCCTTCTCTGTCACTCATATATCATAACTAACCAGGCAGCCTTTGTTCTATTCATTGAGTATTTTGAAACTCAATGGGTTGTAGTAATTCAAAGAGCACATCACATCAGAAAAAATGGTAAATTAATCCAGTTAAACTGCTATAAGCAAGTCAAAGACGGTCTTATTAAGACCACCTCTTTCTTTGAAGGGTGGCACAACCAGTTTGCTACAAGGGTCAAGGTTCAGAAGCCCAAATTCAACAAGATAATGATGCATCTAAAAACACAACAGGCCATCTCTGCCTGACTCTTCAAGACCAGCATAAAGACTAAAAGCAACCTCTCCAAGCAAACTAAGGCAGTTAAAAAGTATACTGAGATCAGCAAGGTAGTTCTTGCCTACTTGTCAGAAACCCACTTGATAGGGAACATGTTCCCCATCTGGTGGGCCAAGGCTCTTAAGTTGAGCCATGTTATTACTGATTCAATGGGTACTGTGATTATGGCAAGATGATCTAAGTGGCCCAGATAGGCAAATTTTTCCAGAATAGAGCTGAATTGTCCCAGTAGATAGTATCTTGCCACATATGTTAACAGGTAGAATTAGGTGTTAGGCCTAACTAACAAAGGCTCTGCTAGAAGAGGAGGAACAGAGCAACCATAGTAGAATTTTTGCCCTCAGTGACTGGAGGGGTACTTAAACCAACCATGGGCCAGGAATTCCTTCTGGTGAGAATTGTCTGGGGAGAAGTTGTGCAAGTCAGTAGTTGGTGTCAGGTTCTCTGAGGCTAATACCACAGGCAAGAAAAAAGCTAGAAACCAGAACAGAAATATAATTTCTTTCATGGTTTCAAGATATGAGATCAAAAGATAAGTGTGGACAGATGTAGAGTAGAAATAAGTCTTTATTGTTGGAACAAGTAGAATTAATGAGGGTTACTCACTTAAATAGCCTCAAAATAAAGGCTGACATATTTAAGTGGTTATTTTGAGAATAATAGGAATTTACATGTATTGATAATTAAAAACATTATCTTTTCATGTTGTGATAAAATTGAAGCTTAATAAAAGATATAGTAAACTTATGAGGAGACCAGAGAAGCCAGAAACAAGCCACAAAGTTAATCAAGAGCAAACACCTTAATTGTTGGATCTTAAGAAATATCAATACAGAGCTTAACTGAAGAGCGAGTTAAAGAGCGTCAGGAATGATTTGCACACCCAATCAAATGTGCAGCAGTAAGTGACATTGTTTCTTAAACTATTAATTTTTTGCACTTGAATTGACATTTGAAAGCAAAAACAAAATCAATTGGTTTAACATAAATAGATAGTGTGTGTGAACTAATTGATTTTGAACTAACATTAGCCTGAGAATTAGGTTCCGGGTTCAATCTTTGTCTGGTTCCTTTTCAGATTTAACCTTGGTATATAGAAATTGGTTGCTGGTTTTCTTGGCTTTGATGTATTAACCAGAAGTTTCCAAATAATTGATGTAGTCAGGAAAAAAATTTCTGACCCTACTATTCTAAGAATAAAAAGCTTGATCATCACCAAGCTATCTCTGTTGCTCTTTCTACCAATGTTTAGACCATTTTTAATAAACACTACTTTATTTTCTCTTTTTTTCTTTACTTTTATCATTCTTTTAATTTTGTTTAGTATTTTATATAATTATATGCTTATTTTAAAGTATAGATCATAGTTATACTGTAAATTCAGAACCTGAACGTAAAAATGTGGGATTGTCAAATCCTTGGTCCAAATTTTGAATCACTTTTGCGGGATGGCATTTTTTTAATTAAATTGATTTTTGTGAGTATTTATTTGAATATTTGAAAATACAGGAACTTGTAGACACTTTGCAAAGTTCAAGTTGAACTGCATATTTTCAATGGACAAAATGAATTAACTGGAATCAGATTTGAAGCGTTCAAATTCATCAGCCATTTTCATTAAGTTTACTATGTTTTTTGAAATTGCAGGATTGTCAAACCCAAGAACCAAATTTCAAATCACTTTTGAATGCCACTAGTAAACTCAAATATTAATTGCAGGAACTGGAATCCAAATTGAATGTACAGTAAGCACACTAGAAAACACCAACCCAAATCAAGAAGCTCCACCACAACTAAAATCAAATGAAAAATTCAATCTCAATAACCATAATTAGACATAAAAAGTTATTAAACTTTAAAATCATCCAAACCCGGAAAGTTTACAATATTATTCACTTCAAATCACCAATATAGAAACTCTGCTACTATTCAAGGATGGATCAAGAGAAAACAACTCCCCACAACTAAACCAATAACTCCAAATAAATACATATTTAATCTAAAATATATTTTTTATTTTATTTTTATGGACCATCAATCACATTCTCAACCCGCTCCTGCACCAGCCCGCGGGGCAGCCTGTCCACGAGAGCATCCCAGAGAGTCCAAGAACAGACCAAGAACCCAACTTGAGGGGATTCATGCTGATACACAGGTCTCCCAAGGTGTCATTGCCAGCCAACCACCTTCTGTGTCCCAGGCCCAATCAACCAGCTTGAATCCCAGGCAGAAGCCACTCTCAAGGCCTGCCACAAAAGTCTCCTACACCAGGGTCACTAAGAACACTGAGGTTACTTACACCTCCACTGTGTACCCGGTTGTCACTTGGCCCCGCACTCTTGACCCAAGAGTTGCTACTTCCTGCCCCTGCATCTTTGACACCACATTTGAGCTATTGGCAGCCACTGTTGAGCCACCTGTGCCTATGTCATATGCCACTATTGACGGCGCCACTGCAAGCAAGCGTGATCCCACCTTCTACACAAAGGTCCCCATCCCCTGTGTTGAGCCTGCTAGCCAGGATGCCGTGGTACCTGTCAAGGGCTGGCGTTGGTTGACAGATAGTGAGTGTGAAGCTCTCCTCAACTGCTTGAACAGGGGAATGACACTTTGGGATATTGTGTCCTGATTTGGTGTCACAGCCAGGTACATTGCCAACATCAACACCAAGTATGGCAATACCAGGCAAATTGCCAAATCCACCAAGGCTAAGCGGCAGCCAAAACTCTTGCAGCCTGTGCACATCAACGCAATCAAGCAGTGGGTAGCCAGGGATTGCCACCTGGACACGCTTGCTGTCCAATCAATGCTTGCCACAGAGTTTGGGCTTTCTGTTTCTAAAACCCTTGTTTAAAAAACAATGGTTGATTTGGGCTTCTCTTGGAAGGTGCTTGGAGTTTCTCCATACAATAGAAACAGTGAAAAGACCATCAAAGATTGACGCATTTATGCCGAGACATATCTGGCACTAAAGGAGACTGGCAATGTACAGTTCTTCTATATCAACAAATTGTCATTTTTTTTCCTCACTCAGGTCTAAGCATGGGTGGTTCAAGAAGGGGTCCAAGGACGGTGTAGCCCATTGTGCAGCTGTCTGTTCCCAGACCTATTCCATAGTCGCGCTTCTTGGTCCTCGCGGGTTAGACCAATACCAAATGATCAAGGGTTCCCACAATAGTGGGACTTTTCTTGATTTTCTCCAAGTTGTCAAGGAGTACCTTTGGATAAATTATAGTGGTACAACCAACGTTGTTGTGCTTGATAATGTTGGGCTCCACAAAGTGGATCTGGTTGTGTCCAAGTTCCCCCCTATTGACAAGAATAGCCACTCTTCCAGCCACCGCCTTGCTGATTGTCCAATGAGACTTCTCCTCCTCCTGCCATATTCCCCATTCCTGAATCCAATCAAGGAGGTGTTTGGTTGGATCAAGAATAAGGTGAAACAAGGCCTTCCGCAGAACACCAAGGACCTATTCAATATTCTTGAGGTCATCCAATTTGCAATGCCACCCAATGTGGTGGCGGCTTTTTAAAAGCACTCAGAATCCTTTCTCCCTAAAGCCCTGGCCTCCAAGCCAATCAGATAAATGGGCTCTCCAGTTTACTTTGTTTTTATTTTTTTATTAGGTCTCAAAAATTATTATTTATATATAATAATTTGACGTGTGATTGTATTATAGACATATAAGAATACGTAGAAAAGGTAAGTAAAATTAACTATACTAGGTATGAAGAATATATTTTTATTAAAATGCACTAAATATTGTATTGACTGTTGTGCTAACAAATGAATAAATTAAAAAAGATAGAAATAGAATTTTTTATTTAAATAATTGTTAATTGTTGATATTACTTTACAGTAGTTTTAAAATCTATGGCAACAAACGGAATGAGCTCAGATTTAAACAAAATGAATTCAGATTTAAGTGAAATTGAAATGTACCCAAATCTATTGTAAATCAATATAAATTCATTTATTTTTAATTTTGTTTAAATCTGAGCTCATTTTGTTTAAATCTGAAGTATTTTTGTTTGTCACCATAGCTTCTAAAACTACTGTAGCTTTTCTAAGCCACAAATTGGACCTTGCGTGTCATCATATGATCCTTGTTATTTCAGTGCCACTATAGCCACACAACACGGCAACCAATGATTTTTATGTATTCCTTACTAATTTGTACTTAGGACACAGTTCAAGTATATTAAATATGTTTATCAAATCATATTACAAGGGAAAAGTAATTTGAGTTGTAAACAATCATTTGTTTAGAACAATAGTGGAGCAGGCCACATGATGCGGATAATTCAATTCTCCATGTTTATCTTTGTGATAAATGGACCTGTACTTGATGAGTAGTAAATAAAAACATTTTAATTCTTTTTTATTTGACGTATTGGCAACTATAACTAAAGTCTTTTAATATACTTAGTTATATTAATGATTATGATTTACATACTAAAATTTAAAATAAAATTAAAATATTAAAATTAAAATATTAATTATAAATTTTAAAAGTTAAGTATTTAAGTTTAAATAATTGAAATATAAAATTTTCATTAAATTGTGATTTATGCAATATCAAAATATTTTATATTAAATATGTCAATATTAAAGATTTTAACAGTGAATATTTAAAATAAAAAATAAAATAAAAATTTTAAGTTGCAAGGGAAAATGATTTATTGGGGGAATGCAAATTGCAAGGGGAATGTGTTTATTCCGGGAAATTATACCCTTAAATTAAATTTTCAGCTAATGCATCTAATTGGATCCACATACTCTTCTGTATGTGGTGGATGACTCTGGCGCCAATTGCTAGAGGGGTGGCGCTCAACACCCCGGTGGTGGCCAACCGTCTTATAAAAGGCAAACAGGTGAGGGAATCCACTAGCAGGTTTTTTTGAGGGGGCACGTAGTACCTGTATAGAGTTGCCAATGCAAATGAATCATAAAGGACGTGCTCAACTGTCCTGTATCCCTGTGATGTTTTCTATCTGTTGAGGGCTACGCGGCATATGTCAATCTGTATAGGTACATCTTCTAATTTTTTCACATTTGCTTTCAGTATGCAATGGAGCAGGATTCCCAGGTACACCGCAACGTGGATCCTTTGCAAGGTATATTTTTCCGAGAACATGCACAGTTTTTTGAACGTTTGTATTAACCTATTGATATAGGACATTTGGTTGAACTTGAAGAGGGTTCTGGGGGCGCCCGACTTGTATCAGCCTCCCAGGTCTTGGCAAACAATATCAATAAAGGCTTAAGATTATTCACGAGGACTGCATCCCTAAATTTGTTTGATAGAGCTTTAAAAATTTCATTAAATATTGCAGATTTTAAATATTCATTTCCAATTTGAAAGTCAGTTTTTATTAAATTTTTTTGTGTTCATTGATATTTGTGAAGGGGAACCTTTGAACGCTTTCATAAATGTATTCATCAAAGTTCAGTTTTATATCCCTGCAAATTTCATTCATTTCTTTGATTTTGATTGTTGATCCTAGTTTGTATGCTTCCCTTATCCATGGCAAGCACCCCGCGGGTGGTTGATATTCCCTGATTTGAGCTTCACTATTAAAAAACATATTCATATTCTGCTGAACTATTTTATTTATTTGATTTTTATTTATTTGTTTTATAGGGGCCACCAGAGGCTGGTAGCCCCCATAAAACCAACTCGGCATAAAAGCTGCCACTTCCGTGACCTCATCCCCATCCCTGGTGATGACTAAAATAAATATAAGTTAAACATAAAAAACTTACTGATTGTTTCCCCCTGTGGCCCCCTCAGCCACAGGCGCCATATCAGCAAACTTCATGAGTGTTGGATGCTCTTCATTAATTTTCTTAGGCTTAATTTTTCTTATTTTTCTTGTAACTTGTGCTTCCTCTTGATTTTCATTTGATAAAGCTTCTGTATTTCTTGATGCGCTTCTTCTTCTTTCTTGTGTTTCATTTTCATCTGTTTCCATTTGGTCAGTTTCCTCTTCATTGGTGTTGATTTCCTTTTGAATTTCTATTCCTTCTATTAGTCTGATCTTCTCATTGTTTTCTTTGGCCTCCTACCAGAACTCCCACAAATTGTATCCCGCATTGTTGAACTTTAGACTTGATAAAATAGTTCCCTGTAGATTAAGTAATTTTTCTTTATTTCTTTCATCTATAATATTTCCCAATATGTTCAGAGCATCTTCTTTTGGTTGGATCAGTGGCTGGCCCTTGTCCCCTAGCTTTCCTGTCACTACTTCTCTGATGTTTTTCTTGATTTCAACAACCTTTTGCAGGTGTGCTTCAAATTTGTTAATTAAGTTATAGATTGTTGACATATTGTTTGAATTCCATCAAAAAACTGGTTTTTTTAGTACTATATTCAGCACATACATATTTTTCATCATTGTTAATAAATTAAAGACAATAAAGATAAATATTACATTAAAATATTGCAATTAGATGTCAACTCTTGATATTTTGATATTATGTGCATAACTCAATGCATTTTGTTTAATAAAATTCATTATAAACTTGGCTTTTTTCATTGTAATTTATTGAAATGGACTGTGTTTATATTAGAGAGCCATTAATGCTTAGTACAGATATTGAAAATTAGTGCATTTTATAACCTGTATATTTACCTATTGATAATAATTCTATAAACTTTTTAGACAGATTTTACAAGGTAATAATAATGTAATGTGTTAATAGATTGCTGTTTACTGTCATTAATTGGCTGATTTTCTTTGCTGTGGCAATTGTGCATTTTCTTATATTTCCGAACTAGTATCCAATTGGTTGGCTTCACATCCAATTGCACAGGCAATAGAAAAACAAGCTGCCACTCCAAGACTGGACGTGGTCGGGGTGGCAGCTTGTTTTTCTATTGCCTGTGCAATTGGATGTGAAGCCAACCAATTGGATACTAGTTTGAAAATATAAGAAAATGCACAATTGCCACAGCAAAGAAAATAAGCCAATTAATGACAGTAAACAGTAATCTATTAACATGTTACATTATTATTGCCTTGTAAAATCTGTCTGAATTGTTTATAGAATTATTACCAATAGGTAAATATACAGGCTGTAAAATGCACTATGTATCAATATTTGTACTAAGTGTTAATGGCTCTCTAATATAAACACAGTCTATTTCACTAAATTACAATGAAAAAGGCCAAGTTTACAATGAATTTTATTAAACAAAATGTTTTGAGTTATGCACATAATATCAAAATATCAAGAGTTGACGTCTAATTGCAATATTTTAATGTAATATTTATCTTTATTGTCTTTAATTTATTAACAATGATGAAAAATATTTATCAAATAATTATGTTATTTATAAAATGTACAACATTGTATTAATTAGGGGAAATGTTGCTAATGTAAAAAGAAAATATTATTAATTATTAATTGAAAGGAAGATATCAATTTTAATAAGTTATGACAAAATAAAGATTTATTCACTAATCAAAGGACAGAAAGGGGAGGAAATGGGCAGAATGAACATCGCCTTCATCTGCGCCTGTAAAAAAAGTGGCATCAGAGATAGTGGGGAGGGAATGGATGATGGCTTGGGAGTCAGGGTTGGAAGGCAGATGGCTTGATGGGGGGTTGGGAAGGCAGGGCCTGTTGACTGGGAAGAGGCAGCAAGAGCAGTTTGCTTCAATTGCTCGAATTCTTCTTTTGTCACATATGTGGGCTTGAAGAAACGGATGAACTGGTGTGAAGGGAGACGGGAGTCCTTTCTGGACTTATCACTATCACTTGCAAAGAAGATGATGAGATCAAATAAGTCCTGGACAGACGCGGAAGGGGAAAGCTTATACCTCTTATCAATTTGGGTGCATAGTTTGTTGTAGGTGGCAGGCTTCAAGCGCCTGAGAGCAGAACTGAAATTGTAAAGACATAAATATGCAAGATGCATGTTGGCGTAGTTGATGGGGTAGGACCAGCAGGTATGCCCCGCAGCCCTGATTTCTTGGGTAGCCCATTCCTGCTGCTCCATCTCCGCACTCAGTACAACTGTGTGCACAGTGTTTTGTGTGGCCCACTCCTCCAGCATGGCCTTGAGCTCCGTCTGGTAGGCATACCCATCTGCGGTGTTCAAATTGCCGAGTAATAATTGACGCCCAATGGGGAAACTGCCAATAAAACCCCAACAAAACAATACAAGATTGGGCCGCGCTTGTACACGTCAGATTGGATGCGCTTCTCTCCAAAGTCTTGGATACTGGCTGAGATCTTAGCATACAATAGGAATATTACGTCATTACAGGCCTCATTGCCCTTCCTTTGATAAAATTAATAATTGTTGAATTGTAAGAGTTGGTATCCACCAAAATGGGGCTACTGAAAACTTGATTGGACAAGATTCTAGCAGCAACCACAACTCTGTGCATCCATGAATTCATCATTCTTTTGTTGGTGAAGATGCTGTGAAGTCCCAACTGGAGACGTACCTGGACCAGAGGCATCCACGGATCACGTTTCATAATGGCCATCATAGGAGAATGGGCTGTGTCACCTTTGGTTGAGGTATGGGCACCAGTCAGGGTCTTCTTGGTAGAGAGGCCACAGTTGGCGTGGGCTCTCAGAGTTGCAGCCACAGTTAACTTTGCAAAACCCATTGCGGCCACAATTTTTCTGAGGAACATAAGCTTGCCTCGCTTTTCAACCATTTTGAGAACAATCTCCAGGTGATCAATTTTCTTCTGCGTCTTGCAGGCTGATTGGCTGGAGAAGGGATATGTCCATCTTGTAAACTGGTCAATGCCATCTGATTGGCTGTTTTGGAGTTCTGGGCTCTCTGGGTGACCCCATGGCTAAAATGGCTGGTTCCAGATGTCATTGCTGATAAGGAATTCAGGTTGGCAGCAGCCTGTGCATGATGGGCAAACAAGGCCATGCTGGAAGTTTGTGGGGAAAGAACAGACTCCTGTGTGGGGCTTGCAGAGGGGCCTGCAGGTTGGGAGTGGCCATAGACAGAGGCTTCACTGTTAAGAGACCCAGTGTAGCCCTGCATAATTTTGTCAAGGCCAGGGAACAGCTCGTTGACTTGGTTGTTGTTGAAAGAAGACATAATAAAAAATTTATTATAATTTAAAACTTGAGAAGAGGAATGTATATTTTAGTCAATTTTATTGTTATATATGTCAATTTTGTGAATAATATAATCTAAATTTTAGCCGACCTAAAATGAAATAAGGTGATTTTTGAGAATGCCTATGATTCCTAAAAGAATTAGCACAAATTCACTCTAGATTCTTTGGCATCCTTTTTGAGACACCCATAAATTATTTTTATTTCAAATTCATTGCAATCATGATTTGAAACTTGGTTCTTGGATTTGACAATCCCGTAATTTCAGATTCGTTAATTTTCACACGATGTCTATGATTTGTTTGATATACAGGAAATATCAAATTGTATATAAGAATCCCGCATTTCTGATTCATGTATCCCACATTTGTTTGTTGGGTTTTGTCTTTTGTTAGTTGAGTTATCTGCTCAAGAGATTCAAAATTTGCCAATTTAAATAAACCAAAATAAAGTCAAATTAAATGGTTAATTTTATTAAATATTTTACTTTTCACTTAGCTGAGTTGCCCACAAAAGTGATTCAAAATTTGGACCAAGGATTTGACAATCCCGCATTTTTACGTTCAGGTTCTGAATTTACAGTAATAGATGAAACTGGTTGTTTTTGTGTATATTTTGACTTTTGAGCTTTACGCAGCCTTCTTTCTACTAATTGACCCCATTTTTTCTTACAGATTTGAAATTCTGAGAATTTTTTAAGCGTATAAATATTTTTGAAAATTTTATTTTTTGCTAATTGTTTGGGTTTTTTTGGAGTCCAAAAAATCTAAAATTTTAAAACCCGTTTTTCATAGTCGCAATGCCATAAATCAAAATGATGTTTTTACTATAAAATCGAGATAGCAAAAAATCGAGATGACGATTTTCGAGATAGTGTTTTCGAGATGCCGTTTTCGAAATAGTGTGTCCTACCGATTCTATCTAGTTTCTTGATTTTGATATAATTTTGCTTTGAATTTGCTTGATTTAGAATGTATTTTATTTGGATTCTTGATTTCGATTTGATTTCAATTTGTGTATGATTTGGATTTAATTTTATCTGGATTCTTGATTTCAATTTGATTATGCTTTAAATTTGCTGGATTTGATTGAATTTTATCTGGATTCTTGATTTCAATTTGATTTTGCTTTAAGTTTGCTGGATTTGATTGGATTTTATCTGGATTCTTGATTTCGATTTAATTTTTGTAAATATATTATTTAACTTATATTTGGATTTCAATTCAGACTAAGGGTTAGATTTGGGATTGATATAGTGCTATATAACCATGATGCCCACAATGTTACTAAATCTTTCCACTCAACCGTAAGAACACTTTTGCCCTCATTCGGAGCTAGATCAGTGAAAGCAAAAATCACTTAATTTATTATAATTATTTTATAGGAGATTAGCTAATAAAAAGCACCTAAAAAATATAAATATTAACGAGATATTTTTCCAAATGAGAATTTTTAGAAAACTAATATTTAGGTTTAGATTTAAATTAATATAAAAAAATAGATTTTAGTTATGAAAAACCATAAAAGGTTTATAAGCACCAATATCAAGTTTTTTTTGCACAAAGCTTTTAAGAAACACTTATTTTTAATTAAAATTACAAAGATTCTATTTAATATTTTATAAACTTAATCAAATATTCTATTACATTACATAAAAAATTAAAGAGAATATTTAGTCAAATATTAATTTAAATGTAGTATATTATTTAAAAGTATAAATTTAAGAAAAGCTAATACTAATAAAATATATACAAAATAAGATATTCTGTAAAAATTATAGATACATAAAATAGTTTTTGTATGAAGTTAAAATTAATTTAATTTAATTATGAATACAAAATATGTTAAATTATTAATTGTTAAGTTAATAGCTACTTATCATAGTGTTATAATATCAATCAACATGGCAAAATGACAAGATTAAAGATATGCTTTTGCTATTTCTAATATATAATTTTAACTAAGGTTTAAAAATCTTATCTAAATTATATTAAAATATTATTTTTAGAGTAATTTACTACAATCTCAATTTTTTGCCATATGAAATTACAAAGTTTTATGCTAACTTTAATTTTCATAAAGTAAGCAAGTTACTAAGAAAAAAATCCTAACATAATAGATTTTCTTATTCATTTTTAATTTGTATAGAGCTTAATATGATTTGTCATGAAATTGAAGAGATGAACTTGTCAACTTTTATTCAGACTTAGCATTGATAACCAAGTTATAAAATAGAATGTTCATGCTGCTAATAGGTAAGAGAAATTTATATAGTATATTAATAAAAAGAAAACATCCATCAGATTGTACTGTCTGGCAAGATCACTAAAACTGTGCTTAGTGAGCATACTCTTAGTTTTCAACTCTTAATAGTAATAAGTTAGAGACCTGTAAAAAGAGCAGTTTACTCATTTTACTTAAGGAGTTAATTCTGACTTGATTTTCAGAGCCATAATGTTTTGCTGAATCACTTGCTGCAGAGAATTGAGGGTGTAGTTATTTGTATAAGGTATTATGCACTTATCCTTACTAACCCAAAGCTTATTTTACTTTGGCATTCAGAAAACTAGAATAGCAACTACTTTTTGCTGATGGGAATATCAGAAAAAGATAGTCTAAAGTGCTGGTCTGCTGTTAATGACAGAATCATGTCCCCAAAGAACATCACAACACCCATAAGGGTGAGAGTTAAGACATAAGCCCAAAGCTTTACATTACCTGCAGAATTGGTATCTGCATGGCCCTTATCATGACATTTAATGTTAGGTCAATGATTCTTGCTCTGGCATTGCACTGTTTAAGTTAGTTATAGGAACACATGGCCTGGTTGACACTCTTACAGAGTGTAAGAATTTTTTTGAGCATATCACCTGAATATTTTGAGCAAAAAGGGGGGTCCTGCAGGAGGCTTGCCTTGATATGTTTTTTATCAGTGATTTTTCTGTGGTACCTTTTGCCTGTTAACTGCATGTGATATCAAATTAAGTGATCATAAACACATAACAGTCATCTTTGGTCTCACTTTTTGGTTGTTCTAATTTTGCCTTTTTTAAAAAGAGACTATTTTTTGCTGCTTAAAGCGTAATTTCAACTAAGCCTACTAGGCAGACAAAGCAAAATAATACCAATGTTTTAAAACTTTTATCTTATTAATTTATTAAGCATATTTTCTAGGTTATTATGTAGTTTTATAAGCTATTTATTAATAAACTAAAAGGCAGCTTATTATATTTAATTTTTGTAAATTAAAAAAATAAATTATATTAATTATTTAACAATTAATGATTATTTTTAATCAAAATAAATTAATTTTACTTTTTTTTAAAAATTATTTTAAGATAAAATCAGTAAAATTATTTAGATAAAAAGTACTTAAACTAATGTTGTAGCTGTGCTGTTTTAGCAAAGTTAAAAGAAGAAATTATTTAGAAACTAGATAATAATTTTTATTGAGAGGTAGTGATTATATAGTTATTGTGAATTAATAAATAACAGAAAACATAATTGTTGATCACACAATTGAATGATAAAGTGAGGTGGCTTGATCCTGGTAATGAGTCAAGCACTAAATTGAGATACTATCATATGGAATCATCATTTATTCATGTTAATAGGTTTGGTAGTTTAAGTTGACTTCCTGGTTTGGCTACAGGTTACTAGAAAGTCAGATTGCAAGTCACAAACCCACTTAATTAGAACCTTGCTGGTGGGTCAAGCCTGCGGTTTTGACATTAAAATACATACTTTTAAGTTGAAAATTATTTTTTAGATCTTATTTAAAATTAATTGCTAAATTTTTTTAATGTTATATTTATTTTCTAAAATTAATAACATTAATTTATTTACATAAAAACTTAATTTTACAGGTTTTTTAATTGATAAATTTGTTTTAAATATGTTTTTTTATAAAAATTAATAAATTAGTGCAGTGCAAATTTGAAAAAGCTTAAAAAATAGATTTAGAAAAAAAATGATTTTTATTAGATAATATTATAGGCTTATATATTAGGCTTGATATAAAAGAGATTTAAGTCAGATCAAATATTAAATATTATGTGTAAATTAGATTAGCATAGCTAGATATTTGGACAAGTCATGTTATATTGTCTAGCTATTAATTTTGAAAGGTCAAATATTTTAGCGAGTTTACGCCAAACCAGATAATAATTGGATGATGTCAGGATTTCTGGATATTAACTTATTTAACAGATTTAACAAAATAACGCGGGCCAGCAGTTAATTACTCTTAATAATGATTTCACAAATTAATGCGGGTCACAGGTTTGTAAAATAATAGATTCAAATGATTAAATCATATCCTAGCAATTGCAAAATTTCTATTTCTAATTAATAGTGAAACATGCAGATATTATGCTATTAATTAGTCTATCTCAACAACCATCTCAAACATTCTTCTCATATATAATTACTATTCTAAACTTTAATTACATTTTAGAACAAGAGCCATCATAAGGACTATCATCTAAAACACTTCTAAAAGAGCCCAAAATAGACTGGGTTGTCAGGCCAAACACTCTAAGATAAAAGACTTTGAGCCTATTATATTAGAGTGACTCTGATTGAGAAATAATCATCTCCACCAACTAGTAGCCAGTCTAGCTAGCTAGCTACATGAAAAATAGTCCAGGTTCACAGCTACTCCGCTCAGATTGAGAGATAGTTGCACAGTTTCAGAAAAGATATTGAGCTGTGGAAGTCGTCAAACATGCTTCTGTCATAAACCACACACACCCAAGGTTGGGCTCAAGCTAACTTAGATAAACGCAGGCAGCCGGCCCAGCCTCAATATCAGACGTCTAATAAAGAGTTAATATTTAAAATTCCTTTTCTAGTTTGATTTTAATTAAGTGGAGAGCAAAAAATCATACTATTGCTATACAATATTAATCCCCATAGTAAAATATAAAGACAACAACTTATGAACCTATATCCAGAAGTAGGAAAAACTGTTACAAATTTTTTGCAACTTGGGCCCTGTCAGACTTGCTACTTCTGATGACAACAAAATATTTTGGGCCAAAGATTACATCAAAGTCACAGGTTATTTGTACTTTTCTAATTTTAGAAGACTTAGGATATCATCTGGCAGATGATAAAATACTATGGTCCAAAAAATTTCCCTCACAGATAATATATATTTTAATGACAGCTAAAATGCTGGTACATTCAGACTCTTAACAAAATTAGTCAGACATTATTTAAATCTGAAAATTTATTTTGTTAGCTTGATTATTTTGTTTTTGTATTTTTATTATAAATTTTAGATTTAAAATAATTTATATAATAGATTATGTTATCTTATTTGTCATCTCAAATTATTTTAAAATAGTGTTTTTTGTGTTAAAACTTTTAAGTTGAAAAAATAATAGTAATAAAATAATTAAAATTTAATTATTATTTTATATTACAACATATCAAAAATACATTATTTTTTATTGTAAGTAAAATTAAATTAAACCTAATTTTTCTAACTTTATTTACATATAAGATTGCTTAATGTAAAACATTTTTTGCCAGAACACTTTTAAAGCATTTATTACAAGCAAAAAATAAGCTTATAAAAACTAAATCAAAGTTTTTTTTTAAAATTTAAAAAATTTCATTATGTTATTAACCCAAGTCACTTATAATAAAAATAACCTCAAACAACACTACTAAGGTACAATAGTTTTAAAAGCTATGACAACAACCAAAAATATCTCATATTTAAACAATTCATTTCAAATGCAAACAAAATACAAGTTGCACAAGAACCAGAATTCAAATAATTTAAATATTTTTGGTTAATAAATAAACAGTCAAACAATAAACAAAATTTCATTAACATTATACAAAATTATATCAAATATCAAGTGGAGTTGTTTAAACCACAAACAAAATGAACTGACACAAGTGAGTTAAATGGATGCTGTTTCAAAGTATATTATAATTCAATCAGAATTTATATGATGCACTGGCAGAAAGACTAAAACAAAACAAAATCTGAGTAATCTAGAAGCAAGATTTCACAAGCACAAAACAAAATGAACTCACACAAGATGTGTAGTATGAGCAGCCTAAAATAGAAAAATAACAGTTTAACAGCCAATCAACAGCTATCCAATTTAGAAACAGAGGCATTTTATCCATTTTTATGGCTCCAGATTTGTATGGAATGGTTTTGAAAACTTTTCAAATATGAAATTGTGATTATAATAAAAATAAATCATAAAATTTTAAACTTCTAATTTTAGTAATTTTATCCTAGATTTTGTTTTAAAATAGTTTTTACAAGCAACAACATTTTTAACAACACCAGCAGCCAAGCCAGCTTTAATGAAAGCAAGGCTCTGTGTGAAGGCACCCATTTACACCTAAGTCATTGAGGCTGGTAACAAGGAAGCTGACCTGTATCCAACCCTCAATCTCTATGACTTTGACTTGTTCAATAGTCACTTTGCGTCTAGCTCTGCTACTGCTTCTGTATCCACCACTGCACAAGCTGCCCGTCAACCAATTAATCAGAATGACAACCTTGATTTGGAACAACTTCCTGCTGCTAGCCAACCTGCCCTCCTACAGCCAATCAGGTTTCAGCTCCCACGGCCCAGTGCCACAAACAACAAATTATCACCACTCAAATTCTCCAGAAAATTGTGGCACTGAACCTGCAGAGTCTGTCCTGGAAACAGATTGTAACCCAATTGCAATTCACCTGGGCTACTGTCATTTGGGAATTCAACAACCTGATGAACAGGGGGAATCTGATTGGGACAGCCAAGAAGGCCACTGAGTCCCAGATAACCAAGGCCTACCCAATAATACTTGACCTCCTTCAGCAAAACCCCAAGCTTCTCCTAACTCAGGTCTGCAAACAGCTTGCACACCATAACATATGGGTCTCCAAGCACATGATACAGCTCTGGATGCATGGAAAGGTGGCTTCAATTAGGGTTCTTACAAATTTTACCGACAACCAATAGGATGGCGCTGAAGATTTCTCATATAACACCACAATCAAATCAACCCTGGTCCAATGCTTGACAATTCTAACAGATGACATCATGTTTGTCTTGTACTACAAATTATCAATTGCATTTGACAATTTTGGTGAGCAAGGAAAAGCCGTCACCAAGAATGGAAGGAAAAAGGTCAAGAAAGAGACTTTTATTAGTGCATTTCTGGCTGTTTCAGCCAAGGGTTTTGTTTACTATTAGAAAAACCCTGATTTTATTAATGAGTACTTATACGGCCACATCCTTGGTGGATTGCTCAACTCCTGGGATGGCTCAAATTTCAAATACCGGGTTTTCTTGAGCCACCAGATAGAGGGTAGCTTCACCGCCCTCAAAGCCATCCAGGAACGCAGGCACCAGGCCTCTGTGTACCCAGCTGGTCACACTGACGTCTATCTGGCAGATTATTCTCTTCTTCAACATTAAAGATACACTCTGGAAGCGCCGCCCTCAGGCTTTTGACAACCTCTATCTTGGGGTCCTTGATCACAATTTTCTCTTTGGTCACTAAATGATGGCTGACTTGTTTGTGCAAATGGTTTTCCATGTGAACATGGGCAACCAATCATGCAAAGATAAGCGCCTCCCACCCTGTGCCACAGCTATCTACCAGCCTATCCAGCCAATGACTGATGAGGAGTACAATGAGCTGTATATGGCAGCCATCACGTGCAATCCTCCTGCCTCCACCCTCACCACCAACACTCCTCACCCGCAAACCCAACCCATCTAATCCCAGACTCCCCAGGCCAGCACCACCTCTACGTCCTTCTTTCTGTGCCATTCTGCCTACTAGGCATCACTCTTTCCTGCCCTGATAAACCCCTGTCACCAAAAATTTTCTATTTATATTATCTTTTTTTGAATTTCAATTGTTCATGTTCTCTTTGTTTATAGTTGGTTTTATTCTTTATGTTCAGCTTATTTCGTTAAAATCATATATTTACTAAGGTGTGTATCTAAATCCTGAACACAGTTATTTTTAGCACTTGACATAGCCCCTTGTGAAAACATTAACAACAATTTGGTGATCAGCTAAATTTGAATTAGAAAATTATAGGTTAACTTTTTTTAGATAAAGTTGTTACTGATCCAAATTCAAAACCTTAATGATAAACTTTAAGCCAATCAGGAGCCAAGTGATAAAGTGATTGTTGTGACATAAAGGGTCATTTAATAATTCTTTGATGCATGTGCACTAATTAATATGATTGGCTGGATGTTTTGCCATTGTATACCATTGCTGCTGTGGCAAGTTGTTGGTGGACTAGTGCTAACCCAGCAGCTGATTATGCACTAGTCCATCAACAACTTGCCACAGCGGTAATGACGTACAATGGCAAAACATCCAGCCAATCTTATTAATTAGTGCACATGCATCAAAGAATTATTGAATGATCCTTTATGTCACAACAATCACTTTATCACTCAGCTCCTGATTGGCTTAAAGTTTATCATTAAGGTTTTGAATTTGGATCAGTAACAACTTTATCTAAAAACAGTTAACACTATAATTTTCTAATTCAAATTTAGCTGATCACCAAATTGTTGTTAATATTTTCATAAGGGGTGTGTTTAAGTGCTAAAAATAATATGGTAATCAAGGAAACAATGCCAACACAAAGCAAACAACACACATATTGAGATGAGCGTAAAACATATACATAATGAGAAAAAAGATGGGATAATGTAGTAGATAGGAAAACAAAAAGAAATAAACAAAGAGGCAACAGTATCAAAATAATAAAGAATTTATTGGGGCAAAAGCTATAAAAACATATGGAAAGGTTAGTAAAAAATAAAATGAGAGAATTGGAGAAGCTGCTAAAAGACCTCAACTTGGCAATTGCCAAAATTAAAGAGATTGACCGCAAGGTCAAAGCAAAAGTCAAGGCTGCCGTCCTTACAGGGAACAAAAATGAAAAGGTATCCACCAAGGCACTCATGGCCAAGATGCTAGACACCCCCAAAACAACAATTGAGCGACTTTTAAATGTCCAGAAGCACGTTGTGAGAGGCCTTCAATTCAAGTCCTTTGCCCTCTCTGCGCCGTCTGTCTGGACAGATGACCCAGAAATGTATGCCCACCTAAGACCCGCAAAACGTACCCAAACAGATGACACTGAGCAGCCAGCACAACTGGTTACACCAAGAATAGCAAAGCCTGCCAAGGCTGCGGGCAAGGAGGAGACTGCAGAAGGTAACCTAAAATAATAATTAATAAAAATTTTCAAATACTTACCTTTTTTTAGAAGAAGTCAATGGTGAACTCCGCTGGGTCCTGGTCTCTTTTGTCCCCGCCACATTCTACGCCAACTACGCCACTCATTTAGCCAAGCAGCTTTCCTGTCCCCCCTGTCTTGCGGGAGCTTAAAGACTGTATTCACGGGTCCTTTCCTATGTCCAGGGAGGCATTGGCTGGGCTGAAGCATGGAGAGGGGGCATCTGAGTGGGCAGTTACTGCCTACAAGGATGTCCAACTGGTCCAACTGAACCCAGTATCCCTCAGTGAAGTTTATTGTGTAAACTCCATTAAGCTTGTTTGGGATGTCCTAGAGACACTCCTATTCAAAACATACCAGATATAGGCCAGGTCCATGTGGCTGCTTGCTTTTGCTTCCCCTTGGAGCATACACTCTCTTACCTGCTTGAGAAATTTGGACGCATGATAGGAAAATTGGCTGTTGCAGACGCAACAGCTGTAAAGAAGACCAAAACTCTCCTTGCTGACTTTGGACTGGCATGAAGTGCTGAAAAGAAAGGGGTCCCTGCAGCCATGAAGCTGACCTTCTCAAAGACAAAGCATGAAAAGAAATTTTATGCTGTCTATAAAAAACTGTGCAAATTTACAGAAGCCTTTTCTGGGCAAATTTTTATCTGGTTGTTTACCTGGGGTTTCTGTTTTACTTCAGGATGGGGGGCTAACGGTGAGGACCTTGACAGGGTCCTCCTAGGGATTGACAAGGCCAGGCTCTCCCTGGATAGGAAGAAGGTCCCCCTGGGTTACAACTTGGTCAACCATGTTATCCAGGACGCCCTGGTCCTGGCCAGAATTTACGGGTCTGCAGCCCCACCTGAAAAGCTGCTGCTTCACTCCCACCTGACCTTACTGCCTTTAAACAGTAGGCAGGAGTATTTCAATCAGGGTGTATCACCTGTCTACGGTGTGGCAGTGAAGGTTGTGCGCCACCTCCATTGCCAAGTGGGTACATACCAAAGAACCCATTACAGGCGCTCTTAACAAATTCTCTTTTCCAATAAATATATTTACACTTTAGATTATTTTTATTATAAATAATTTTTCTAATCTTTATTTTAGCAAACAAGTTTTGCAGAATAAATTCTGGAGAAGGTTTTCATAAAAGCATAATAATATATGTTAATAAAATATACTTCTAATTTGTACATTTTACATTTAATTTTTCTGATTCCATTTTTATATTTATTTGATGCAGTGGTTTTCAAACCTGTTGAGATAAAAGTATAATCTCAGTCTAAAAACAAATTCAACTCAGTCATAAAACAAAATCCAATTAAATACAAATCTATTGTAATTTAATATAAATTCTTTAATTTTTGATTTTTTTTTAGACTGAGATTCATACATTATTAGACTGAGATTATACATTTATCTCAACAGGGTTGAAAACTACTATAAGAGTGATATAAATATATTCACGTAATCCAGTATCAAGTGTTTGGGATAGCCTCCAATAACATAATAAAATAATTCAATTTAAAATAAATACATTAAAAACCTTCATTGATAATCCTGTTAAATGTGATTGCGGGCTTGGAAGCTTCTAATATAAAACAATAATTAATAAATCTTAAATAATAAATTAGAGAATATAAAAAAGGACAGACACACTAAGCTTTAATTGATTGGCTGTTTGACAAGACACACAGGGATAAATAAATCAGTGTGCCATAGAATTTGGCCACGGTCTCAGCTAGGAGGGTGTGGGACCCCAGCCTGCAGAAAATCAAAGAGGTACTTGGTCCCAGTTGGGGTCTCTTTCTTGACAGCTTTCTTGAGCCACCCAAAAACTTCTTTGATGGGATTCAGGAAGGGAAAATAGGCAGGGAGGAAGAAAAGGCGCAAATTTGCTGTGGCCAACTGCTAGGGGCCCACTGCAATGCTGGTGTCAATTGATGGAAATTCCTCAAGAATATCTGCCACCTTAGGGAGACCAGCATTGTCCAACACAATGATATTGATGAAGCCCAGGCTTGTGTGCATCAGATGCTCCTGGATTAACCAGAGAAATGATAGAAAGGTCCTGATGTTATGCAAACCCAATATCATTTGGTATAGCTCAACCCCCTTTGGACCAAGGAGAGCCACCATTGAATAGGCTGTGGCGCGGACTGCAGCACGCCAAGCCATCCTGTCATTGGAGCCTTTGGGGAGATAGCCATACTCATTGCGCATCAACAAGGCAAATGCCAATTTGTCAATGTAGTAAAATTTGACCATTCCCTTGGCTTTGAGGGCAGTTTACGCCTCTGCGTATTTTTTCCAGACATCAATGTTGGAAGGGCTGTTTCTATTGTAGGAAGATACCCCAAGCTTTTCCCAGGAAAAGTGCATCCCCTTTAACAGATGATAGTAAAAAGAAATTGAGGCCTCAACCCCAAAAGTAGATTTAAACATTGACTGTATATTTGCCAGTTCAAGATAGAAGTCCTGGGTTATTCACTGGCAGATTGCTCATTTGTGCTCCTTGGTGAGCATGGTGAACATGCAAAGGGATTTATCTGTGGTAAGAACATGGCCAGTATTGATGAATCTGTTGAAGCTCTTGAAGAGGTACTTGGGATTCACCCCAACAAGAGCCACAGCCACCTTGTAGTTGCCAGATTACCCGCATAAGCCTGAGCAGGATGATGCGCTTGATGTCAGAAATACGCTTCTGGGCAGGCTTTGTTGGAGTTGTTTAATCTAGTTCCTGATTGATGACAGACTTGCAAGGCATGGGCACCTGTTGTAGAAGGCTGAAAACTTTTTTAGAGCTAGTTGTCCCTCTGTAGTTTTATAGAAATCAGTCTCATTGTTGTCTTCTTGGTTACCATCACTAGAGCAAGGCTCATAGCTAGTGTCAAGTACAGGCTTAACTTTCTCCAGCATGGCTGATGAGACCAACTTTTGGCAGTACACAACGTCAAACACATACAAAGTAAGTTCTACCTCCTTGTTTCTAACTTTCTTTGTAGTGGTGACCTTGGTGGGCTTCTGGGCTATCTTGGGGACCCAAGGGTTGATGCTCTGCACCCTAGCAGCTTGTACTCCTTGAACTATCTGTGTCAGTGCAGTGTCACTATAGAACTCTCCTCTCCCATCTCCTTCCTGAGTAGGCACTTGGGTTGCACTAACTCTGTTCTTTGACCTGCGGGATAACCACAACCACAGCACACAACAGGTGTGTTGCTGCTCTGTTGTTGTGTTTCTTTCATTTTGAGAATTTAATAAAATATTAAATAAATTCCAATTAAGTTATTACCTAATTTTAATTTTTGTTTTTATATAATATGGATATTTAATTAGAGTTTTCTGACCCAATATCCTGATTATAGATTTTTTATTTCTTAACTAGTTGTTTTTGGTTTTACAACACCCATTTTAGAATACTCAAAAAAAATCCACCCATTTCCCCATATTTTACGCCAAATTAAGCACCCAACACAATATTTTTAAAATTTATGTTTCAGATATTGTGTCTTATTTTAGATACCTTGGTATCACTCATGATTACAATCCATTGCACACATTGTGTGAGTGATTTTGTTTACTTAGTGAGTTGCTATTGTGTTTTGTTTTTAGATTGAGTTTTGACACACCTTGCTTGGGTGTATTTTGTCACCAATTCACATAGTAAACATATGTACACCAAAAGTCAACTCACACCATTTTGTTTGTGCATCAATGTATTTCAGATTATATTTTGAATGGTTTTGCTTTGTATGTGAGCCTTTTGTTGCTGTGTTGACTCATTTTGCCCATTCACGCCAATAAACCCTGTTAACAGAGTGTATATTTTAACCTGAGAGTTGGATTTTGTTTAGATCTGAAATCATTTTGTTTAAATCTGAACAATTTTTGGTTGTTGTCATAGCTTCTAAAACTACTTTAGCTCTATTATTAATTATTATTGTCTGATAAACATTACTTTTGCTTTATGTAATTTATAATTTATTTAGATAATAACAAATTGAAAAATTGCCAATGAAATATTTTATATCTATTTAATATATATTGAAAGTTTTGTTATTTTACTTTATGTTATTTCAAATTTCACAGTGTTTTATATCATTCAATTGATCTAGTGTGCACAATAATTAAAATAACTATAATAAAAATTATATAAGATAGTAAAATAGGCTATGTTAATTTTTATCTTAATTTTTGCACCACATTTTCCAAAATTATTAGTTTAACATAAAAATAATTATATTAAAAAGTGTATTTTTTTAGAAAACTTTGTATATGTGTAATTTTTGACATTTTTAAGCAGCTTAGTACCTTTTAACTCTAGTTGTCTAAGCTGGTTTTTGAGATATTTAAGATTTATTTTTTTAGTTTTTTTTTGAGATAGATATGCTGTAAATCTTTTATTTAAAATAAAAAACATGCAAAATTCTAATTATTTTTGAGCTACACCATCTTGATCATGGAATTTCAAATATGTTATTTTAACTGCAAGTTTTTGGTCAAAACTCAAAGTTTTGCATGCTCATGATATAAGATTTTTTTTAATTTTTTATATAATTAAGAACTCTAAAATCAATATAATAGAAGTTTAAGCTTTTTTATAATTACATGTAAAAATATTTTATATTTTAAACTAAAATTATCATTTTATTTATAAACTAACACTAGACTATCTATATTTTGATTCTATTTCTCTTTTTAATGCACCCAAATCTAATTTCAAAGATATTTTTAAGACATTTAAAGCCATTAAGAGTAAAACTAAATTAATTAGATCAAAAAACAAAGCTATCTGTAAAAAGCAGTCTTCTAAGGCTAAAACACTACTTAAAACATTCACATACTCATCAAATTTTGAGAAAACCAGTTTTATTACCCTAACTTACCCTTTGTTTACTCTTCTCAGACCTTTAAAAAAGCTTTTTATAACAACTGCCACTCTAACACTATATCAGAGTTTTGAAAAAATATTAATTTAAACTGAGTGCTTGTGATGTTTCAGCTCCTTAGACATCAATAAATGTCCTGGGTTAATGCCAGGTGCTAATTAAATGAGATTGACATTCTCCAGATGAGATAGTTTGTATTTAGCCGGCTGGACTTAGACTGTATTACTGCAAATCTTTTGAGAAAATACCAATAATCTTGCAAGCATTCACTCCATAGATTATTATTTCAGCAGTTGTGAAACTATTTTTGAGTTGATATCAATACTAAAGCAGTCTTTTAAACTCTCTTTCAATGAACTTCTTATATTTTAGAGTCATTATAAATTGTTGGGTTAATTGATGCCATTTTTTTGTTTGAAGTTTTACTTGTAGCAAACTTTCTGCAGCTCTGATGATAGATATTGATTTTACCCAAGCTAGGGTAGAAGATTGGGAACAGTTGATATTTAAACTTTCTGCATGTTGAAACTTTGTTGACATGCAGACAGTTGACTTTGATTTGGCACTTAGGCTAAAGCCTACTAGCTGTGTGATAATTAAACTAATCTTTATATTGTATCATATAGTTGGAATTTATAATCAATCATAAAACAAAGCCAGTGTCAACATCAACTAAGAATAGACTAATTTTTATTACAAAATAAGAAGGAAATTACTATTAAAAATGCCAAATTATTATAATTTTAATTTAAGCTTTAACTTCAACAATGAATCTACACAATGTCAACATAAATTAACAGTTTATTAGATTTCTTAATAAAAATATAAATAATATGAAATATCTTCACTTATAAGTTATTTATATTTATAGTTGGCACTTTGTTTCATAGTTGTTTGGCATATACTGGCTAAAAATTTCAAGCCTTTTATATATTATATTAGTGGTTTATCATAGTTTTTAAACCATTAGATGTGTTCTGGTTAACCATTAAACATTGTATCAAGTCAGATTGTATAAGTTAAAATTAGGATTTATATAGTATCATTTAAAGTCAACACAAAGAAAACTCAACACAAAAGCAAAAATGGGACAAAGAGAATAAGTTAAGCACCCACAATAACATAATCTAAGCAAGAATTAATAGTAGCTCCACTATAAAAGAAGGCTAACTTTGGCAAAGTTGTCACCTTCACTAATCTAATAAGCAAAAGACACAGCTTAAAAATTTCAACTTAAAGAATGGTAAGCTTAGGACCCCAAAACTTCACACAGTAATAATAAAATTACTTATTACAATATGTAATACTTAGTTTTTATAGGTTATATGAATATAACTTTTGCCGTAACTGCGCTACTTTAGCAAAGTTAAAGGGGAAGAAATATTTAGAAGCTAGATAATAATCTTTATTGGGAGATAGTGATTATATAGCCATAGTAAATCAATAGATAGTAGGAACAGGATTATAGGTCACATAGTTGGATGGTGAAGGGGGTGGCTTGATCTTGGTAATGAGTCAAGCGCCAAAACAAGGTATCCACCAAAAGGGTCATCATCTGTTCATGTTGTTGGATTTGGTAATTTGAGTTGACTTCCTAGTCTGGCTTCAAGTAACTGGATAATCAGGTTGCGGGTCATGAGCCCACTTAGTTGGAGCCTTGCTGGCGGGTTGAGCCTGCGGTTTTGACACCCCCCTCCCCCCGGCTGAGGGTTGGCCTCCTCTGGGGGCAGGTTGTCAGGGAGGTTGTCAGGGGCCCAGGCATCGTATTAAACCAGTTGTTGTTTGGTGGCAGGCAGGGTGGTTTCTCATTATTTCTGTCTTGCTTTGCAGGGTCTTAGGCAATCATGGTGTAGTGTCTTGTCTTGCTTACGTTTTCCAAGCCCCTGCACAAGGTGAGTGTTATTGTTGTTTACCTTTAAGATGATTGCTGGCCCCACTTTTTTGGGTTGTAGTTTGCTCTTGTCAACGTTCATGATCCAAACTTTGTCCCTAACTTCATGTCTGTTGCGGATGGGAACAAAGGTCTTTTGTAAGTGTTCCTCTTCTCTTGCTTCTTGGTTGCTGTTGGCCTCCACAATGTGGGGGTCTGAGCGTGGGGAACTTTACTTGGGATCTCCAGTTTAGGTCCTGTCAATGCTTGAATGATATTTGGCTGTGTTCTGTATACCAGTTTAAAAGGGCTTTTTCTGGTGGATCTGTTCACTTGGGTTTGACACACAAGTAACACACTCAATAGCTGCTTATGCCAGTCTGCAGGCTTGCCAGCGGTGAGTTTGGCTAAGGCTTGCACAAGGCTACCATTAAGCCTCTCTACACGCCCATTGGCCTGTGGGTGGTAGGGCGTTGTTACAGTGTGTTTGCCCCCATTTTTTTGAGGTATACATTTGTGGTTTTGGAGGTTAGTTCTTTCCCTTCATTGGTTTTCAGGAGTTCTGGTTTTCCAAACTTGCTGATTATCTCCTTGCCAATAAATCATCATACATTGTTGCCAGTGTGGGCCCTTACTGCTTGGGCTACTGGCCATTGCGTTGCAAAGTCAATGGCAGTGATGATGTATTTCTTGTTGTTGTGTTTTCCTGTCATGGGACCAACAATGTTGAGAGCCCATACTTTGAAGGGTAGTTGTGTGCAGATGGGAAGTACTGACTTTGGCGGAGTTTTGCTTCTGGCAAAATTTTTGCATACTTTGCATTGCTCTAGCACTTCCTGGACATTGCAATACAAGGCTGGCCACCAGGCCTTATGCTTAAGGAACTTGCATAGGTTTTGGCTCTTGGTATGTCCAAGGTATTGGTGGTAGCGTAAAATGGTGTCCACTTGTTGGTGCGTGGGGATGTAGGGAATAGTTGTGCCATCAGACATTTTTCTGTTTAAGGTCCCGTACATGTCAGCAAACAGGTGCTTGTTTTTGATGACTGTTTCATTTGTTATGTTGGTTGTGCCAGGAGGGAAACCTTTGTCCTTTGTTTGTAGCACTAAATTGGCCAGTCCAGGATGAGCCCATTTTCCCCTCTTAAGGCACAGACATACAGGCAGGAAAAGGCATCTGCCATGGCAAGCTTGACCCCGGGTTTGTACTGGATGAGCATGTTGAATCTCTCTAAAAGTTCCATCTATCTGGCTTGTCTGCGGGATAGATTTGCTTGAGTCTTGAAGTAGATGAGCAACTTGCGGTCTGTCAAGGTGGTGAACTCTTCTTGTTGCTCCAAATAACAGCGCCATTTAACCAGGCAGTGTACAATTGCCAACAGTTCTTTGTTGTGTATAGGGTAGCGGCACTTGCCTTCTGTCAGTTTGCGTGATTCATAAGCTACAGGCAGGAAGTCACCATCATTATTTTTGATTTTTAGTACTCCCCCAATGGATGTATCTGAGGCGTTGGTTTCCATTTGGTATTCCCCATCACGTTTGGAGTATTTCAGGATAGAAGCAGTTGTGAGCTTCTCCTTGAGGCGTCTGAAGCAGAGGTCACGTTGGGGGGTCCATACAAACTTGGACTTGGCGCCAGTTATGGCAGATAGAGCTGCAGCCAGGACGCCACAGTTGGATATGAAACGTCATACATAAGCAACCATCCCCAGGAAGGTAAAGAGTTCTGATTTGTCTTTGAGCGGCGGCATCTTGCAGATGGCCTGGATCTTTTGGTTGTCAGGTTTAATACCATCCTTTGAAACTATGTGTCCCAAGAAGGGTAGTTGTTTGTGGAAGAACTGGCATTTGGAAGGTTTGGCTAGCAGCTTATGTTGCGCTAGGGTGGCAAACACTGCCTCCAGATCCTTGTGGTGCTGTTCCACTGACAGGCTGTAAACAATGATGTTGTCTAAGTAAACCAGGGCATGCTTACTAATTTGGGGCGCAAATACCTTGTTCATGAAGGCCAAAAAAGTTGACGGGGCATTTGTCATACCAAAGTTAAGCACCACACACTTGTACAAGCCGTACTTGGTGTGGAAAGCTGTTTTGGGGATATCCTCTTCTTTGATGCGGATCTGATTATAGCCTGCCATAAGATCAATCTTGGAGAAGACTGTGGTGCCACCAAGGGCATCAAAGAGATCATTGATGAGTGGTAGTAGGTAAAAATTCTTGATGGTGATAAGGAGCGCCTTTTGGGGAAGTTTCAAATATAAAAGTAGGAGGAGAAGAAGTATATTTTATTGGGTGATACTTTAGACTTATATAGGTTTAGCTGTGGCAGGGATATTAGTTGGACCAAACCCAGGGGCTGGTCATGTGCTGGATGGGTTTGAGTTGTTGGATACCTGGACAGTCATGTGATATTGGTTTGTTGCCATTTCTGGTATGTCAAATGGTATATTGGAAAGGCACCAAATCAGACAATGACTGGATGTTAGGTGTGATGGCAGGCACCAGAATACTTGTACATCCAGACCCTTGACACACCCCTCCCTTAAGGGGTTACTCAGGTACATCAGGAGGGGGCTTTGTCTTGATGGCTGCCGCCTGATGTTCCTGGAGTTGTTTACTAGTGGGCACCAACTGGGTTAAGTGTTCTCCTTTGCTAGGGCGGAGGCAAGACCTGTGGTACTTTTTGGTAATGGGTTCTTTGGCACCCTGGAACTTAACCAGGTAAGTGTTCCTGTCTGGTTGGTATCTGATGATTCTTTCTGGTCCCCTGTGTACTGAGTCTAGTTTCTTTTTGTTCCCAGCTAGGGCCCAGACAGGGGAGTTGATGGGGAGTGGGTCCTCTGTTGAGGTTACCTTTTGATTTTTGAGTCTCTTTATTTTAGCCAGTTTGGCTTTGAGGCATATGTGTTGTAGAGCTGGTTTTTGTTCTACTGTGGGAGGTTTCCCCAGGGGAATCTTTACATATAGCTGGTTATTGCAGGTGACTATTTCTGGCTTGTACCCGTATGTTAGTTCAAACAGTGAGTAGCCTGTCCTTTGATTGGTACAAATCTAGGATACTAGTAATACATGTTTCACGTATAACGGCCATGTGTCTTTGGCTTTGCCATCCATTATTTTCTCCAGGGTTCTGATAAGGCTGCCATTAAGGCGTTCAACTCTGCCGTTGGCCTGTGGCCTGTAGGGTGAGGTTGTGGAGTGTTTGATGTTTTTTGTTTTTAGATTGTTGTTTACTACATGGCCTGTTAGCTCCTTTGCTCCATCTGTTATGATGTAGTCTGGAGTGCCGTAGTCTGCTATGATTGCTTTATTGATTAATCAATTTATTGTTTCTGCCTTGTGATTTTTTGTTGCCCAGCAGATGGACCAACATGTGGCAAAGTTGATGGCTACAATTAGGAAACATTGATTTGTTTTGGTTTCTGGGAAGGGTCTCACCACATCCAGTCCCCAAACCTTAAATGGTTCAGGGTCAGGTACTGGGTCAACTGTTGGCTGTGGTGCCTTGGTGCTGGCGTATTTTTCACATACTGTACACTTTTTTAGAACATCAATTATGTCTTGCTTCAGGTTGGGCCACCATAATATCTCTTTCAGTGTGAGATATAGATTGTTAGCCTTTGTGTGTCCTAGCAGGCAATGGTGTCTTAGTATAGTGTCAACTCTTTGTGCAAGTGGGATTTATGGAATGTGTTTATCTTTGATGATTCTGTATACCGTGCCATTTGATACATGGAAGTGTTTTTCATTCCTTACTAGAGTATTGTGGGTTAGTTGATGTGTGGAGGGGTCCTTTCCCTTTGTTTTGTACTCAGTGTTGTATAGGTTGGGCCAGTCAGGGTCCAGGTGGTCAGGGTGATCCTCTCTTGGCTGGCATAGCCTAGAGAGAGCATTGGCTGTGACCAGCTCTGCCCCCTTTTTGTATTGGATGTCCAGGTTAAGCTGTTCCAGCAAGGACATCCATTTGGCTTGGTGCCGCGCAAGTGCGTTCTGAGTTTTGAAATAGATTAAGGATTTGTGGTCAGTTAGCACTCAGACGTTTAAGTGTCCTTCAAGGTAACATCTCCATTTCTTGCATGTGTGGTATATTGCTAGCAATTCTTTATCATGTATTGGGTATCTCTGCTCAGTGTTTGTTAGTTTTCTGCTTTCATAACATACTGGCAGGAAGTCTTGCTGCCCTGGCTGGCAGATGCTTAGGACTGCGCCAATGGCGGTGTCACTAGCGTCTGACTCAAGCTTGTAGCACCCGTTGTTATTAGGGTATTGCAAGATTGGTGCTTCAATCAAAGCTTGTTTTAATAGCTGGAAATTATTTTCATATTCTGGAGTCCAGATGAATTTCTTTTTGGAATTACCTTTGGTTAGGTCATTGATTGGTGCGGTGAGCTTTCCGCAGTCTTTGATGTATTTCCTTAGGTAAGCTACCATACCAAGAAAGCATCTAACTTGTTTCACAGAGGTGGGGTGTTGCATGTTATTTATGGCTTTTATTTTATCTGGGTCTGCTTTGATGCCTCTGTCAGAGACAATGTGGCCCAAGAACAAGAGTTCTTTTTCCATAAATTGGCACTTACTAGGCTTAGTGTATAGCTTGTGCTTTTTGAGTCAATCAAGTGTCTTGCAGACATGCGTGAGGTGTTCCTCTTTTGTTTTTGAAAATATGATGATGTTGTCAAGGTAACATAATGTACTTGAGAGACCGTTTAGTGCTTGGTTCATCATGGTGACAAACGTTGCGGGGGCGTTGGTCATCCCAAAATTCATTACTTTACATTCAAACAACCCAAATTGCGTGCAGAACGCGGTCTTTGGTATGTCTTTCTCTTTAACTTTGATGTGATTGTAACCAGATGTGAGGTCAATCTTTGAGAAAATTTTTACTCTGGAGAGCCTTGCAAATAGGTCTTCAATGAGAGGCAGTGGGTATTTATTCTTTACTGTACTTGCATTTAGTGATCTGTAGTCAGTAACTAAGCAAAGAGATCCTTCTTTTTCTTTACAAAGAAAACCGCTGCCCCCACAGGGATTCAGACAGGCAAATGAATCCTTTGGCTAAGTTGTCCTCAATGTGGACTTTAAGTGTTTGGGTCTTCATAGGGGAGAGGCTGTAGAGGGGTGCAGGTTTGGGCATGGCTTTGCATAAGTCAATGCCATGTTTGACCTCTTGTTTGGGGGGTAACTCTGTGAGTTCTTCCTTGAATACATGAGCGTATTCATTTAGGAGTGCCACAAGTTCTGGGCATTGGATCTTTTGTGTTTGTATATTATTAAATTTGGAGTATCTCATTATGTGGAGGGTACTGTCTTTGGTTAGATGTTCATAGTCATCTTGATTTATGACTTGGACAAATACTATATCTCTTAGAATCAGGTTGTTGGGTTCTTTGAGAATGTTGAAATTGACTCCATTGCGTTTTATTGTCATGGTTTTTGTTTTCCAACATACGCTGGGATTCACTCAGGTGAACCAGTTCATGCCTGCTACAATGTAATAGTTTATGTTGTTAATGACAAGTCCTTTGATGGACGTTTGTATGCCTTGGAGGTCAATTCTGAAGGGAGTTGTTTTGCCTTTGAGTAGAACTTTTGATTTGTCTGCCATCTTGGTGTATTTGAAGTTGGATTTGTTAACTGGTATCTTGTACTTGGTTACAAAAGGTTTGCTAACCATAGTGTGTTGTGCACCAGAGTCAAATAAAATTTTATGTTTATGTGATTTGTAAGTGCATGGATAGACAAGAAGTTGTGAGCAATCTTTAATTTTTACATTCATAAAAATGGAGGATTGCGGGACACAGGGGATGCAAGTAGCAAAGTTTGTGCCTTGGTACTTCTTCTTGTCATGTTGGGGAGAGACAGGGGCACTTAAGCCTGTTCCCCCTCCTCTTTTCCCTGTTCCTCTGTTTTGAGACCTTTGAGGTCAGAGAATGTGGGATCAGATTTGTAGCGGGTTGCTACTTCAGCATTGTTAACTTTGGCGGTGTCCTCTTTCTTGGGACGGGAGCGGTTTGCGCTTTGGCTACAATTGCCATTGTTACAATTGGAGTTGCCGTTGTTATGATTAGTATTTTGGCGTTTATTGCCATTGGCATTTTCTCTGCCATTGCTGTTTGAGGAGTGGTTGCCGTTGCGTGCAGCATATTCCATGTTTGTGCGTTTTTCAGCGCACTTGGCTTCAGCAATGAGCGTGGGCATAGAGGTATTTGCTTCTGGGAGGATGAGGGCAGCAACAGAGGGTTTCATTCTGTTGATGAATGATGCTCTGATGTGTACGTTGTCAGCTTGATCTGGGTTTTGGATTTTGCAACATATTTCTTCAAATTTGTTGATGTAGGCTGCAATAGTGGTCTTTTGAGGAAGGTCACTGAGCTGTATTGCAATGTCTTGAAGAGATTTGGTGACGCAGAAATTGTGGGTGATGTCGGCTTTGAACTCTTCCCAGTTTTCAAGCTTGTTGTTGGTTTGTGAGCCAACCCAGGTGGCAAACCAGTTAGCTGCGGCCTTGTATAGGCGCTTGCTGACTTCCTGGACCCATTTCTCATGGGGAATGCGGCTGGCGCAAAGTTTAGCGGCTATGTGGTCTAACCAGTTGATGACGTTTTCTTTGTTTATACCAAAGAACTTGTCAATACCATTGTATTTGGTGTTTGCAACTTCACCTGTGATAGGTGGTTGTGCGTTTGTTTGTGGTTGAAGAGAGCAACTGTATTGAATAATCTTGGCGCATGCTTTGGGCATGACCAGACCTTCAAATATGGTGCATCCACTCAAAATATCTTTGTCAATGTTGTGGGTGCAGAAGTACGTTTTCCAGGTCTCCTGAGATGTGGTCTGGTTGAGTACATGGGCAAAGGTGGGCGGGTTCTGTTCAGTCATTTTCTCTTTCATTGGCATGGTCAAAAACCATAGTGCTACCAGTGATAAGGAGCGCCTTTTGGGGAAGCTTCAAATATGGAATTAAGAAAGAAGAGAAGTATATTTTATTGGGTGATACTTTAGACTTATATAGGTTTAGCTGTGGCGGGGATATTAGTTGGACCAAACCCAGGGGCTGGTCATGTGCTGGATGGGTTCAAGTTGTTGGATACCTGGACAGTCAGGTGATATTGGTTTGTTGCCATTTCTGGTATGTCAAACAGTATATTAGAAAGGCACCAAATCAGGCAATGACTGGATGTTAGGTGTGATGGCAGGCGCCAGAATACTTGTACATCCAGACCCTTGACAATGATGACTTTGTTTAGGGCTCAATAGTTGGTAACTAGGCGTAGGGTACCGTCTTTCTTTGCTACAAAGAACACTGCAGCACCAAAAGAATACTGTGAGGGGCAGATAAGTCCTTTCTCTAATGCCTCCTTAAGGTAAGCACACAGGGCGTTGTCCTTGTAGGGCATGATACAATAGATGGGGTGTGCCTTAGGTACTGCTCCCTTGATTTGAATGGAATTCTGGATGTGTTTCTCAGGCGGCAACCCAGGTAGAGCTTCCTTGAAGATTTCTGGGTGCTGAGCTACAATTTTGTAATCCTGCAGTGTGGTGGTATCCTGGTGATCCTTGAAGTGAATAACCTCATATTGGCAAGAGTCCCAGTCAATTGCCTTGAGGTTCTCCTGCTCTTCTAAGGTCTCTGTGATGCATACAAACACATGGTTGCGCAAGAGTTGGTCCACTGAATTGGGGTAGATTTGGTGGTTGACTCCTTCACACTTGATGGTCAACACAGAGGTTGCTCAGTCCACATGGGGGTTGTTCTTTTGAAGCCAATAAAGTCCCAGTACAATATCAAACTTTGGGAAGTTGATGACGGGTCCTTGAATGGTGGAGTGTAGGCTCTCTAGCATAACTAAGAAGGGGGCAGTTTCCCGTGTCACGGCAATGTGATGTTCATCAGCTAAAACCACATTTTTAATCCACAAAGGATTAGTGGCTAGTTTGAACTTGTTGACAAAGCTACTGTTGAACAGGGTTTGGTCTGCGCCCAAGTTCAGGAGGACCGAGCCTGTGTAACTGCAAAATTGAAAAGGATAGGACATCAATTTATTTGGGTGTCTGGCAATGGTGTACAGCACTGGATCTTCTGAGGGTACTTGAATCATTGGACATTGATCCACGTCCTCTGGGCAGTACTTATTATTGGGCAAGTCAGGGATAGTCTGGGAAGAGCTTGGCTTGCTTAGTGCTCTCCCCAGGCTTTTCCCTTGTCCTGGTTGTCTTGAGTGGTTGCAACACGGAAATGAGTTCTGTTTGATTGCCCGTTACTCCCGTTCCCGTGTCCATTTGAACTGGAGGGCTTGTGGTTGTTACTGCCATTACCATTTATGGGAGGTGGTCTGTTGGAGCGCCCAGTTGAGTGTGAATCCTTGGGTCTCTCTCTTCCCTGACTGTGCCTTGTGAAGTGCATTGGACATCTGCTCTGCCTTCTCAGCCTCACAGTATAGACTTTGCAAGTTGGTTACTTGGTCCAGGTTCACGTGTCTCATTACGTGCCACTTGAGGGCGTCATAATACATGAGGTGTGTGGCTGGGTTGTCAAAAACCATATCAGAGGGGGAATGTAGACAAAGTTCCTTGTAGGTGCGGGTGAGCTCCTTTACAGTGCCAGTATGGGTCAAGTTCTTTACTTGACAGATGATAATGAGTGCCGTGTCTTTCAGTACAAATCTTGCCAAGAAGTCCTGCTTAAAGGTGTCCCAATTCTTCTTGGTGTGTTCTTCATGCCACTTGTTGCACCAGGTGCCAGCGTCATGTGTTAGTCAAATGGAGATTTATGCAATCCAGAATCTCTGTGAGCATTCCATCTGAGTTAGCTTGCTTTGGGCAGACTGGATTTATGCTGCGGCGTTGTCATTGTTGGCTCCTGCAAAAGATTCCAAGGCAATGCTTTGAAGTTTTTGCGCTGCGTAGGCTGGCATGGCGCTTTTGTTGGTTGGTTGTGGCATAGAGGAGGGAGCCTTAAAAAAACCTTGCACAGACATGGCATTGAAGGTGGGTAGTAGAATCAACGTGTTCTGGTATAGGATGAAGCCATTGGGTGTCTCGGCACCATGAGCGTATGGAGTCCAGCCAGGCGGGAGGCCAGACATAACTCTGTCAAGGATTTGTTGGCTGCGGCGTGTGCGGGCAACAGGCAGAATTTTCCAAGATAAGGTAGGATGGAGAACCTACCTGTGCTACAATGTTGTAACTGTGCTTCTTTAGCAAAGTTACAGGGGAAGAAATATTTAGAAGCTATATAATAATCTTTATTGGGAGATAGTGATTATATAGCCATAGTGAATCAATGGATAGTAGGAACAGGATTGTAGGTCACACAGTTGGATGGTGAAGGGGGTGGTTTGATCTAGGTAATGAGTCAAGCGCCAAAACAAGGTGTCCACTGAAAAGGGTCATCATCTGTTCAGTTGTTGGATTTGGTAATTTGAGTTGACTTCCTAGTCTGGCTTCAAGTAACCAGATAATTGGGTTGCGGGTCATGAGCCTGCTAGGTTGGAGCCTTGCTGGTGGGTCAAGCCTGCGGTTTTGACACTTTATTATAGCCCAAACCCCAAATAGCATAATTTCAGTCTAGGTTTTGAACCCAATCTTAATTTAATTAAGATTTATATGTTTTTAAATAGTGATTTACCTCAATAATGCTGACTGTCTACAAGTCAACTGTCAGAATTAACACAATATTTTAGGCCAACTGTCTAGAATCAAAATTCTTAATACATTTTAATACTTAAAATGTCAACACTAAACATTTAAATATAGTTTTGTCAAACTTTTCTTAATAAAAAGCCTCAATACTGAATATATTAATAACATTGAAGTTTTTTTGCATAATCTATATAATAATTCTCCACAACTTGATATATTTCCAGCTTTAACTTTCATTTTTTATACTTTTCTCACAGCTATTTCTCTAAACCTTTTTTTATAGGATAAATCAAAGAAACCCCAGCCTAATAAAAAACCCAATAAAAACTGTCAAGGACACTGTTAAGCCTAAGGCTTCTTCTTCTACAAAAAAGTGCTTAAGAATCAGCCTAAAAAAGATCAACCCCCCCACACCTTCAGCTTCTGACAAAGACTCTGATAATGGTTTCATCTCTCATAGCTAATATAAGTCTGAAAGAGATGAAGATCCCATCAACAAGAAGAAAAAAGACAAGCTTCAAGTCCTCTCCTTAATTCTCTACTGGTGAACATGAAGATGATGAGCAACATGAGTACTTCTCTGGTTTTCAAAACGCTCCTCCTGGGCCATGGGATGCAATAAAAGCTCATAATATTTACAATGTTAAGGGCTCCTTCAAGATACCAAAGAGATTCAAAAAATTCTTTTCTACAATGTCAGTCAAAGAGGGCCAAACATGGTTAGTGATGGCTATGTGTTTAACTGCAAGAATCAGAAGCAAGGAAGCAAGAGCAAACATTTCACATGTGAAGTGTTGGAAATTGCGCCATTACTACTATTTCAATATGTCCTTTGAATAATGATATGTTCAAAGATTTGGTCAGTTTTGCTTTCAACTTTGGATATTCCTTGCCTTCTATAAATAGGTCTGTTCCAATATCCATCCATTCCGGAATACCATACCTGCCCTTGTCTGATCCTGTTATGACTTCACCCCAACATGATCCCCTCTGCCACTCTGTCTATCTAATGAGTGATCATTGAACCTTGTCTACTATTTAAGTAGAATTTTTTCTCCTAATAAAGAAAAGTTTATCCACATTTGTGTTGGCTTTAATATTCTTCAAGCTTTTTTCTTTCCTTTTTTCCAAAAGAAATTCATCTTGTATTCCAGAAAATTAAGGTAAATGCCCTTAATTTTTCCTGAAGGCTAACCCAAGGCTAAATTTGAACCTCAAATATTTTTTATAAAGATTTCCCATTATGTCCTCCTGGATGTTTCCCCAGAAGCTGAACACAACAAAATGGTGCTCACTACAGGGGTTGCAAGTCCCTCAGTTACTCTGTTCCCTTGCGCCTTCTCTGGTCTTTCTCCTTTTGTCTCTAGGTACCCAAATAACCCAAAGTCTCTAGTCCTCTGCTTGAGGAAGATATCACCAAAACCCCTTCCACTCCAATAGTAATGGTATTATTTCCCGGGCCTGAGTGGCCCCCCTTCCAGCTTTCTCTCTCAATTATGAACAAACTTGCAACACCACACACTCCCTCCTTCACACAGGCACTGTGGTAATGCATATCATTCATGGACTCTGACCTGACTATGCCTCCAAAGATCTGTACTCCTTCTTGCTGGACTTTGGTTTCCCCCCGCTCTAATAAAGTCCATGGAAACTTTTGGTGTACTGGTCAACCAATTCATCCAGCCTGCTTTGATTCATCAACAGTTGGCTTTGGGATCTCAGAATCAACTCCTGACTGCTGTGACTACTGATTTCTCTAATAACCATGAACAGAGCATGGCCTATCAGGAGTGGACTCATAGCCTCTTTGCTTGTATTTTCAACAACCAACATGACTCATTGGCATTCCATAAATACTTAACCTTGTTGTTGAACTCACTTTGCTCTTTGCTTCCTAGGCACACCAAAGACTAACTATGCAAGCTAGATGAGCATCAGGATACCTGGAAAGGACAAATAGAAATGACTTGCTTGAAATGTTGTCAGGATTTTGAGACCTTGGTTAACAAGCTCAATTAATTTTGAGAACATGTCAATTCTCAACTCAAGTTGGTTGGAGACCACATTGACAAGTGGGGTCAACATCTGCACAAAAATATGGTTTAGATAAAGCCACACTAGGCAACACTCTAAGTCAGTTTCAAAACTATGTGGATGACAGGATGTCCTCAATTGAAGTGACTCTCCCTGCTCCTTCTATTGAGATCCCATCTGCCTTCAAGGCCAAGGTATGGGAAACCATAGCCAAGCTCAAGGCCACTACTCAACGCCAAGCCTATGTTCAGAATTCTCCTGCAACAAAGCCTATGCCTGACCCTTGCATTGCTTCATTGACAGACCAAGTAGCTACACTGTGGAGCAAGATTGAGTATTTGCAACAACGCCTTTCTGATCTGGACAATTCATCTTTTGAATCAGGTGGTGAAGGAGAGGCAGAAGTCCTTGATACCTCCATCCATACAGACCATGTGCTGTGTTCTGAGGCGCAGCACAGATACACAACGGGGAATCCTAACCTTAGGATTGGATTCATACTAAGTCTCAGTTAGAATAGAAGGATGGCTATGTGATTACCTTGTGGCCCTGAATAATTAATTTCTACTAGTTGTGGCTAGAAAGAGGCGCCAAAGTACATGGAGACACAAAGGCAAAAATGTAAATAGAACTTAAATTTTATTGGTAAATAAAAAATGGAATATATACTGTGTAGCTTTACCACAAAATAGTACATGGACAGTAGGATCACTCATCATAAGCATGAGTGGGGAAAATGAATTAAAAAGAATCTGGAAACCAAACAGATGAACTTCTTATTTTGGTAACAGACTCATTTCAAGGGGAAAAAGCAAAAGAGAGAGATTTGTCCTCAAAATAACACTTCAAAGAAAAATTGAAACATGGTGAATGGCAGCATTCACAACATTGCCCCCTCTAGATTGGCCTTAGGGAGTTGTATTTGCGGAGAAACTTGGCATGTACTTGGGAGAACAAACGACCACTAGAGAGGAGTTTTCCTGTATACTCTGACCCTTGTTTGAAAATCACTTCTAGAGGCCCAACCCACAATGTATCCAGCTTGCAATCTTGTCATCCAACTATATGCTGATAATAAAGAATATGATCCACAATGTTTAACTCAGGTAAAGGGAAACAGCCAGCATTATCAGGAGAGAGCTCATGCATCTTGGTCTTATACACAGAGGTATATGCTGTGGCCTGTATGTTAATTAATGACTGACTAGATCTTTGATATGGGCATCAGGATTCATAGCCTTATCAGAAGAGAAAAGGGGCCCCCCAAGAGGGACAGAGTGGTAGCCTCACACCCATACATCATAGCAAAGGGGGAATACCCAGTGACTTGATGTTTGATAAAGCAATAGGAAAAGAGAGCAGCAGGTGAGTATAGATCCCAGTTTGTAGCATCAGAATAAGTGAGCTTCCTTATGATAGAAACCAGGGTTGAATTTGCACGCTCAACCACCCCATTGGTAGAGGGATTGTAGGGGGCAGAAAAAGAATGGTGTGATCCCAAGGCTTTGACAACAGAAGTCATCAGCTTGGCATTGAAGTTAGTCCCATTGTTGGATAGCAACACTTGAAGAAAACTGTGGAGGAATAATACCTCTTGCAGTAGAAAAGCAGCGATTGTCTTGGCAGTGATGTCCTTAGTAGGGCAAGCTTCTACCCACTTGCTAAAACAATCAACAGAAATTAGGATAAAGCAACAACCAGAGCAGGAGCAGGGGAGATATCTCACAGCATCAATGCTGACAGTATGAAAGGTGTGTTGAAGAAGGACCATTTTGAACTTGTGAGAGGCAGCTCAAGGAAGTTGGAGCTGACAGTCATGTCAACTAGCAATGACATCTGGAATCAGCAGGCAAAGGTTTCCCAGAAATAGTTTTTCTGGAGCCAGGCATAAGTTTTGGCAATGCCTCTGTGTCCTGTCTCTTTATGATCTTGAATCACTAGCAAAAGGCAAAGACTAGGCCGCACATAGGGTAGGTAGTGGTCTTGTACCTTCTAGAAAAGCTGATTGTCAGAAATGAGTGTGTTCTCAGATAGCTTAGATAGGGCAACTCACACTTCCTCTGTCTCTTTTTCCCATGATGAAGGATATCCAATCAGTTTGTACAGCCTGTCAGCTTCAGCAGGGTGTAGACCAAGGATGGGAATTCTGGATAGTCCATCAGCATTCTGATGTTAAATCCCGGGACAATGTAGCACAGTGAATTTATAACCTTTCAGGAAAAGGGCCCATCTATCTAGAAGCCCTTCTGGTTCATTAAGCTGTTGTAACCACTTCAGCAAAGCGTGGTCAGTGACCACAGTGAAATAGGTACCATACACATAATGGTGGAATTATTTGACTGCATGCAACACAGCAAGGCACTCTTTCTCTGTGATACTGTAAATCTTCTAATGCTTGTTGAGGACACAAGAAGTATAAGCTACAGAGCAATCCACACCCTCATCATCTAGTTGAGCCAATATGGCTCCAATAGCTAGGTTGCTAGCATCAGTGTAAAGGATAAATTCCTTATTGTAGTTAGGATACACTAGGATGAGAGCCTCTTTGAGTTTTTGTTTAAGGGTCTCAAAGGCTTGTTACTGACTAGCAGTCCATTTGAAAGGGACATTACATAACAGTCAAACCAAAGGTTTGCTAGTGTTGGCAAAGTCAGGGATAAAATGTCTGTAGTAACTCATCATGTCCATAAAGTCTTGTACTTCTTGTAGGTTAGTGGGAGGAAGCATTTTGTCAATGGCCTCTACTTTCTTGGTCATTGGGCAAATCCATGTCTGGGTTACCTCATGGCCCAAGAATTCAAGGTGTTCCTTGAAAAAAGCACACTTAGATGGTTTCAGTTTAAGACCAGCCTCTCAAATCTTTACAAACACTTCTTTGAAGTGAGCCAGGTAATCTGTAAAGGTAGCACTGAAGATTGTTATATCATCTAGTTACACTAAGACACATGGAAGCTTCAGGTCATAGAGGATGGAGTCCATGGCTTGTTGGAAGGTATCCAGAGCATTGCAGAGTCCTTGAGGCATACAAGTAGGCTCAAAAAGTCCTTCAGAGGTGATAAATGCAGCCTTTTGTCTATCAGCAAGAGAGAGATCTACTTGCCAGTACCCAGAGGCTAGGTCCATAGCAGAGAAGAACTTAGAGCCCCTAAGGCAGCAGAGAGCATCATTTATGCGTAGTAAGGGGTAGGAATCCTTCTTGGCCAGAGAGTTTAGTTGCCAGTAGTCCACCACAATGCAATGACCCCCATCCTTCTTCTTTATTATGAAAAAGGGGAGACCCATGGGCTTTGAAAAAGAGCAAGCAGTCCAGCATCTAGGAGTTTTTTGAGCTCTTTAGATACCTGAGCTTCTTCTACACAACTGCAGCAATATGGCTTAGCGCAGAAAGGGAGAGCGTCAACAGTGTCAATCTGATGAATGGCGCCATTAGCTAGGCCATAATCAGTGCTATCTTTAGCAAAGATTTCTGGAAACTGGTCTATCAGGTCAAGCACCTCTTTCTGTTGCACCAGGGATAGTTGCGGAAAGTCTTGTGCAGTAAACAAGGATAGGACTGGGGCTCATCTTCAGGTAAGTTAAAGACTTGGAATGTACCAAAGAGATGTAGCAATATGACATCAGGAGCATTCAACAACTTGCCATAACTTTCAGGATTGACAATTTTTCCTCTCTGGAAACCCAGGCCCGGGAGCAGGAATCAAACCCTGACCCTGGGTTCCCTCAGGCTGCTGGGCCTGTGAACCAAGGGACCACCCACCTGCATTTTTCTGGGATCAAGCCCCCACAAGCTGAGGCAGGAAATGTTAACATATGCAGTAATTTGAGCCAAACAAAGGCAATTATTGCACTAAATAAACAATCAATAATGACGCCTAATGGAAGTGCTTAAGCAACTACTATTAGCTTCATGAATTTAAAGTCCACATCAGTGGCCAATAAAGAGCTGTCCCCAAGAAGAGGCACGGGCCTGCAGGTCAACCTCATGACCAAAAATTTAGAGCAAGACAATCAAGCAACCAATTTGGGATCCTTGACCAATGAAAGAACTCCCAGGCTGTGTGCCATTTTGCTGCTTTATGACTCAAACTGTGAGAGATGGGGCTAAACTAAATAAGTTTGGCTCCCATCCTGGTGAAACAAACCACCAGGGCACCGCCCAGTGAAGAACTGGGACAGCCGCTCAAAGGGGGGACCACAAGGAGGACATGAGGGACAGTTGAGGGAAATAAGCATTCAAGCCCATCAACATCAGTCCAGCAAGCAACCAAGGGGTGCGGGTGAGAGTGAGAGGGAACACCTCAGGGACCTCAAGTGGTACTGAATTGATCTTTCCCAAGTTGGGGAGGGGGGCATTGAGGTCTTATCTCTCTCAGAGGCAGGCAAGGTGTGATCAAAGACACCCAGATCCAGGTCATTGCACGTCAAGCTCTTAACCACGGCCTCTCCAGAAAAGGGAAGCCACTGGGAAGATTCCAGAGGCTAGAAGAATCTTCACCCACAAGCCGGGCAAAAGAGGATATTTCCCCCACAATTCTGGGGAGGTGGACCACAAAAGCAGCAGAAACAGAGCCAAGGAAAATACCACAAACTTCAAAACAGGGAGTATCATTGTTAAATTCTCTGCAAAATTTGGGCAAAGTAGGAGGCTTTATTATAAGTGAAACCAATAAAATTCTGACAAACAGGGGAACCCACAAACAAGAAACCAGGTAGAAAATGATTGGAAGGTCTTACACAGCTTGACAGTGAACTTGGATGCCTTTCTTTTATAAAGCAAAAGCAAAAGTGGGTTTGAAACAAGGATTTTAAAGTAAAAATCAAAATAAAGTAGGTGTTTATAATGAATTTGACTAAAACTTTTAAGTTTGAGTGTGAGCTTTGAAAACAAGCAAAAGCAAGGACAGCTATATGCTTGAGCTTGTTTCAGGGGTTCCAGAGGAAGGACCGGGTTTGAAACAAGTCAGTGAAAGGTAAGATCTAAGAAGAAGACTAACACTTTTAAAATCTTTAGGCAATAGAATCCAAACAGAGATCCAATCAACTGTAAATTTTTAAAACAAGTGCACTTAACCCAAACTTTATTAAATTGGAAAATAGACAAGCAGGGGACTGAAAGTCCCCTTGCTGTGTTAAAAGGAGTGGGTTGCAAGGAGATGAAATCACATGACATTTGGCTCTGGATTTGTTGTGAATAACGGCATTCACCATGTTTCTTTTTTGCCTTTGGCGGGCAATTTTGAAGACAAATCTCTCACTTTCCCTTTTGATACTCACAATGAACTGGTTTCTGCATCAGGAAATATGATTGTTTGGTTTCCTGACTCTGTGCAACTCACTTGCTCCACTCATGCTTGTGGCAAGTGATCCTACTGTCCTGGTAGTGTTTTGTGGTATTCCTAACCACTATATAATCCATTTCCTATTTTACCAATAAAATTAAGTTCTATTCACAATTTTTTCTTTGTGTCTTCTGTACTTCTGTGCCTCTCTCTAGCCACGCCTAGTAGAGAATATTCATCCAGGGCCATAAGGTAAACACATTTGCCTTCCCTGTCATCTAACCAAGACTTAGTACAAATCCAATCCTAAGGTTAGGATTCCCTGTTGTGTATCTGTGCCGCGCCTCAGAACACAACAAAAATGGTGCTCACTACAGGGGCTGTAAGCCCCTCAGTTACCCCTTTTGCATCTACGTTTTCAGGTCCCTTGCCTTTGCCTATTTGGGAGTCAACCTTGCCTGAAATTACCAGCCCTCCTATTGAGGAAGACATCACCAACCCGCCTATTGTCCCTACTGTACTGAACCTTGGGAATGGTCCCTGCCTAGTTGCTTACCCCATAGGTACCCCTGACTTAGATCAAGTCATGGCAGTAGCCCTTGGGATAGCTCGGGACAGGGCCATCTCTTGCCTTTAAATACAGTTTAGCCGTGCCAAATACTATGAGTTAATTGTGGCCCCTCAGTTTCCACAACATCTCCTCTCAGCTGTCATGCCCTGCCCCAAAGGGCAGGCTCTTTGAAGTTATCATATTTAATATTTTTGCTCAGTTTGATTTTTCAGTTTTTTAAATATTTGGAATTTTGAATTGAAAGTTAATATTTAAGTATTTTAAGTTTATTACCTTTGTTTTTTGTGATTTGTGTTTGAATTGTTGTTTTTGTTGTTGCTCTGACCACTGATTCTTATCCACATATATTTCTACTTTAAGTTGGAATAATTTTCATCTTACTTTACCTTTCAAACTCCCACTTATGTCTTTGCCAATCTCTCCCCAGCTTCAAAGTACTGATCAGCGCATAGTACTGGCTTCTGTTTCCCCTTTTCTGGTTCTGGTTTTCCAACTTCTCCAGTTGCTCTTCTCCTTGGCTGCTTCCTCCTGACTATTGGTGCCAACAGAAAAGGCTTTTCTTCTATAAATAAAGAGCTTTTGAAGAGCAGGCTTTAAGCCAAAATTCTAAGTGATTTCTTCCCCTTCAACTTTATGATTTTAAAAAAAACTTCAATTTTGTCAATTTTTAGAATTTTGTTTCTTCAAATCCATTTTCTTAGTTTAGCTTTTTCCCTTATCCAAATGGAACTTGTAAAACAACAAGCCTTAGGCTTGTTGTATCCATTTTTCTCCCTTAAAGAGTCTTTTAATAGTTATATGTTCCAATTTGCAGATGGAGAATATCCTAATATTGATAATCCTTTAGTTACAAATTGTTCACTATTGAACACTTTATTATATCTTCTTTGCTTAGGGTTTTTAAACTCTATTACTCCATTTGTCATGCAATATAGGTTTTTAGTGGGGTTTTGTAAGATCCTCTTACAGACAGTACCTACATTCTTATATCTTCTAAATCTGAATCCCAACGCTTTTCACGCCTTAGTTTATAATCTTGAACCATTATGGGCAAGACCTTATATCAGCAACTGGCTCCGCTGAACACCTGCTGTCATCCGTTGTACAGCCTGCCTTGGCCCACCACCAGATGGTGTTGGGACTCCACGTTCAAGAGATCTCGTCTCTACAAGCAGCTGTTACCTATCATTGGGACCAGTTTGCCGCCTCCCAACAATGTATTCATTCCCTGTTCTCCCTGGTATCTGACAATCAGCGTGATTTGGTCACCTCTCAAACACATTTAGTCAATTCTATTAAGCAAATGCACCAGTCCATCCCTGAGTACGTTAGGGAGCGGCTACATGAGTTTCACCAGTTAGAACAACCCTGGCGCACTCAAGTAGACTCCACCCTAAATGCTTATCTCTCCAACTTTGAACGCCTAGTGCAACAGCTCAATGAATTCAGTGTCTATTCCTTTGAGCAATTGCAACAGGTAGCTGACCTTGCCGCCCAAGGTCTAAATGAACTCAGTGCAGAATTTGATCAAGAGAGAGCTACCACTGCTGCTGCTATAGCCAAACTTCAGAGTCAGGTGAATGAGCTGTCTACTCCAAATCTGATGTTCCACCTTCTCCTCCTGCTGATGATCTGGTGGACAGAGAGCAGAGGATCTGGGAGGCCATCTGAGAATTACGCGCTTCCACTTGTAGCCAAGGACGTCCTACTGAAATACCTCAACCTGACCCCCAGGTTCTTGCGCTGACTGCTCAGTTCGCGGAACTACAGCAAGAAGTTGCTGCTTTACGTGAGGTAGTGACAGCTGCTGCTAGCCCACTTGGGGTTAACAAGGAAGATGGCTGTTGCCCTGGTTTGGTGGGGGCTCCTTGAATCCACTGTGCTAGGGAGTTGATTGCCCTAGCTAATGAGGTGGGCCATTTGAAACAAGATCAGACTGAGTTGGACAGAGATGTACAGGAGATGAGTGAGCTGATCAATTTGGTAAACAACAGATTCACCCCCTGCCTGTCAATGGGGCCATCTCTTACTTTGCAGCTGGCTGAGCTCTCCACTGTTGTCACTACCCAAGGACAACGCCTAGATGTTACTGAACAACAGACCACTCTAGCCAACACTATGGGTGCCAGAACCACCAAGACTCTGATAACCCTTGAAGAAAGTGTTTGACAACTATGGGCTAGACAACCCCCCTCCAAATCTGAAGCTGAGTTCTCCCCGCGCATAAATGTACTCAATAGCAGCAATGGTGGTCCAGCTCCCAAGGCACACTTCAAGCCTACTTTAAGCAAGTCTTTCATCCCAAAACCTCAATTATTACAGCTTTCTTAACTATTTATGAGTCTGCCATGAGACAAGCATCAGATGAGTTTAAGAAAGAACATATCCTGACCTGTTTACACCCAACCTGTCAAGAAGTAGTTATGCCAGAGTTACCCACCATTGAGACCTGGGAAGACATTAAACAGCTCCTGATTGACAAGTTTGGTGGTGATCTTAGCCTGGAGGTGAAAAAGGATGCCTTCATGTACATATCTTTCAAGCCCAAAGAGACATTAGCTGAATTTGCAGACAGATTTTACAAGGAGGGACAACAATTAATAACAAGCAGACAATTGACAGCGCATGAAGTGTATATGGTCTACACCCAGGCCCTCAAGGTGAATCAACTCCTGTGTCTTCATTTAAAGGCCCACAAAGCTATGCTGTCCTCCATGAAGAGCATAAAGACACTTCTACAAGATATGCATCTTACCCATTCTGGGGAAGTTGTTCGGGAGAGTTGTGCCACTTCCAACTCTGGATCTTCTTCTCGTGGCCCTTGTATCCTCACTATGAACTCACAAAATCCTCCTTGACGTCAGGGTTGCCACAACTGCAGTCAGATAGGTCATCACTCTTGCATCTGCACCAATCTGCGGGTTGAAGGAGCTGATCCCAAGGATCAGTTGGGAAAAGAACAGTCAACCTAGAGGCGGAGACGCTCTTGTTTGACAATTCTTCCCAGTCTTCTTCTATACCTCTGCCTGCTACTGACTCTGAGCCTGTTGATGATGAGGCTCCTCCTATCCTCCTTCTGTTCCATGACATTTATGATAATTCTGATGTGGATGAATCTGATGTTGAAGACCCTGATGCATACAGGTATTCTGTTCTTCCTGTCCCAGAGACTATTGCAGTTCCCTACAAGCTACAATCTGGGAAGACTACAACTACCACCAAGCCCTTGTCTGAGGCCAAAGCAGTTGTCTCCTGTTCCTATCTTACTCAGGCAAAAAGGTCCCCTGTATTAGTGGAATCATCAGAGGAAGCTGCTGAAGTTGTAGACGCTGTTTTCAAGAATGTATCTGTCTCACTCCCTCTCCAAACCATATATAAGGAGTTCCCAGGACTAAGGTGCATGATTGAGAAATGGGACAAGGAATTAGCTGAGGCGCAGGATATCTTGGCTGTTCTGCCACCCTTTGGACGCACCACCACCCGGGTAGAGATATCTATTCAGAAAGTAAAAATCAGAGCTGTCCTAGACACCGGATCTCCTGTCAACGCTGTTTCTTCTAAACTGGTGAAGAAACTTAAGCTGGCCCCCGACCTCAACTACCATCAATCCTATGGCACTGCTGGTCTCTCCATGACTTGCGCCATTGGCATGTACTCTGTCTTACCAATGCAATTTGGTAAACTCCTGTTGGCTGCGCCAGCTGGTGTTCTAGAAAATGAGAGCTACAACCTTTTGCTTGGTACCCAGTTCCTTTGGGAATATAATGGGATCATCAACCTAAAGGATGGTTATCTTTCTATCCTAGGGTAAAAAGTCCCTCTGATCTTTGAGGAGCCAATCAAAATTCCTGGTAAACGTTTGAAGACATGTACTCTGGAGTACCACACTGGGGTTTTCACCCTAAAATACCAAACCCATTCCACCAACATGAAGTGTCCTCCCATGGCTTGTCCTGCAACTGAGGGAATTCCTCTCATGGCCACGTCTGCTGTCACCATTCCTCCAGGAACTCAGGCCATCATAGACTCCCAGATATCATATGAACTACCTGAACGGACTTTCTTAGAGCTGTACTCCCCTCCTTTGCTGGGGCGTAACAATTCTTACCTTTGTCCTGGAATTCTGGACGTCTCCCACAAGGATCCCGTTCAACTACTAGTTGCCAACCTTACTGCGCTTCCTATGACTGTATCCAGAGGACAGGTTGTTGGTTACAGAAAGTTGTTAAATGTCCCTGACGTCTTGTCCCTTCACCCTTTTGGAACGTTTCAAGACTTTAACCTACCCAAAAACAAGCTCAAGTCCTATCTCTGTTCACTGCCCAAGACTTCCCTCAGTTGTCCCCAGTACAACAGAAAAAGGTGCTTGATTTACTAGACCAATTCTCAGACATCTTTGCTAAAGATAGCACTGATTATGGGCTGGTCAAAGGTGTGATTCATCAGATTGACACAGGAGATGCACCTCCCTTTTGTGCCAAGCCATATTGCCGCAGCCAAGTGGAAGATGTGCAGGTTTCTAAGGAGCTCAAACAACTACTGGATGCTGGACTGCTAGCTCCCTCTCAAAGTCCCTGGGCTTCTCCTCTGCTCATCTTAAAGAAAAAGGATGGGGGCCATCAGATTGTGATGGACTATTGGAGGTTGAATTCTCTAACCAAGAAAGATTCCTATCCCTTACCGCGCATTGATGACGCTCTTTGACGCCTTAGGGGTTCTAAGTTTTTCTCTGCCATGGATTTAGCGTCTGGTTACTGGCAAGTTAACCTCTCTCCTGAAGAACGCCAGAAGGCTGCGCTCATCACATCAGAAGGATTGTTTGAACCTACCTGCATGCTGCAAGGGCTCTGTAATGCCCCGGCAACTTTCCAGAGGGCCATGGATTCCATCCTGCGTGACTTGAAGTTGTTGTGTGTCTTAGTCTATCTAGATGATATAACAGTCTTCAGCGCAGCTTTTAATGATCACCTAGCCCATCTTAAAGAGGTGTTCATAAAGATCTGAGAAGCTGGCCTCAAGCTAAAGCCCTCTAAGTGTGCTTTCTTGAAAGAACACCTTGATTCCTGGGTCATGAAGTAACCCAAACATGGATTTTTCAAATGACCAAGAAGGTTGAAGCCATTGACAAAATTCTTCTGCTCGCCAACCTACAAGAAGTACAAGTCTTTCTGGGCATGATGGGTTACTATAGGCAATTCATTACTGATTTTACTGATACCTCAAACCCCTGGTCCAACTGTTGCGTAATGTTCCTTTTGAATGGACCGCCAGCCAACAGCAGGCCTTTGAGACTCTAAAGCAAAAACTCAAAGAAGCGCCCATTTTAGTGTACCCCAATTACAATAAGGAATTCATCTTGTACACTGATGCTAGTGACCTTGCTATTGGGGCTATCTTGGATCAGCTCAATGATGAAGGAGTGGACCACCCTGTGGCTTTACTTCCTGTGTGCTAAATAAGCATGAAAAGAATTATAGTGTTACAGAGAAGGAGTGCCTTGCTGTGCTGCATGCAGTCAAACAATTCTGCCACTACGTGTATGGTACCCATTTCACTGTTGTCACTGATCACGCTTTGCTCAAATGGTTACAAAACTTAAGGAGCCTGAAGCACGCTTAGCCAGATGGGCCCTCCGCCTGCAAGGTTATGACTTCTTTACTCCATTGCCCCAGGATTCAACATCAGAACGCAGATGGGTTGTCCCAAATGCCCATCCTTGCCCTACATCCTGCTGAGGCAGACTGCCTGTACAAGCTAATTGGCTACCCTTCTTCCTGGGAAAGTGAGATAGAAGAGGTTTGACTTGCCCTGTCCAAATTGTCTGAAGACACCCTCATACACGACAACCAACTCTTCAAGAAGGTGCGGGGTCAATACCTGCCATACGTGCGCCCCAGTCTTTGCCTCTCCTTGGTGTTGCAAGCCCATAAAGAAACTGGCCATGGAGGCATTGCCAAGACCTTTGACTGGCTTCAGAAGAGTTACTTCTGGAAGAATCTTTGCCTGTTGATCCCAGATGTCATAGATAATTACCATGACTGCCAACTCCAGAGGCCTCAAGCTACTTCTCACAAATTCAAATTGGTTCCCCCTCAACACGCTTTTCATATGGTTAGCATTGATGCTGTAGGCCTTCTCCCCCGTTCACGCTCTGGATGTTGCTTTATCCTGATTGCCGTCAACCACTTCAGCAAGTGGGTAGAAGCGCCCTACTAAAGACATCACTGCTAAGACTACTGCTGCCTTCCTGCTGCAGGATGTTTTCTACCGCCATGGCTGTCCTCAAGTGCTGCTATCAGACAACAGAACCAACTTCAATGCCAAACTTGTAACCTCTGTTGTTGAAGCTCTAGGAGCTCATCAGTCTTTCTCTGCCCCCTATAATCCTTCCACTAATGGGGCAGTTGAGCGTGCCAACTCAAAATTGGTTTCTATCATGAGAAAACTCACCTACTCTGACGCTGCCAATTGGGATCTATACTTACCTGCTGCACTCTTTGCCTATTGTCTGAGCAGGCATCAAATCACAGGATACTCCCCTTTGCCATGTTGTATGGGCATGAAGCCACCACTCTTTTGCTCTTGGGGATTACCCTACTCTCCTCTGATAAGGCCATGAACCCTGACAACCACATCAAAGACTTAGTCAACCGCATCATTGATATACAGGCCACTGCCTACACTTCCGCATATAAGACTAAGGCGCTTGAGCTCTCTCCTATAAACGCTGGGCGCTCCTCCTTGCCTGAGTTTGATGTTGGTGACCATGTCCTGTACTACCAACACCATGTGGGTGGGCGCGCACATAAACTAGACTCCCTGTGGATTGGTCCTTTAGAGGTGACTTTCAAACAAGGATCTGAGTACACTATAAAGCTCCTCTCCAGTGGTTGTCCTTTTGCTTGTGTACACGCCAAGTTCCTCCACAAGTATCACCCCCCTAAGGCCAATCTAGAGGGGGGCAATGTCGTGAATAACGGCATTCACCATATTTTGATTTTGCCTTTGATGGGTCATTTTGAAGACAAATCTCTCACTTTTGCTTTTGACCCTCAAAATGAACTAGTTTCTGCATCAGGAAATATGATTGTTTGGTTTCCTGACTCTGTGCAACTCACTTGCTCCACTAATGCTTGTGGCAAGTGATCCTACTGTCCTGGTAGTGTTTTGTGGTATTCCTAACCACTATATAATACATTTCCTATTTTACCAATAAAATTAAGTTCTATTCACAATTTTGTCTTTGTGTCTTCTGTACTTCTGCGCCTCTCTCTAGCCACGCCTAGTAGAGAATATTCATCCAGGGCCACAAGGTAAACACATTTGTCTTCCCTGTCATCTAACCAAGACTTAGTATGAATCCAATCCTAAGGTTAGGATTCCCTGTTGGGTATCTGTGCCGCGCCTCAGAACACGGCAGGATTCAATTAGCTGGAAGAGAAAATTTGCTAGATAGGACCAGGGAGACTGGAGAGTTTCACCCTAATTTACGTGATCTGATCTGATTGGCTAGAAGAAGTCCCAGGCATTTGGAATTTGCTTGAGTTGTTGAGCGTTGATGTGACAACCTTTGATTGGCTAGCTCTGATAGTTTTTAAAAGTGGGTGACACCAGGCTAATAAGTAGTCTAAATTAACCAACATTTCTTCCCAGGAGTGAGCAACCAAGGGCCATGGATCTGCAGGATAGACTAGCAGAAATCTCTCATCAACTGTGTGTGCTAAATCCTCTAAATAATGAAGGGGTTTGGCTGACATTTTTGGGCCTTTTGTGGTGTGGCGGGGGAAGATTGTGCAGTCTGATGCCAGAGGTGGCAGTGAATTTACACAAACACCCAGTTCCCTTGGGCCTGCCTTACCCAATGCCCTGATGAACCCTCCCCAGATATCACTAAGTTTGGAGGTGGGGTGCTATATAGACCAAAGGACACTACACTCCAAACTTATTGCTGTTTTTGAATAAAGGTTATGTTAATTTGGCTTATACAGCTGTTATTTCCCTTTGTAATTGCCTTCTACCAAATCAGTTTGAGATTTTCCGGCCCTCCTGCCCCTCTTCCTGCAGTTTTCTGTCCACCAGGAGTACCCTTTGGGCCTGTCCACTTCACAGAATATCCATTGAAGCCCAAACACAAGGATTATACCCCTGAAAAGATACTCAAACTTGATCCTTTGGCCTGCGTGCAATCAGCTGTTAGATATAATTGTCAAGGCCCATGGATATTCTCCACACCCAAGTTGTTCAGAGGAAAATTCAACTACCTTCCTGCCTATAACACCTACATGGAGCCACCTGTGACCCCAAAACTTATTCCTGCTTCCTCCCCAGATCTCCCAATGGACCATAACAGCAAACTCTTTAGTATAGAGTCAGGATTGATAATTCTTCCTCTTTGGAAATTTCAAAACCACAGGCTTGACCCGCCAGCAAGGTTCCAACCAAGCGGGTTTGTGACCTGCAATCCAATTACCCGGCCACTCAAAGCCAGACTAGGAAGTCAACTCGGATTGCCAAATCCAGCCACATGAATAAACAATGATCCCTCACAGTGGATACCTCAATTTGGCGCTTGACTCATTAACAGGATCAAGCCACCCCCTCTTCCATACAGCCGTGTGATCCCCAATCATGTTCCTGCTATCCATTGATTCACAATAGCTATATAATCACTATCTCACAATAAAGATTAATATCTATCCTCTAAAATATTTTTCCCCTTGTAACTCTGCTAAAACAGCACAGTTACAACATTGTAGCACAGGTAGGCTTTCCATCCTGCCTTATCTTGGAAAATTCTGCCTGTTGCCCGCACACGCCACAGCCAACAAATCCTCAACAGAATTATGTCTGGCCTCCTGCCCAACTGGACGCTGTATACTCCTGGTACCGAGATACCTGATGGCTTTGTTCTCTACCAAAACACGGTGATCCTGCTACCTGCCTTCAATGCCCTGTCTGCCCTAGGGTTCTTCCAGGCGTCTTCCTTGATACCACAACCAGCTGACAAAACTACCATGCCCGCCTATGTTGCACAAAGACTTTGCAGCGCTGCCTTGGAGCCATTTCCAGGGGCCAACAACAACAATGCTGCCGCATGGATCCAGTCCGCCCAAAGCAGCTGGCTCAGATGGAATGCCCACAGCGGTTTTGGATTGCGGAGATTTCAATTTGTTTGACCCATGACTCTGGCACCTGGTGCAATAAATGGCACAAAGAGCACACTTACAAGAACTGGAACACCTTCAAACAGGACTTCTTGGCAAGGTTTGTGCTCAAGGACACAGCACTCATGATCATACGCCAAGTAAAGAACCTGACTCAGACAGGCACCGTGAAGGAACTCACCTGCGCCTACAAGGAACTCTGTCTCTGCGCCCCATTCAACATGGCCTTTGACACCCCAGCAACACACCTCATGTACTACAATGCTTCAAGTTGCACTTGATGAGACATGTGAACCTGGACCAAGTTACCAACCTGCAAAGCCTATACCGTGAAGCAGAAAAAGTGAAGCAAACCTCCAACGCTCTGCACAAGGCACAGACTGGGAAACAAGAGAGACCCAAGGACTCACATTCAAGTGGGCGCTCCTCACAACCACCTCCTGGAGGTAACAGCAACAACAACAACCACAAACCCACGGGTTCAAATGGGAATGGGAATGGGAATAACAGCCAATCAAATTGTACCCATTTCCGTGTCACTACCACCCAAGGCAACCAAGATGAGGGAAAAGCACAGGGCAAGCACTAAGCAAGCCAAGCTCTTCCCATGCAACTCCTACTTGCACAACAATGAATACCAACCCAAGGACGTGGACCAATGTCCAATGATCCAAGTTCCCTCAGAAGACCCAGTACTGTACACCATTGCCAGACATCCCAATAAATTGATGCCTTATCCTTTCTGCTTTTGCAGTTACACAGGCTCAGCACTCTTGGACTTGGGCGCATATTGAACTTTAGTCAACAGCAGCTTTGTGAACAAATTCAAGTTGGCCACTAATCCTTTGCAGATTAAAAACGTGGTCCTGGCTGATGAACATCACATTGCTGTGACAAAAGAAACTGCCCCCTTCTCTGTCATGCTCAAGAACCTCCACTCCACCATCCAAGGTCCCATCATTGACTTCCCTAAGTTTGACATTGTACTGGGACTAGACTGGTTACAGAGAAACAACCCTCACATGACTGGGCAACCTCAGTGCTGACCATCAAGCACAAAGGTGTCAACCACCAAATCTACCCAGACTCTGTAGACCAACTCCTACAAGACCACGTCTTTGTACGCATCACAGAGACTTTGGATGAGAAGGAAAACCTGAAAGCTATTGACTGGGACTCCTGTCAGTATGAAATCATACACTTCAAGGACCACCAGGACACCTCCATGCCGCAAGACCGCAACATTGTGGCCTGTCACCCAGAAATCTTTAAGGTGGCATTACCTGGGCTACCCCCTGAGAAACACATCCAACACTATCCAACTCAAGGAAGCTGTACCCAAGGCACGTCCCATCTATCAACTGACCCCAAACTAGGACAACACCCTACGCGCCTATCTCAAGGAAGCACTGTAAAAAGGACTTATTTGCCCCTCACAGTCTCCCTTTATGGCCGCCGTATTCTTTGTGGCCAAAAAGGACGGTACCTTACGCCTGGTCACGTACTACCGCGCCTTAAACAAAGTCACCATCAAGAATTGTTACCCCTTATCAATAATTGACAATTTCTTTGACGCCTTGGGAGGAGCCTCTGTCTTCTCCAAGATTGATCTAACCGCAGGCTACAACCAGATCCGCATCAAGGAGGAAGACATCCCCAAGACAGCCTTCCGCACTAAGTACGGCTCCTACAGATGTGTGGTACTCAACTTTGGCATGACCAATGCCCTGCCCACCTTTGTAACCTTCATAAACAAAGTGTTTGCACCACACATAGGCAAACACGCCCTTGTGTACCTGGACAATATCATTGTCTACAGCCCCTTGGTGGAACAGCATCACAAGGACCTGAAGGAAGTCTTTGCAACCCTGGCACAACACAAACTGCTGGCCAAGCCCTCCAAATGACAGTTCTTCCCAGAGCAACTACCCTTCTTGGGACACATAGTCTCAAAGGACAGCATCAAACCCAACATTCAGAAGATAAAAGCCATCTCCAAAGCCACCTCTCAAGGACAAGTCAGAACTACACACTTTCTTGGGAATGATGGCCTATGTACAACGCTTCATACCCAACTGCGGTGTCTTGACCACCCCCTTGTCTGCCATAACAGGCGCCAAGTCCAAGTTTATATGGACCCCCCAACGTGACCTCTGCTTCAGACGTCTCAAGGAAAAGCTCACAACAGCGCCCATCTTACAATACCCCAAACAAGACGGAGAATATCAGATGGAAACCGACACTTCAGATGCATCCATTGGGGGAGTACTGCAAATTAAGAATAGTGATGGGGATTTCCTGCTTGTAGCCTACAAGTTGTGCAAGCTGACAGATGGCAAGTGTCAATACCCTATCCACAACAAAGAACTACTGGCCATTGTACACTGCCTAGTCAAATGTTGCTGTTACCTGGAACGGCAGGAAGAATTCACAGCACTAACCAATCATAAGTTGCTCATCTATTTCAAGACACAGGCAAACCTGTCACACCGCCAAGAGCGGTGGATGGAAATCCTAGAAAGGTTTAACATGCTCATCCAATATAAGCCTGGGATCAAACTTGTCATGGTAGACGCCCTGTCCCGCCTGTATGTCTGCGCTTCTAGGGAAGAGAATGGGCTTGACCCAGACTGGCCTCTCCTAGTGCTCTGTACAAAAGATGAAGGGTTCCCCGCAGGCACAACCAATATCACCAAAGAAACAGTCATCAAGAATGAACACCTCTTTGCTGACGTATATGGGACTCTTCACAGAAAGATGTCAGATGGCACAACCATTCCCTACATTCCCACACATCAACAAGTTGATACCATTCTTTGCTATCACAGAGATCTTGGACATACTAAGAGCTGAAATCTATACAAATTCCTAAAACATAAAGCTTGGTGGCCAACCCTATACCCCAATGTCCAGGAAGTGCTAGAACAGTGCAAGGTCTGCAAAAAGTTTGCCAAGAGCAAAACTCTGCCTAAGTCTGTATTCCCCATACAAACCCAACTACTGTTCAAAGTATGGGCTCTGGACATTGTGGGCCCCATGCCAGGAAAGCACAACAACAAAAAATACATCATCACAGCCATTGACTTTGTGACAAGGTGGCCAGTAGCCCAAGCGGTGAAAAAACACACTGGTAACAACGTCCAACAATTCATTGGCAAAGAAATAATCAGCAGGTTTGGAAAGCCAGAACTCCTGATAACCAATGGGGGCAAGGAATTGACCTACAAAAACACCAACATGTACCTTGCCAAAAATGGGGTCAAACACACTGTCACAACATCATACCATCCACAGGCCAATGGACGCGTAGAGCGGCTTTATGGTAGCCTCATGCAAGCCCTAGCCAAACTCACCGCCGGGAGACCTGAAGACTGGTATAAGCAGCTACTGGCTGCATTACTTGTGTGCCAAACCCAAGTAAACAGATCCACTGGGAAAAGCCTGTTTGAACTGGTATACGACACACAGCCAAATACAATTCAAGCACTGGCAGGACCCAAACAGGAAATTCCAAGTCAAGTCCCCTCTTGCTCTGACCCTCAGGTAATAGAGGCCAACAGCGAGTAAGCATCCAAAGAAAAGGAACACTTACAAAAGACCTTCATTCCCATCTGCCAGAGAAATGAAGTTGGGGACAATGTCTGGGTCATGAATACTGACAAAAGCAAGCTACAACCCAAAAATTAGGGCCAGCAATCATTCTAAAGGTAAACAACAATAACACTTACCTTGTGCAAGGGCTTGAGAAACGTAAACAAGACAAAACCTTACACCACAACCGCCTACAACCTTGCAAAGCAAGACGGAAACAACAGGAAACCGCCCTGCCTGCCACCAAACAACAACTGGTTCAGTATGGCGCCCGGGCTCCTGACAACCTCCCTGACAACCTGCCGCCAGAGGAGGCCAACTTTCAGCCAGGGGAGGTGTCAAAACCGCAGGCCCAACCCGCCAGCAAGGTTCTAACCAAGCAGGTTCATGACCCGCAATCTGATTACCCGTCCACTTGAAGCCAGACTAGGAAGTCAACTTGGATTGCCAAATCCAGCCACATGAACAAACAATGATCCCTCACAGTGGATACCTCAATTTGGCGCTTGACTCATTATCAGGATCAAGCCACCCCCTCTTCCAATCCAGCCGTGTGATCACCAATCATGTTCCTACTATCCATTGATTCACAATAGCTATATAATCACTATCTCACAATAAAGATTATTATCTATTCTCTAAAATATTTTTCCACTTGTAACTCTGCTAAAACATCACAGTTACAACAGAAACCAAGGCCCAGGAGCAGGAATCAAACCCTGGCCTGGATCCCCCTGGACCACCAGGCCTGTGGACTGCGGGACCACCTGCCTGCGTTTTTCTGGGATTGAGCCCCTGCAAGCTGATACCAAGAAGGATGGCCCATGCAGTGAAACAGGCCAAACCAAGGAAATTATTGCACCAAATGGAAGACTAATCACAGCGCCTAATGGAGGTACTGAAGCAACAACTATTAGCTTCATGAGTTTGAAGTCTTCACCAGCAATCAATCAAGAGCCAACAGCCTGCAACCTGGCCCCATGACCACAACACTAGAGCAAGATAATCAAGTAGCTAAATTGAGAGTCACAACCAATGAAAGAACTCCTGGGCTGAGCGCCATTTTGCTGCCTTTAGACCCAAGTCCCCAATTCCCCAGGCCTGCCTTTCCCAATGCCCTGATGAACCCCCCATGGAAAATGTTAAGTTTGGAGGTGGGGTGCTATATAGACCAAAGGACCCCGCACTCCAAACTTATTGCCATTTTTGAATAAAGGTTATGTTACTTTGGCTCATACAGTTATTGCCTTATTTTTTATTTGCTGTCTAGTAATTCAGTTCAAGCTCTCCTGGCCCTCCTGACCCACAGCCTGCAGTTATCTGTCCACCTGGTGCACCCTTTGGGCCCGTTCACTTCACTGATTACCCCTTGAAGCCCAAGTGCAAGGACTATACCCCAGAAAAGATTCTTAAACTTGACCTGCTAGCCCTCATCCAATCCGCTATTAGATACAACCGTCAAGGCTTGTAGAGATTCTCTACATCAAAGTTATTTAGAGGAAAATTCAACTATCTTTCTGCCTATAATATCCATATGAAACCACCCGTGACGCCCAAACCTATTCCTGCTTTCTTGCCTGACCTCCCAACTGACCATATCAACAAGCTCTTTGGAATAGTTTGCATCATCCTCACGGGGATGATTGACACCATCATACCAGCCGCTGGCCCGTGGTCTTGGGTGGGGAAGTCTGCTTCCTACCTTTAAAAGTTAGCTCCTCTCTTGTGGTGGGCTCTGCCTGCAAAAACCCCGGCCCAAGTTACCCCAGAAAACGGTGGGCCAGCTGCCCAAGACTGGATCCCTGACATATAGTGTACATCACCCTCACCGGGGTGATTGACACTGTAACCCAGCTGCCGGCCCGTGGTCTTGGGTAGAGAAGTCCTTCTTGTACCTTTTTAAGACAGCTCCACTCTTGTGGTGGGCCCTGCCTGCTAAAACTCCATCCCAAGTTACCCCAAAAAACATCGGGCCAGCTGCCCAAGACTGGTTTCCTGACAATAACCAACAACCTGACCTCTAGACACATGTATGGAGAGAGCAGTCAAATTGGCTACCAGCAATTGAACAGGGTCTTTATGCAAGACATATAAGATCCCTGGGCAGAGGTAGGGTTTGTTGCGGCCTAGCAAGGGAGGAGAGTACAAATCCAGGAACGTGCACTCAGGCAACTCATACAATATCTGAAAGTCTAAGATAGCTTGGGGTCAGGGGGAATGATCACAACAGAGGTGGCCAGGAGAGTAATCCCCTCAGACGCAGGGCAAGCCATAGGAGGGCACTTCATATTGGATGAGTGGTGTTGTGATCTGAGGCGCAGCACAGACACACAACAGGAAATCCTAACCTTAGGATTGTATTTGTACTAAGTCTTGGTTAGAATGGCAGGGAAGGCTATGCAATTACCTTGTGGCCCTGATTAAATAATATCTACTAGACGTGGCTAGAGAGGCGCCAAAGTACTTGGAGACACAAAGACAAAAGTGTGAATAGAACTTAAAATTTTACTGGTGAATAAAAAATGGAATATATAGTGGTTAGTTATACAACAAAACACTAACAGGACAGTAGGATCACTTGCCACAAGCATGTGTGGAGCAAGTGTGTTGCACAGAGTCAAGAAGCTGAACAATTGAATTTCCCAAAGCAGAGCCAGACTCATTTTGAAGGGTGAAAGCAAAAGAGAGGGATTTTCCTCAAAATAACCCATTGAAGGCAAAATCAAAAATATGGTGAATGCTATTATTCACGACATTGACCCCCTCTAGATTGGCCTTAGGGGGGTAGTACTTGCAGAGGAACTTAGAATGCACTCAAGAAAACTGTTGACTACTAGAGAGGAGTTTCACAGTGTACTCTGATCCTTGTTTGAAGGTCACTTCCAAGGGCCCAGCCCACAAAAAATCTAGTTTAGGAGCGCATCCTCCTACTCTATGCTGATAGTAAAGAACACGGTCCCCAATGTTGAACTCAGGTAAGGGGGTGTCATAAATTGCGCAATTTATGCTTTTTGATATGGCCCTCAAATTGTGATAGTTGCAAAGATTTGGCTGGGGTTGCTTTCAAATTCAGAAATTCTTTACCTTCCGCAAATGGGTCTGGTTCAATGTCCACCCATTCCGGATTGTTGTACCTGTATGTGGTTGATCCTGGTATGACCTCATCCCAACATGACCCCCTCAGTCACTCTGTATTCCTAATGAGTGATCACTGTCCCTTGTCTACTATTTAAAGTAGAATCATTACTCCTAATAAAGACAAGTTTATCCACATTTGTGTTGGCTTTTATAATCTTCAAGCTTTTCCTGACCTTTCTGCCAAAAGGACTTTTACACCTCGTATTTCAGGAAATTAAGGTACATGCCCTTAATTTTTCCCTGAAGGCTAACCCAAGGCTAGCTTTAACCTCAAATCTTTTGTTATATAAAAAATCTTGATGTGGCCTCCAGGATGTTGTCCCTTGGAGCCAAACATGACAGGGGGTTTGTCCAGCATTGTTGGGAGAAAGCTCAAGCATCTTGGTCTTATAAGCAGACGTGTAGGCAGTGGCCTGTATTTCAATTACGCGGTTGACTAGGTCTTTGATATGGCCGTCAGGATTCATAGCCTTATCAGAAGAGAGTAGGGGCCCCCAAGAGGGACAGAGTGGTGGCTTCACGCCCATACAGCATATCAAAGGGATGATACCCAGTGACTTGATGTTTGATAAAGCAATAGGAAAAGAGAGCAGCAGGTGAGTATAGATCCCAGTTTGTAGCGTCAGAATAAGTGAGCTTCCTTATGATAGAAACCAGGGTTGAATTTGCACGCTCAACCACCCCATTAATAGAGGGATTGTAGGGGGCAGAAAAAGACTGGCGTGATCCCAAGGCTTTGACAACAGAAGTCATCTGCTTGGCATTGAAGTTAGTCCCATTGTTGGATAGCAACACTTGAGGAAAACTGTGGAAGAAGAATACCTCTTGCAGTAGAAAAGCAGCGGTTGTCTTGGCAGTGATGTCCTTAGTAGGGCAAGCTTCTACCCACTTGCTAAAACAATCAACATCAATTAGAATAAAGCAACAACCATAGCAAGAGAAGGGGAGAGATCTCACAGCATCAATGCTGACAGTATGAAAGGCGTGTTGAAGAAGGACCTTTTTGAACTTGTGAGAGGCAGCTCAAGGAAGTTGGAGCTGACAGTCATGACAACTAGCAATGACATCTGGAATCAGCAGGCAAAGGTTTTCCAGAAATAGTTTTTCTGGAGCCAGGAATAAGTTTAGGAAATGCCTCTGTGTCCTGTCTCTTTATGATCTTGAAGCACTAGCAAAAGGCAAAGACTAGGCCGCACATAGGGTAGGTAGTGGTCTTGTACCTTCTAGAAAAGCTGATTGTCACAAATTAATGTGTCCTAAGATAGCTTAGATAGGGCAACTCACACTTCCTCTGTCTCTTTTTACCATGATTAAGGATATCCAATCAGTTTGTACAGCCTGTCAGCTTCAGCAGGGTGTAGACCAAGGATGGGAATTCTGGATAGTCCATCAGCATTCTGATGTTAAATCCCGGGACAATGTAGCACAGTGAATTCATAACCTTGCAGGAAGAGGGCCCATCTAGCTAGACGCCCTTCTGGTTCCTTAAGCTGTTGTAACCACTTCAGCAAAGCGTGGTCAGTGACCACAGCAAAATGGGTGCCATACACATAATGGTGGAACTGCTTGAAGGCATGCAGCACAGCAAGGCACTCTTTCTCTGTTACACTGTAGTTTTTCTCATGCTTGTTCAGGACACAAGAGGTATAAGCCACATGGTGATCCACACCTTTATCATCCAGTTGAGCCAGAATAGCTCCAATGGCCAGGTTGCTAGCATCATTATATAGAATGAATTCTTTATTGTAATCAGAACATACTAAGATTGGAGCCTCTTTAAGTTTTTGCTTGAGGGTCTCAAAGGCTTGTTGCTGACTGGCAGTCTATTCAAAAGGTACATTACAAAGCAGTTGAATCAAGGGTTCACAGTGTCAGCAAAGTCAGGGATAATCTGTCTGTAGTAACCCATCATGCCCAGGAAGACATGGAATTCTCACAGGTTGGTGGGAGAAAGCATCTTGTCATTGGCCTTGACCTTCTTGGTCATGGGGCTAACTCCCGTCTGAGTCACCTCATGGCCCAAGAATTCAAGGCGTTCCTTGAAGAAGGCACACTTGGATGATTTCAAGCTAAGGCCAGCCTTGCAAATCTTTATGAATACTTCTTTAAGATGAGCCAGGTGGTCAGTAAAAGTAGCGCAGAAGACCGTTATATCATCTAAGTACACTAGGACACATGAGAGCTTTAAATCACAGAGGATGGAGTCCATGGCTTGTTGGAAAGTAGCTGGGGCATTGCAGAGTCCCTGCAGCATACACATTGGCTCAAAAAATCCCTTGGAAGTGATGAGCGTAGCCTTCTGTCTATCATCAAGAGAGAGATCTACTTGCCAGTACCCAGAGGCTAGGTCCATAGCAGAGAAGAACTTGGAGCCCCCAAGGCAGTGGAGAGCATCATCTATGTGTAGTAAGGGGTAGGAATCCTTCTTGGCCAGAGAGTTTAGTTGCCAGTAGTCCATCACAATGCAATGAACCCCATCCTTCTTCTTTAGTATGAAAAAAGGGGAGACCCATGGGCTTTGAAAAAGAGCAAGCAGTCCAGCATCTAGGAGTTTTTTGAGCTCTTTAGATACCTGAGCTTCTTCTACACAACTGCAGCAATATGGCTTAGCGCAGAAGGGGAGAGCGTCACCAGTGTCAATCTGATGAATGGCGCCATTAGCTAGGCCATAATCAGTGCTATCTTTAGCAAAGATGTCTGAAAACTGGTCTATCAGGTCAAGCACCTCTTTCTGTTGCACCAGGGATAGTTGCAGAAAGTCTTGAGCAGTGAACAAGAATAGGACTTAGGGTTTGTCTTCAGGTAAGTTAAAGTCCTGAAACGTACCAAAGGGGTGTAGGGATAGGACGTCAGGAGCATTCAACAATCTGCCATAGCCAATAATTTTCCCTCTAGACACATTTATGGGAAGAGCAATTAAGTTGGCAACCAGCAATTGAACAGGGTCCTTATGGGAGACATTAAGATTCCCAGGCAGAGATAGGGTTTGTTGCATCCTAGCAAGAGAAGAGAGTATAACTCTAGAAAAGTGCAATCAGGTAACTCATATGATATTTGAGAGTCTAGGATAGCCTTAGATCCAGGGGGAACATTCACACAGAAAAGGCCCTGAGGGGAATCCCCTCAGACGCAGGACAAGCCATGGGAGGACACTTCATGTTGGATGAGTGGGTACAGTACTTTAGGGTAAAGACGCCAGTGGGATACTCTAAAGCACAAGTCTTGAGGTGTTTCCTGGGAAATTTAACTGGCTCTTCAAATATCAGAGGGACTTTGTACCCTAAGATAGAGAGGTAGCCATCATTCAGGTTGATGATCCCATTGTATTCCCTAAGGAATTGAGTACCAAATAGTAAGTTGTAGCTCTCATTCTCTAAGATAACAGCAGGCGCAGTCAAGAGTAGTTTGCCAAACTGCATGGGAAGAGCAGAGCAAGCTCCTATAGCGCAAGTCATGGATAGCCCAGCTGTGCCATACAAATGGTGATAGTTGAGGTCAGGAGCAAGATTGAGCTTCTTGACAAGTTTTGAAGAGACAAAATTAACCGGAGATCCAGTGTCTAAGATGGCTTTGATTTTATCCTTTTGAATGGATATCTCTACACAAGTGGTAGTGTAACTGAAAGGAATAAGGACAGCCAGAATGTCTTGGGCCTCTGCCAGTTTTTTATCCCATTTTTCAATCATGCACCTTAGGCCCGGAAACTCCTTATAGACTTTCTGAAGCAGAAGCAAGGATGAAACGTTTTTGAACACAGCTTCAGCTATCTCAGCTGCCTCTTTGGAAGACTCTACAAGTACAGGAGATATTTTAGCTTGAGTGAGGTAAGGGAAGAGACAAACTCCTTGGCTTCAGGCAGAGGCTTGGCAGTTGATGTAGTTTTCCCAGAATGTAGCTTATAAGGGACTGCAATAGTTTCAGGGACAGCAAGGACTGAATACCCATAGGCGTCAGGATCTTCCATATCTGAGTTGTCCAGTCAGAATTGTCAGAGATTTCATGTAATAGCAGCAGGATGAGAGGAGCCTCAGTGTCATCAGGCTCAGAGTTGGTAATGGAGGGGGAATGGAAGGAGACTGGGAAGAATTGTCAACCAAGAGTGTTTCTGCCTCTAGGTTGACTGCTCTTTTTCTCCTGCTCCTTAGGATCAGCCCCTTCAACCCAAGGATTGGTGCAGACTCAAGAATGATGAATTATCTGCTCACAGTTGTGGCAGCACTGGAGTCAAGGGGGATTCTGTGAGTTCATGGTGAGGATACAAGGGCCACAGGAAGATAAACCAGAGTTGGAGGCGGCACAATTCTCCTGCACAACTGCTCCAGAATGGATAAGGTGCATATCTTGCAACAAGGTCTTAATGCTCTTCATAGAGGAAAGCATGGCTGTATGGGCCTTAAAGTGAAGACACAGAAGCTGGTTAACCTTGAGGGCTTGAGCGCAATCCATGTATGCTTTGTGTGGGGTCAACTGGCAACTTGTAATCAGCTGTTGTCCTTTCATGTAGAATCTATCTACAAATTCAGCTAGATTCTCTTTAGGTTTGAAAGCAATGTGCATAAAGGCATCCTTCTTCACTTTTAGACTAAGGTCTCCATCAAATTTGTCAATCAAAAGCTGCTTCATACCTTCCAAGTCTTGATGGTGGGCAACTCAGGCACTACTACTTATTGACAGGTCAGGTGCAAGCAGGTTAGAATGTGCTTCTTCTTGACCTCATCAGAAGCTCTCCTAATAGCAGTTTTGTAAATTGTGATGGAAGCCGCAATAGTAGACGTTTTGGGGTCAAAGACTTGTTTGAAGGTAGGTTTGAAGTGGGCCTTGGGAGTTGGACCATCATTGTTGCTATTGAGTATGTTTATATGTGGAAACTCTGCTTCAGATTCAGAGGGGGGCTGCCTGGCCCACAGCTGACAAACACTCTCTTCAAGGGTAGTCAAGGTCTCAGAAGCACAGGCAGTCAAATTTTTAATGACTGGTGTGTTGTTCAGTAACGTCTAGGCGCTGACCCTGAGATTTTACCACAGCAGAAAGTTCAGTCAGTCAGGAGGTGAGAGAAGGATCCACTAAGAGACAGGATGCAAACCTGTCAGTTACCTAATCAATTAATTCAATCAGTTCTTGTATGTCCTTATCAAGCTCAGAGTGGTCCCACTTCAGGAGGTCCACTTTATTGGCTAGAGCTATCAACTCTCTAGCGCAGTGAATGTGGGGAGCTCCAGATAAGCCAGGACAACAGCTATTCTCATCAATAGCCCCAGCTAGACTAGAAAAAGATACCATTATCTCACATAAGGTGGCAACCTCTTGCTGTAAATCAGCAACCTGGGTTGTCAGAGCAAGCACTGGGGGATATGGTTAAGGGGTTTTGGTAGGACAATTCTGACTGCAAGTGGACGCTCTCAGCTCTTGGTGGCATTCCATAGTCTCTGCTATCTATCTGTCAATTCATCAGATGGAGGAGAAGGCGGGGCATCTGGTTTGGGGATAGATAATTCATTTACTTGAGACTGAAGTTTGGCAATGGCAGTGGCGGTAGCAGCCCTTTCTTGATCAAATTTTTCACCAAGTTGGTGGAGGCCTTTAGCAGCAAGGGCTTCTACTTGCTGTAGTTGGTCAAAGAATTAGGCACTGAACTTGTTTAGCTGTTGCACAAGCTGTTCAAAGTTGGTGAGATAAGCGTTTAGGGTGGAGTCTACTTGAGTGCGCCAGGGTTGTTCTAACTGGTGAAACTCATGTAGCCGCTCCCTAACGTACTCAGGGATGGACTGGCGCATTTGCTTAATAGAATTGACCAAGCAGTATTGGGAGGTAACAGAGTTGCACTGATTGTCAGACACCAAGGAGAACAGAGAATGAATCTATTGTTTATAGGCGGCAAATTGATCCCAGTGATTAGTTACAGCTGCTTGTAGGGATGAGATTTCTTGAATGTAGAGTCCTAGCACCATTTGGTGGTGAGCTCAGGAGGTTTTTACAAAGGAAGCCAATAGGTGCTCAGCAGAGCCAGCTGCTGAGAGGAGATGCTGTGGAAATTGCGGAGCCACAATCAATTCATAGTACTCCACTTGAGTGTAACTGCAGCTGAAGGCAGGGAATGGCTCCATCACAGGCTAGCCCAAGGGTTACCGCCATAACTTGTTCCAAGTCAGGGGTACCTAAAGGATAGGCCACTAGGCGGGGACCATTTCCAAGGTTCAGTACAGTAGAGAAAATAGGTGGGTCAGTGATGTATTCCTCAATAGGAGGACTGGTGATTTCAGTCAAAGTTGGCTCTTGTATGAGAGGAGGCAAAGGTCCTGGAACGTAGTTGCAAAAGGGATAACCAAGGGGCTTATAGCCCTTGTACTGAGCACCATTTTTGTTATGATCTGAGGCGCAGCACAGACACACAACAGGAAATCCTAACCTTAGGATTGGATTCATACTAAGTCTCAGTTAGAATAGAAGGATGGCTATGTAATTACCTTGTGCCCCTGAAAAAATAATCTCTACTAGTTGTGGCTAGAGAGAGGCGTCAAAGTACTTGGAGACACAAAGACAAAAATGTGAACAGAACTTAAATTTTATTGGTGAATAAAAAATGGAATATATACTGTGTAGCTTTACCACAAAACAGTACATGGGCAGTAGGATCACTTGCCACAAGCATGAGTGGGGCAAGTGAGTTGCAAAGAATCTGGAAACTGAACAGATGAACTTCCCTTTTGGTAACAGACTCATTTTGAGGGGCAAAAGCAAAAGAGATATATTTGTTCTCAAAATAACCCTTCAAAGGCAAAATCAAAACATGGCAAATGGCATCATTCACAACACCATGGGTTCTGCCCTGGTTTGGAAGGTTAACCTTGTGTCAACTGTGCCCTTGCTTTGGATCATTTGGCAGCGGTAAAAAATGACGTTGTGAATAGTGTCATGGCCCAGGAGACTCCCAGGGGAACCTTCAGTCAAGGGGAAGGGCCAAGTCTGAAAGGCCCAGTAGATGATGGGGGCCATCTGCATCACATAATTGGCAGCTGTAGCCCAAGGACGCCACACTCCCATGTGGGATATCACTTGCTCAGTGAGCCCCAGCATGGTCAAATAGGTGAACCCAAGCTTACTGTAGTCATATGATGAAGCAGAAAAAACAAGAGGAAGTTCTCCTGCGGCAGCGCTCATGGTCAGGCTTGGCTGGGCAAGTTGTTGGAGAAGAGGAACACCAGGAAAGGAGGGCGCAGTGCAGGAGCAGGAATTATTTCTTGGTCCAGCACTCTAGGAGATGGGGTAAATGCTGACATTGGTTGGTTGGAGGCATCTAGAAGTTGCTCTGTTTCCCAGCGCTGGCATTGGTACTAGAGGTACTCTCTGTTTGAAAGCATCAGCAGTATAAAATTTTTTGATAATGTAATAAGCCTCTGCAAAGTATAAATGCTCAGTGTGCATTAACCAACAAAAGTTTATTAGATGAAGATGTCAATAAAGAAAGGGGATGTAAGTGTTCCCAGCTATATCCTGTTGAGAAACTGCAATTGGACTTACTGGCGGTTTCTTATTGGCTGTCAATGAGTTATTCTTGAGTTGAGTTCCATTAGTGGCTCCTGATTTTTTAGTTAGATAGATAATTTCATTATTTTGGCCCTGGGGGAGCTGACAGGGGAAATTTTGGCCATTTTTTACCCAAGTCCCCATTCCTTAGTTTCAGAGGGTATGTACTAATTAAAATTCTTTCTGCTTGGCTTTGGAACAATTTCCAATTGCCCCCAGGTTTATCCTTGACCAGGTTTTGATTCCCCGCTTGGCATTAAAGCTTCCTTTTGATCAATCAACATGTTTGATGATGCAATTGTTTGGTCGCCCAATTGCTCAATTTTAGGCATTAAACCTATACAACATAGGGCTTTGTTTGGTTCATTATGGGCCCTGACATCATCCCCCACCATAGTTGAGCTCTTACAGCCTAGCTCTGGATGCCCGGTCTTTTACCTTGTCAGGAGGATGCTAGCATTGGCAAGGTTATCTTCAGGTTCCCAGGTATTCTCTTTGGGCGGGTAACCTTCCCATTTGATCAAGTAATGTAGTTGTTGATATCTCATCTTGTGGTCTACAATCTGTTCCACCTCATGCTCTAAAAAGCTTCCTACTTTGAGTGGGGGAGGACAGTGCAGACAACTTGATAGGGTGTGAGGTACCTTTCTTCTTGGACAATAGTGATTGGCAAAAAACGTTGTGGATCTATCAGTTAGATGAGAGCTCTAGCCTGTAAGCTACTTCTCCTATGTGTTGCAAAACTTTGTATGGTCCTATTCCTAGGGCTGATGCTTGCACATGGCGCTGTAGTCTTGATATTCCTGGCGCTAAGGTAAACCATGTCCCCAACTTCTATGAATGGTCTAGGGCTTTTTCTCTTGTCAGCAAAGTCTTTGTAGGTCTGTACAGCTTGCTTCAGGTTTTGGGCAAACTTTTCTTGGGTGGTATGGATGATAGTCACTCAATCATGTCCTTTGGGGTTGCTGGACTCTTCCGTGGGAATGTGGTCCCAAGTAGGGACAAATCCATAGCTGGCCTTGAATGGAGACATTTTTGTAGAACTGTGGTTTTGATTATTGTATGCAAATTGTGCCATATGTAAGTGTTTGGTCCAGTTGTCTTGTTCTGCGTTAACGTAGCATCAGAGGTACTGTTCCAATACTTGGTTAACTCTTTCAGTTTATCTGTCACTTTGGGGGTGGTACACTGTGGACAGTGATCTCTTGATTCCCAGTCTTGTAGGATTTGTGCCCAGAACTTGGATGTAAACTGGGGGCCACAGTCAGAGATAACTTCCTTGGCCAAGCCATGATTCATGAAAATGTGGTCCCTAAAGAGGGTGGCTGTCACATGAGTGGTGGTAGGAATAAAGTAGCCCATCTTTGTGAATCTGTCAACAATAACAAGTATGGCATTTTAGCCTTTCAACTCTGGGAGCTCTACTATATAGTCTATAGATACTGACTTCCAAGGGCCTACTGCAACTTGAAGGGGTTGGAGCAGGCCTTCAGGTTTCTCTCTCTTGGGTTTAGAGCAGCCACATGTTTCACAACCATTAGTGTATATCTCTATCTTCAGCTTCATTCTTGACCACATGTACACTCTTTGGATACCCTTTAAGGTCTTGGTGCGGCCTGGGTGTCCAGCCATGGGGGAGTCATGGTACTCCTTCAGAATCTCCAATCTTAGTGAATCTTCAGGTATGTAGTTTTGTCCATTTAGTTTTAGGAATCTTCCGTGTAGTGAGTACCCTGCTCTGTAATGTTTGCTGTCAATGTTCTCAGCTGAGTCTTTCATGACGGTAATACAGTGCTTGTCCAGGGTCTGAGCATATTGGATTTCTTCTTTCCTACTAGCCAAGCCTAGGAATAAGAGCACAGGTTCCAGCATGTGTGGGGATAATAGTGATTGGGTGTTGAACTCCTCTATCTCTTTAGAACTGGGAAAGAAATCAGCTCTTTGACTCAAGGTGTTGGGTACAATGTTTATCTTCCCAGGTTTGTAATTGATCTTCAGGTTGTAGTTGGCTAAGAATAGTGCCCATCTGGCCTGACGTTGGTTGAGTTGTTGTGGTTTGAATAAGTAAGTCAGATTCTTGTGGTATGTCATGATTTTCACTGGGTGGGCGGTGTCACAAAGGTATCTTCTCCAATGTTTCAGGGATTGGATAATTGCCAGCATCTCTTTGTCATATATTAGGTAGTTCAGTTCTGGTTCAGTGAACTTCCTGGAGTAGTAAGCTACAGAGTGAAGCTTACTACCATACCCCTCCTGAAGCAACACCCCCCAAGGCAAAGTCTGAGGCATCAGTTTCCACCACAAAGGGTTTAGCGTAGTTGGGCATAGAAAGAACTGGTGCAGAAACAAAGGTGTTCTTTAGCAACTCAAAGACTGACTTGGCGGTATCATTCCACACAAAGGGGTGTTTCTCAGAGGTGAGGCGGGTCAAGGGCAAGCAGATTGAAGAAAAAATTGGTCAAATTCCTGGCAGAAGTTTGCCAGGCCCAGGAAACTTCTGACCTCCTTGTGGTTCTTAAGTTTAGGCCATGACGTCACGGCCTCTATTTTATCAGGTGTCATTGAAAAACCTCCTTTCAGTACATTGTACCCCAGGAACTCTAATTCTTCTTGTAAAAACTCAAAATTTTGGAGTTTAACAAAGAATCTGTGTTTCTTGAAGCGTTGTATGACAGCTTAAAGGTGTTTGACATGTTCTTCAGGGGTACAACTGTAAATGAGGATATCATCTAAGTAGGCTACGCAACACTGGTCCTTGAGTCCTCCAAAGACCACATCCACCATAGTTTGAAAGGTACTGGGCGCGTTGCACAGCCCAAATGGCATAACTAAGTATTTAAATAGCCCTTGTCTTGTTTTGAAGGCCGTTTTCCATTTGTCTCCAGGCTTGATATGTATCTGATTAAAGGTGTCCCTTAAGTCAACTTTGGAAAAGATGTTTGCTCCAGAGAGATGATCTGAAAGGTCTTCAGCGTTTGGAACAGGATAGCAGTTCTTTACAGTAATCTTGTTGAGATTTTGGTAGTTTACACAAGGCCTTAATTCTCCACCCTTTTTCTTGACAAACAGCAGGGGAGACAAACAAGGGGATTTGGATACGCAGATGTAGCCTTTTTTCAACATGGTGTCTAGGTATTCCCTGAGAGCCCCCTACTCTTTCATGTTGCATCTATATACAGGGCCATGTTTGGGCTGGGTTCCAGGGATCAAGTCAATAGCAAGGTTGAACCTGGTGTGCTTGGGAAGGGCTGTGGCCATGGTCTCAGAGAACACTGATATTCATCTCTCTAAGCAAGCAGGTATTTCTTCTTTGAAAGACGCCACCACCATGCTGTTTAATAGGGGAGATGTTTGGGTGGTCACATAGGGTAGCTTCCAGGTTGTACCTGCATGTACAAATTGCACCTGTTGGCTGGCATAGTCAATATTAAACTCATGCTCTACCCACCAATCAAACCCCAACACCACAGGTTGGGGCAACTTGTCCATTACCAAGAATTTGACCTTGATCTGGACATGACCCAGCTTCATAATAACACTTCCTTTACTCTCAAAGGAGGTTTCAGTAGACTTATTTCCTAGGGTGATCAGGGTGGGTTTATCTTCCAATTATAGTCCCAATTTTTTAGCTAAGCCTTGGTCAATATAATTGTGGGTGGCTCCACTGTCCATAAGAGCTGGTATCTTTAACTCCTGGTCTGAATACAACAAGGTGGCTTGGATAATAGGGTAAGACTGAGAAGAGCTGTTTATTGCAGAAATAGTGGGGTTCTGGGCAGTGGAGCTTCTTGTAGGGCAGTCTTTGGACAGGAGGCCATTCTGATGGCAGTAGAAACATAAGCCTGCTTTTACATGGCGCTGGTATTCTTCCGGGGCCATGTTCAGGCAAGGGCGTGCAGAAGTTTGGTTTCCTTGTGGCTGGTAGTTTCTAGGGGGCCCATACTGTTGGGGCTGGCTGAAATCCATCCAGCAAGCAATGGCTAGGAGTTTGTTCTTGGGGAGGTTGCAGCAGTGATGGCGCATCAGGTTGACGTGGTGATTTTTCAGGCATTTCTGAAGTGCAGGCCAGAGATGTTGTCAGGTGCTTCAGCAGCTGCAGCAAGTCTCAAGAATTGCTGGATGTAAGCTTCCAGGTCATCTGTTACGGTAGAAAAACAAATGGAAGGAATAGCACGTCCCTTCAAGACCCAAAACCAACAAAGAACCACCGCCAAACCCTTAAGAGAAATTGACAACTTAAATGCCGTAATTGACAAAAAAAATGTGTCAAAGCTGGGGTCGCTCAAATAGCCCTGGAAAATCTGGATTTACCATATTTTTATCCAAATAACTATGACAAGAAAATCACACGTTATACGTTATTTGGTGATGGAAGCGCTTGATCCGCTGGTTGCCAGAATTTTTTGAATTATGACGCCATTGACGTAAATTCCAATGCAGGGCCTACAACTGCTGAAAATATTCTTGTCAGCCAATCAGAAGCCACGGAATCCCCTTCCCCCATACTAAACTACCTTAAGACTTTCCCCATTCCCCTCTAGAAACTTGTTTCTAGATATCTTACTCACCTTGGAATAAAAAAAGGTTAACCTCATGTTTGTGTATTTGGGCCTGTTGGCCCCTGTCTTCAACAATATGGCCAGGGCAGTAGTTCAGATGGCTTCAGACTCCTTTGCTGTCACATGGCCTGCCTTTTACGTCACCTTGCCTTCTCATCATTATTCTAATTTTCCTCTGAAAATGATTTTCTTGACCTCAATTTTGATCTCCATGTTATGCTTCACAGGTTGTGGTTCCCAAATGATCAAGCCCTCCTCTCAATTCGGCTTACTGCTACTCAAACAATTAACTCTGTGTTTATTATATCCACATAATTTTTCTTTGAATAGTGCAGCTTGTCATCTAGTTCTAACATCATCTCTACCTTGGCTCAGGTGAAGAAGGCCCATATATGCTTGTACTTTTTCTCCTGCAGGGGTGGTGGCAGTATTCATAAGTTCCAGGAAGGCCTCATACAGCAAGATCAAGTTGGGGTCCTCCTCCAGCAAGTTGAGGAAAACCTCTCTGGCGTCGGCTTTCAACTGTGCTGCCACTATCATCACCTTTTGGGCGTCATCACAATAGTTCTCAGGGTGGGCCCTAAACAGGGTGTTAATCATGACCATGCCTTTCTTGAAGCTGGCTAGGTCCATCTTGGGTAGGTCAGGGAAACTGGTGGGTGCATAGGCGTTCTGGTTCAAGGTAGATATGTTGATGTTCTGTGCTTTTGCAGTACTTGGGTGTGATTCAGGTCTAGGTTTGTTGTGAGCAATTGTGCAGCGGGTGCAAAACTGGTAGGTGTAGTAAGCTGCAATCATAAAAACAAACATACAAAGTGCCCCTATTATTAATTGAATATAGGGGCTCAGGCTTACAAGTTTGGATAAGGTTGACATACTGTCATGGCCTGGGTGACTCCCAGGGGAACCTTCAGTCAAGGGGAAAGGCCCAGTAGATGATGGGGGCCATCTGCATCACATAATTGGCAGCTGTAGCCCAAGGACGCCATACTCCCATGTGGGATATCACTTGCTCAGTGAGCCCCAGCATGGTCAAATAGGTGAACCCAAGCTTACTGTAGTCATATTATGAAGAAGAAGGAACAAGAGAAAGCTCCCCTGTGGTGGCGCTCATGGTCAGGCTTGACTGGGCAAGTTGTTGGAGCAGAGAAACACCAGGAAAGAAGGGCGCGGTGCAGGAGCAGGAATTATTTCTTGGTCCAGCACTCTAGGAGATGGGGTAAAGGCTGACATTGGTTGGTTGGAGGCATCTAGAAGTTGCTCTGTTTCCCAGCGCTGGCATTGGTACTAGAGGTACTCTCTGTTTGAAAGCACCAGCAATATAAAATTTGTGATAATGTAATAAGCCCCTTCAAAGTATAAATGCTCAGTGTGCATTAACCAACAAAATTTATTAGATGAAAATGTCAACAAAGAAAGGGGATGCCAGTGTTCCCAGCTATATCCTGCTGGGAAACTGCAATTGGACTTACTGGCAACTTCTTATTGGTTGCCAATGGATTATTATCAAGCTGGGTTTCATTGGTGACTCCTTATTTGTCAGTTAGATGGATCCTTTCATTATTTTTGCCCTGAGGAAGCTGGCAGGGGATTTTTGGGCCTTTTGGCAACCCAAGTCCCCAATTCTGGGTTTCAGAGGATGTGGGCCAATTAAAATTCTTTCTGCTTGGCTTTGGAACAATTTCCAATTGCCCCCAGGTTTATCCTTGACCAGGGTTTGATTCTCCACTTATAATTAAAGTCCTTTTGGGTTAATCTGTGTAATTGACAACACAATTGTTTGGTTGTGCAATTGCTCAATTGTAGACATTGAACCTATGCAACATAGGGGTTTTTGTCTGGCTCATTCTGGGACCTGGCACAAATCCTTGGGCTGGTACTTATTGTTGGGTGAGGCAGGAGTTTGGCTGGGAGAGCTTGACTTGCTTAGTGCTCTCCCTGGGCTTTTCCCTTGTTTTGGGCGTTTTTGTTATGAAAGTAACAGTTTTGAAGCCCCAGGAGGGAATCAAACCCGCTTGTAAGGGACCCTCTTTATAGAGGAGAATACAGTTGTGAATCAAACAAGGGTCCATTACTCTCTACAACAGGAGATATCCCCTCAAGCTGTAGGGTAGGGGTTGGGCAAGGACCAGGGAATCACAAGGTAGCTGGCCCCTAAGACAGGATATAAGGCAGGAACTAGGAAAGCCAGATCAGTGACTACAAACCACAAATAAGGGATTCCAATCATCTGGACTAGGAGGTACTATTAAACGCTCAAATGAATAATAGGGCAAGATTACTTTATTTTAGAAATAAATGTTAATTGAACAATTAACTTGGTATCAGGATGGGACTTTTTATACTAGGGGGGTTGAAATTTAGAGTACAGACTTGATGAGTTTGAACTCCAGATGTAATGCCTCACATTCAGTGGCAGAAATCATGATGCAGACTATTTTTAGATTCATAAAGTACTGAGTTCCTTGCAGGTTTTACTTGCATCTACATCACTGTGGGGCATAAAAACAATTAATTGACAATTAATTGAGTTGCAGTAACCTAGATCATTCAAATTTGGAAGTTGGAATAGGTCTTCAACTATTGGATAACTGTTGTCAGTGAAGTGATTCCTGACACTACTCCTAGCCACCAGGCAGTGATAGCAGCAGGGGAGATTTGCCTGCACCTGGATTTTTGCTTTTCAAAGCAAATCCAGGTGCAGGAAATATTTCTGCCCTGGTGGCAGCTGAGGGGCTGTTTTGAGCCCTAAAAACTACGCCCAAGCCTTGGTGGGTTTAGCTGGGCCTGGGCAGGCTATTTTTAGCTGCCCAGTAAACCCAGATCAAGCCCACCCTCCATTAAGTAATTTGGGGTCCCCAATTGGGGACCCCTTTTTTAATCAAGTTCTTTGGGCTCAAGAGAGCCTGTCAAGCCAGTCCAAAAATGGTGATCAAATTGGGAACCCCCTCCATAACCCCAGAAGCCAAACCTGCCAGAATCAATGGCCAGCCAAGCCAAGATAGACCACCTAAAAGCCAAACAACTGTTCCTGAAACCCCAAAAAATGACCATAAAGCAGCCAACCAGACAGCAGAACCTGAGATGTCAAGCCTTGCCACACAAATAGCACCAGAAGAATGCCCAGAGGCACCTGCATGAGAGTAAGTATATAAATCAGAAGCACTTGAAAAATTTCTGTATTGTCATCCTTACCAAATAAAGTTGTTATGAAACTTTGGTTCACCAATCTGTTTTCATACCTATTTTTGATACTCTTCCATCTGCATACACCCAAGAGTCAGTACCCATTCACTGGGATAGATAGTCAGACTCCAGTTGATAAAACCAAAGCCTTTGACTACTACTGTCCACCCAACGCATCATTTGGCCCTGTGAATTTCACTGAGTATCCCGCCAATCCTGACCACAAACCCTGGACTGTCAGGGATCCACTCATTGGGAAGTCTTTCTCCAATTGAATGGAGAAGAGCTCCCAAGTTGAATTTGATCAGAGTGGAACCTACTGGAATCCCTATCATTAACATGTGAAGGTGACCCAAGAGGCGGAATCTTCCCAAGAAGGGAGTGAAGTGATTTAGGAGTTAATAGACACTGGTGTACCCCAAGACCAACCAGGGGGCCTTGGGGTGAATGATAGGTGGGAATAGAGCTGCTTCAATGTAAGGGGCATGTCTTTGATGTGGACCAAAACAATACCAAATTGAGTCTTCAGATTTGTCCGTAGGCGTTGGTTTGAGATTTTCAAAGTTAACATTTGCTTGGCCATAACTGATTAACACACAAAAAGTCCATACAAGGAAGATGAACTTCATGTTGTTGGGGAAGAACCTTTAGAATCTACTAATCAAGTGTTTATAATTGAGAATATAGATTTATTAGTTGATAGGAATAAAAGAAATTGTTGGAGCAATTTGGAAGAGAAGAATTTGCCAGTTTAAATACTGAGCTCAAGTGATGAAGGGAACATAGTGGTTACCAGGTGATCCTGCAATGATAAATTGAAAAGTATTGCCTTGCAGGACTGCAGAAGGCTGCAGCCTGCAATGCAAGAAGAAGAAGTAATTTGGGTTATTGCATTGCAGGGTACTTCTGCACCATAGTGGGGATGGTATTTTGGCTCTGGATGAGGAATATTTCTCTGGCTTGGTATCTTTACTTCTTGTGATTGGCTAGATGGTTCCCCTGAACAGTGGCTGTTGGTGTTTACGCATTTAATTTTAAGTTGATTGGATGCTTTAGCAGTTTTGGAGCTCAATTTTAAGCCTATATGGTGGTTCCCGTTGGATTTATCATCTGGGCCTTGATTTTTGGAATTGAGAGTAGAATTTATATAGTTTGTTTGGTTAGAGCTTTTGCTCTTGCTTTGGTTTTTATTTTTGCTGTTGAAAGTGCATATATTAATTGTTTTTGAATGCAGATTCAGATTAAATAATCCAAATGATCTGTTGTTGTAAGTATTGTCAATTTCAGAATTCAAAAATGCAGTTTCCAATTTTTCTTATGTACTAAGGGATCCAAGATTGGTTGCATTGTTTGCAAAAAGGATAGAATCCCTTACACTAGCCTCCCCTGAGGCCTGTCCCACCCCTTTTGCTTGATTTTAATGTTCCACAAGGTCCAGCTGTTAGTCAAATTGTCAATGGGTTCCCAGCTGTTTGATTTCATACCATATCCTACCCATTTGATCAAGTAGTGTGGTTTGTTAAAAATCATTTTGTCATCAATGATTTCTTCCACTTCCCATTCAGGAAGATGATTAATTACTAGAGGGGGATTCCATTTAGCCTGAGATATATCCTCTGGTGATCTGTGGTAGCGGCTAAGAAGGCTGACATGGAAGACGTGATGGGCTGTGGATCCTTCTGGCAGGCGGATTTGATATGTCAGGGGGGAAATCTTTTGTATTACTTCCAAGGGCCCTATCTTCTTGGGTCCTAATTTTTGACATGGCCATTTGATGTGTAGGTTGCAAGCGTCTAGGAACACCAGGGATCCAGGGGAGTATTTTTTAGGCTCTCTGCAGTGTCTGTCAGCAAACTTCTTATATGACTGAACGGATTTATTTAGTGTTTCCTTAAGTTTGGCTTGAATTGTGGAGAGGTCATTTATATGCTTTTTGACCTGTGGAACTGGGGTTGTCTCTGCTTGAGAAGGAATTTCTTTGGGGTCTTATTCATAGTTAGCCTTAAAAGGGGACATCCTGATGGATATGTGATGGCTGGTGTTATAGGCTAATTGAGCTACTGGTAGGATTTCAGACCAGTTATTATGTTGGGTGTTGACTTAGTTTTGTAAATAAGCCTCCAATACCTGATTAACTCTTTCAGTCTGTCTGTCAGTCTGGGGGTGAAATGAGGTGGAGAGGTTGGTCTTGACTCCCAACCCTTTCATTAGGCTAAACCAAAACTTGGAGGTGAACTGGGTTCCTTGGTCAGAGACAATGTCATTTGGAATTCCATGGTAGGCAAAAACGTTCTTGAGGAGCATCTGAGCGGTCTCTTCTGCGGAAGCAGTGGAGAAGGGGATAAAGATACCATACTTGGTTAGGCAGTCCACCACCACTAGGATTCCGGTATTTCCCTGACTCTTGGGTAATTCAACAATGAAGTTCATTGATATGGAAGACCATGGTCGGGGAGGGATTGGTAAGGGTTACAGGAATCCTTGAGGCTTTTGGCAGGAGGTTTTGTTTCAACAGCACTCAAGGCACTTGATTATGTAGCTTCCCACCAACTTCTTCATTGAGGGCCACCAGTATTATTGGGAAATCCTTTTGAGGGTCTTAGTGATACCCCCATGGCCTGATAGAGGAGTGTCATGGAAGGCTTGGACAATCCAATTTCTAAGAGGTCCTTGGGGAACAAATAGGGAGTTGTCATGGAACCAGATGTTGTTTTGTATTTCCAGATCTGTGGTGCTAGTTGGAGGGTTCAGAAGTTGTTCCTTTTGGATCTACTTATCCAGGTCTGCATACAAGAAAGCGGTAGCAATGAGGTTCAGGAATCAGGAGGGTTCCAACACTTGTCAGATGTTGTGTGCGTGATAGGAGGTATCAGGGTTGTCAAGGTCTTCTCTGCGGCTAATGACATCAGGGATAATGTTCTTCTTACCAGGAGTGTATTCAATTTGGAAGTCGTATGTCATTAGGTTAATAGCCCATCAGGCCAAACAGGGGCAAACCTTGCATTTTTCTGTGAAGTATAGGAGGTTTTTATGGTCTGTGCAAATGTGAACTGGGTATATGCTTCCATGTATATATCTTCTCTAGTGGTCCAAGGCACGTACTATGGCATATAATTCCTTTTTATAGACATGATAATTGTGCTCCCTGTCCAGGAGCTTGTAGGAGAAGAACGCAACAGGGTGAAGTTCTCTATCCTCCCCAAGCTGGAGCAACACTGCTCCCAGTGCAAAGTCTGAGGCATCTGTATCCAGAAAAAATTGACACTCTGGGTCCAGACGTAGTAGCACAGGTGTTACAACTGGGTTTCCAGACTGGCCTGCTAACATATCCTACAATACACAGGGGGCGCACAAGAAGTTGCCTCTTGACGTATCTAACAACATGAGTCAATCTGATGGCAATATCAAATGGCAGGCACTTCATCCTAATTAGGAGCTTTGCCAATTTGACCTGCTGATCTCTGCATGACTTATTCCTTGGCTTCAAACCTTACATGGAACTTCCCACTATGCCACCCCCTTGTGGCCTTGTGGCTTTCCCCATATGGTATATTAATCACAATATTCTACAATAAGCCATACCTTATTCTTATTAAACTGTCCTTTCTATTGGACTGTTGTCTTCCCCAATCCAAATACTGAATTCTCATTGGTTCAGTTGCAACAGTGGTAACACAGGTAGGTTTACAACCCACGTAAAACAAAATTCCCCCTAAGAAAGGACAGAGTACAGGCTGTATGGCTACTCCCCAAAAAAGAAACTTTCCTGCCAATCCCTGAGGGGGACATCCCAACTGGTATGTCATCTATCAAGACCAGTTAGTCCTCACAAGCGTGTATAACCAAATCCGCCTTGGGCAGCATGATGCCAGCATCACCCCTCCCCAGTTGGACCTGTCACAACACATACTCAACCTTCAATTGGAATCCTTTGCAGGTGGCATCAAAGGGGCCAACATTGTCAGTTGGTTCCAATCCACCAAAGCCCGCCTTTGTATTTGCCAAGTTCCTGAACCCATGTGGGTTGCCACTGCGTCTGGGCGCCTAACAGGCCCCGCTGCTGTGTGGTTCACCAACTGGGCCAGTCAGGAAATTGAAGTTACTTGGGTGGCATTCCAAGACGCTGCAAAATCACGTTACAACAAGACCTTCTCCTCATTGTGGTGGGAACACCCCTTCTAGAAATCAAGTAAACTGGGTCTGTTCCTGAGTACCTTGCCGCTTGGCAGCAGGCTCTTGCTGCTGTCCCCAAGGCTGTAACTGACGGAAATGCAATGCTACTCACCCTCATCATCAATGGATTGAAACCCCATATCTGTAAGTGGCCCCCAGTAGGTTGCTGTATCTCCATCAATGACTGTTATAAAGCCATCATGGAGGCCAATAACCAGGCCTCCATGGGCTTCCATTGTATCAATAATGCTCCACCCCAACCCTGTGTAACGCCTGGCAATGGCCACAATCAAGTGGGCCGCCGCCAACCCTGTCAGCAGGAGAATGGGGTCAAACGCCCCGCAAGGGGGAGCTTCAGCTGGCACAGATCAAAGACCAGGAGAACGCCTGGTGTTATAACAACAAGAGGCACTACAACCCTACCTGATCCTTCCTCTCAGTACCTACTTGCAAAGAACCCTTGCAACTACAACATTCACAAAGTCAAAACTCTTGATGTTTTCCAAGTACACAGTGACAACCCTGTATTACAAGTGAGTCATTCCTCAAATAAAGTAACCCACTTAGCCTATCTCTTCCACTTCTGTGAGAGCACCCACAAGTTATTGGTAGATACTGGGGCCAACCACACCATGGTAGACCAAGATTTTGCTGACTCCCAACAGGTAGATTGAGTACCCAGCAGGTTCAAGGCAGTTTGAGTGGCTGATTCCCGCAGAGTTACCATTACCCATGAGACAGTACCCTTCTCTGTGAGAATGGGGAACGTCCAGGTTAAGCTCTCTGGGCCCATCATGGCTGGGCTCAGACACAACATGATTGCTGGCCTTGACTGGCTTCAACACAACCGTCCCTACATAGACTGGGATACATCTGTTATCATCCTCAACAGAAATGAAGTGGGCTTTCAGATTTACACTGTCAAAATGAGTAAGCTACTCCACAACACTGTGTTTGTCAGGATAACAGAGACAGGCTTTTACAACTTCAAGGGGGGAAACTAGACTTCAACCAGTGTTCAGTCAAAGTTATCCGCACTGAACCATCTGTGTCCTTTCCCTTGGTCACTCCACCTCCCCCATCACTTGTTGCCCTCCTCAAGGAGTACAAGGACGTCTTCAGAAAAACACTGTACCAATTACCCCCTCCCCAAGAGGTCCAACATGCTGTACAACTCCAAGGATCATTACCTAAGGCACAACCTTTATATTGTCTTACACCAAAAGAAGATGAGACCCTCCGCCAGCACCTTGTGGACGCGCTTGATAAAGGCTTCATTTGCCCCTTGCTCTCTCCATACAGGGTGGCAGTCTTCATCATAGCCAAGAAGGACGGGTCCCTTTGCCTGGTCACAGACTACTGCGCCTTAAATGAGGTGACTGTTAAGAATAAGTACCCCCTTCTGTTGATTGACAGCCTGTTTGATACACTTGCAGGTGCAAAGGTCTTTAGCAAGATTGATCTCACTGCAGGATACAACCAGGTCCACATTGCACCAGGGGATGAGGCAAAAACTGCCTTCTGCACACACTACGGGTTGTTTGAGTGTCAAGTCATGAACTTTGGAATGACCAACACTCCTTCCACCTTTGCCATGTTGATGAAAAAAGCATTTGAGGAACTGATTGGGAAATGTATGGTTGTGTACCTTGACAACATTATTATCTTCAGTCAAGATCAAACCACGCACCTCCAACACCTCCGTGCTGTCCTCAACACCCTTCAAAAGAATCAGCTAAAAACTAAACCCTCCAAATGCAATTTTCTCAAGTCAGAGCTGTTATTCCTTGGGCACACCATCTTTGCCCAAGGAATAAAACCCAACCCCGCTAAAACCAAGGCAATCACAAGCATGCCGCCCCCATCAATGTGGGCCAGGTACGCACGTTCTTGGGAATGATTGCCTATGTACACAAGTTTATTCCCAATTGTGGGGAACTAATTGCACCCCTCACTGAGCTCCTCAACACCAAACAGTGCTTCCATTGGACCCCTGCCAGAGATCAAGCCTTCAAAACGTTGAAGCAGAGACTTACAATGGCACCAGTACTGCAATTTCCCAATCAAAACCACCAGTACAAACTCAAGACTGATGCCTCTGACAGGGCCATAGGGGGCGTGCTAAGGGTAAACACTGACAATGGTGTCTTCCTCCCTGTGGAATATTAGTCCAGGAAACTTACCAACTTGGAACAATGCTATCCTATTCATGATAAAGAGCTAGCGGCAATTGTGCACTGCATCAAGAAGTGGCGCTGTTACCTGGAAGGGGCTACCTTTCCACCCCGAGTCCTGACAGACCACAAGTTGCTCCAGTACTTCAACACGCAGTCCCACTTGACACACCACCAAGCAGGCTGGGTCAAACAGCTGTCTCCCTACCAGCTGCACATTGAGTATAAGCCTGGGAAGGAACTTGTCACAGCTGACGCCCTCTCATGGCTCTATGTAGCATCCATCACTGGGGATGATGGTTTGGACCCAGACTGGCCCATGCTCTACCTCCACCCTGAGATGACTTGTTATGAAGGCCTCAACTCAGTAACCATCTCCAAGATGAAGGACAACAAAAGTCAGTTCACCACTGATGCTGGTAATGTCTGCCTCTGGGCAGAGCCAGGTGAGAAGATGCCTTACATTCCCATCACACAACAAGGTGACACAATACTTCACTACCATTGAACCCTGGGTTACATCAGAGGACGTAACCTCTTCAAAATCATGAAGCAAAAGGTTTGGTGGCTGCGCATGCGTCAAGACATCTTGGACCTCCTCAAAATGTGCATGCTGTGTGAAAAGAACACGTCTAAACCTGCTCCCCCAAAGTCTGTCCTGCCCATCAAGGCCATGGAGCCCTTCAAACAGTGGGCCCTTGACATTGTTGGACCCCTTCCCAAAGACAGATCAGGAAAGAAGTACATTATCACTGCCATTGACTATTTCACTCGTTGGCCAGTGGCCTGGGCAACAACTAATCACACCGCCACCACCATCACCTGCTTCATTGGCAAAGAAATTGTGGCTCACTTTGGGCAACCCAAATGTCTCATCACAGATGGGGGCCCCAAGCTTGTTGGGCAAGTCATGAAGACATACTGCGCCAAGAATGCACTCCAACGTATATTTACAACCCCCTATCATCTTCAAGCCAATGGGCGCATAGAACGGTTAAATGAATCACTGGTTCAGCTGATTGCCAAGCTCTCACAAGAGCACCCCAACACTGCGTGGACTGAACACCTACCTACCGCTCTAATTATCCTACAAGCAAGGATCAACAGAGGCACGGGATTCAGCCCCAGCACCCTGGCCTTTGGGATGCCTGAAAGCTTGACAGGAGTTAAACAGGGAAAGTTATGGTCCAGAGTTCCCAAAAAACCTCCCCTGGTGACAACTTCCTCCCTAGACCAATGTGTGCCAAATCCTGAGAAATTGAACACAGATAAATTGAGGGGGGGGCAAAGCACCTTGAAGCCAGGTACGCCGTAGGCAACCCCGTCTACACCCTCAATCCCAACTCTGCCAAATTGAAACCCAACTACCTAGAACCCTTCAAGATAGCTGCTTTCTATGGCAACCATACCTATCAACTTGAAGATGCCCAAGGGAACACCAAGAAGCTTCACCACAATTGCTTGCGCCCCTGCTGTGCCATTCCCACACAAAGGTTGTTTGTGCAGACCTTCCTAGATCTTCCACAGGTTCCAATCCTGGTGCCTGACAACAAGCAGGGGGCAAGGGGGGGTGTTGCAACCAGGTTTACAGACTTGCCTGCTAATGTATCCTACAATACACAGGGGGTGCTCTATGAGTTGCCCCTTGACGTATCTAACAACATGAGTCAATCTGATGGCAATATCAAATGGCAGGCACTTCATCCTAATTAGGAGCTTTGCCAATTTGACCTGCTGATCTCTGCATGACTTATTCCTTGGCTTCAAACCTTACATGAAACTTCCCACTATGCCACCCCCTTGTGGCCTTGTGGCTTTTCCCATATGGTATATTAATAACAATATTCTACAGTAAACCATACCTTATTCTTATTAAACTGTCCTTTCTATTGAACTGTTGTCTTCCCCAATCCAAATACTGAATCCTCATTGGTTCAGTTGCAACACAGGGGCGGAAGAGAAGGCATGTTTTAAGGCGTCAAAGGCTGACTGAGCTTCAGGATTCCATGTGAAAGGTACTTTGTCTGGGGTGAGTTGTGTGAGAGGTAAGGCAATAGCTGAAAAGTCTTTGATGAATTTACAACAGAAATTACCTAGTCCCAGGAATCCACAAAGCTTGGCGTGGGAGGTAGGGACAGGCCAATCTGCCACAGCTTGGACCTTGGACGGGGCAACTGCAAAGCATCCTTCTAGGATGTTGTAGCCAAGGAACTCAATTTCTTTCTTGTAGAATTCACATTTTTCCAGTTGAAAGAACAAACAAGCTTTAATTAAGGCCTGGAGGACTTCTCAAAGATGGATGAGGTGGGAGTCATGGTCCTTAGAGTAGATGAGGATATTTTCCAGGTATACTACTGTGCAAGTATCCAGAAAAGGGAAGAGAACTTCATTCATGAGCCCCTGGAAGGCTGCTGGAGCGTTACTTAGACCAAAGGGCATTACCAGGTATTCATATAGACAAAACGGGGTTCTCACAGCAGTCTTTCATTAATGGCCTTCTGCTATACAAATTTGATGGTAGGCGTTCTGAAGGTCAAGTTTGGAGAAAACCTTTGCCCCTGTTAGTTGATTGGTGAGGGTTTCAGCGGAGGAAATATGGTTTTGATTATTGATTGTGATGCTGTTGAGATTTAAGTAATCTACCACAGGTCTTAGGGATCCATCTGATTTCCCCACAAAAAACATAGGGGAAGAGCAGGGGGTTTGAACAACGCATGAATACTTTTGCTACATTCTCATCCAAGTATGTTTTCATGGCTAAACTCTGGGCTTGGTTGACTGTATAGAGCTTACCCCAAGTGGGTACTGATCCTGGTACTAAATTGATACATAGGTCTAACTCTCTGTGACTGGGTAGTTGGGAACAGGAGGATTCACTAAAGGCTTCTGCCAGGTCTTGAAGCTCTGGAGGGATCTGGGCTTGGGATATCTCCTTCAAGGCAACAAGGACGTTGATGGTGTCTTCTGGAGTCAAGATTTCTTTGTGTTCCATTTGGTCAAAGGGAATAGAAGAAGTAATCCCTTCTTTCTGAGTGGAGAGTGTCATTGAGTCCAAGTTTAATACAGCCTTGGCGGTTTTTGCCAAGGGAAACCCAGAATCAGTGGAAAAGCCAAATTTGACAAGGAGGACACCCTGATGTCAAAATTGTTACTCCCTACCTTGACCCCCAGGTTCCCCTCAATTCTAGTTACTTTGGTGCGTGACTTGTTGGCAAGGGTTACCCAAGCAGAAGGTCTTTTCTGGAGTCCTAATTGTTGGGCCAAGGAGCTACTTATGAAGTTTTCCATAACACCCGTGTCCAATAAGGCTTTTACTTCATGAGAGGTTTTAGCAGCGCATAGCTTGACTGTTAATAGGGCATAAGATTGAGAGGGTTCTTTATTAGAAGAACTGGCTAGCAGAGTAATAGGAGATTATACCTTGGCCAAGGCTTGGCAATCCTTGGCTGAATGTCCCGCTTTGCCACAATACATACAGAGTCCAAGTTGGGTTTGACGTTGTTTCTCCTCTGTTGAGAGTTGGTATCCTCCACCCTCCTTGAGGATCAGTCCCTTGGGCATCTCTCCTTGGACCTTTGAGGGAGGGGTTCTGTTTTCCTTAATAACAATTGCAGGCAAGGAGGCAGGATTCTGGGGTTTGGCCCAGGACAGGACAGGAGCTGCTTCACCTTGGCAGACCACTTGATTACTTTCTTGACCATGAAGTCAAAGTCAGTTGGCAGTTCATGATAGACAAGGAAGTTCTTCAGTTCAAAGGAGAGTTTTTCATGGGACAGGTAGCAGGCTTTGTTGTGGTCCATCCCAATGGCATTCTTGAGGTGGTTAAATTCTTTGGTGCAATCTTGGGCTGACATTATTCCTTGGTAGAGAGCGGAGATTTGGTCTCTTAACTGGTCAGGGTTCGGAGAAGGGGATACTGTGGCTAAGAGGGTGTTGCAAAACTGGTCATAGTTGTTGAGGAGATCCTCTCCTTATAGGGTTGCTTTGGCGTACCAAAGGCAAGACTTACCAGTAAGCTTTTCTGCCAGGTGCACTTTCTGTGCGTCCATGGTAAATTTTTCCGGTGAGGTTTTGAACAGGGACTTGGAGAAGGCCAGCAGCATCAGGATCTTGTTTTTTTCATTATCTCCTGGGGCAAAAGCGGATAGGGTGTTCAGGACTACTGTTTGGACCTGGTTGCTGGTTCTGGGAACAATTGGTTCTGAGGTAGTTGGTTTTTGAAAGAGGGACAGGATCTGTATACGGTGAAGCTGATGGTGAAGGTAACAATTATGAGGGCAACACATTTGATGAGGGCAACATAGGAGATAAATTCATAGTTAAAATGTCAACCTGGACCACCCATAAGGTGGTTTAGTAGGGGCTCCAACAAACTGTCAGGGATCCACTCATTGGGAAGTCTTTCTCCAATTGAATGGAGAAGAGCTCCCAAGTTGAATTTGATCAGAGTGGAACCTACTGGAATCCCTATCATTAACATGTGAAGGTGACCCAAGAGGCGGAATCTTTCCAAGAAGGGAGTGAAGTGATTTAGGAGTTAATAGACACTGGTGTATCCCAAGACCAACCAGGGGGTCTTGGGGTGAATGATAGGTGGTAATAGAGCTGCTTCAATGTAAGGGGCATGTCTTTGACGTGGACCAAAACAATACCAAATTGAGTCTTCAGATTTGTCCGTAGGCGTTAGTTTGGGATTTTCAAAGTTAACATTTGCTTGCCCATAACTGATTAACACACAAAAAGTCCATACAAGGAAGATGAACTTCATGTTGTTGGGGAAGAACCTTTAGAATCTACTAATCAAGTGTTTATAATTGAGAATATAGATTTATTAGTTGATAGGAATAAAAAAATTGTTGGAGCAATTTGGAAGAGAAAAATTTGCCAGTTTAAATACTGAGCTCAAGTGATGAAGGGAACATAGTGGTTACCAGGTGATCCTTCAATGATAAATCGAAAAGTATTGCCTTGCAGGACTGCAGCAGGCTGCAGCCTGCAATGCAAGAAGAAAAAATAATTTGGGTTATTGCATTGCAGGGTACTTCTGCACCATGATGGGGATGGTATTTTGGCTCTGGATGAGAAATATTTCTCTAGCTTGGTATCTTTACTTCTTGTGATTGGCTAGATGGTTCCCCTGAACAGTGGCCGTTGGTGTTTACACATTTAATTTTAAGTTGATTGGATGCTTTAGCAGTTTTGGAGCTCAATTTTAAGCCTATATGGTGGTTCCCATTGGATTTATCATCTGGGCCTTGATTTTTGGAATTTAGAGTAGAATTTATATAGTTTGTTTGGTTAGAGCTTTTGCTCTTGCTTTGCTTTTTATTTTTGCTGTTGAAAGTGCATTCATTAATTTTTTGAATGCAGATTCAGATTAAATAATCCAAATGATCTGTTGTTGTAAATATTGTCAATTTCAGCATTTAAAAATGCAGTTTCCAATTTTTCTTATGTACTAAAAGATCCAAGATTGGTTGCATTGTTTGTGAAAGGGATATAATCCCTTACATGGGCATTGGAAGACTTGCAGTGGTACACCTGCCCAAATGCACCCAAGGAACTTTACCAAATTGTCTGTGACGGCAAAGTAATCACCATCTACCCTTTGATCTTCAACGGGAAGTACAACAATCCTGCTGCCTACTTGGTCCCCATGAAACCGCCTCTGAAACCCAAACCAACCATCTCAACTCCCACCTCTGATGCCACTGGCCAGAGTAGTCAATTCCTGGGAGTGCTTTACCTGGCGCTCACAGGATTGATTGACTCTGTCTTGCCAGCGGCCGGGCCTTGGGCTGTGGCTGGGAAGGCCCTTTCCTACCTGGTAAAGTTAGGTCCCATCATCTGGTGGGCCATGCCAGTACCTGCTTTGACTCCTCTCTCACCTGCTGGAGCTCCATGGTACTCTTGGTATCCTGACAGTCTTGTGTAGTGATAACACAGAAGTGGGTACGGTTTGATTGCCCATTGTTACTGTTTTGTGTCTATTTGAACCTGCAGGTTTATGGTTTGAGTTGTTGTTGTTCTCAGGAGGCAGGCGGTTAGAACGTCTAGTTAGGTGAGAGTCTTTAGGGCACTCTCTTTTCCCTGCCTGTACCTTGTGAAGAGCATTGGACGTTTGTTCCGCTTTCTCTGCCTTGCAATACAGGCTCTGCAAGTTGGTCACCTGGTCCAGATTGATGTGCCTCATCACATGTGACTTAAGTGCGTCATAGTACATGAGATGGGTAGCCAGGGTGTCAAAGGCCATATCTGAGGGGGCACATAGTTGGAGTTCCTCATATGACTGGGTGAGCTCCTTCACTGTGCCAGTCTGGGTCAGGTTCTTTACTTGATGTATGATCATGAGGGTGGTGTCTTTCAGCACAAATCTTGCCAGGAAGTCCTGCTTGAAGGTGTCTCAGTCCTTCTTGGTGTGGTCCTCATGCCACTTGTTGCACCAGGTGCCGGCAACGTGTATTAATCAAATAGAGATTTCTGCAATCCAGAAACGTTGCGGGCATTCCATTTGTGCAAGCTTGTTCTAGACAGTTTGAATCCATGCTGTGGCGTTGTCGTCGTTGGCTCCAGCAAAAGACTCCAAAGCGGCACTTCAAATTCTCTGGGCTACATGGGCTGGCATGATGTTTTTGTCTGTTGTTTGATGTGTAGCGGCAGGTGTCTGGAAGAAACCTTGTGCTGACAGGGTGTTGAAAGCGGGGAGTGGGATTACCATAGTCTGGTACAGGACAAAACCATCAGGTATTTTGGTACCAGGTGTGTACGGCGCCCAGTCTAGCGGAAGGCCAGACATGATTCTATCAAGGATTTGTTGACTGCGGCAAGAAAGGGCAACAAGCAGAATTTTGAAGGAGGGAGTAGGATGAAAAACCTACTTCTGCTACCAATGCTGTAACTGTGCTGTTTTAGTAGAGTTACAAGGGGGAAAATATTTGAAAACTATATAATATTCTTTATTGGGAGATAGTTATTATATAGTTATTGTGAATCATGGATAACAGGAACATGATTGTGTTGATCACTTGATTGGATGGTGAAGGGGGTGGCCTGATCCTGGTAATAAGTCAAGCGCCAAAACGGGGTATCCACCATAAGGGATCATCATCTGTTCATGTTGGATTTGGAAATTTGAGTTGACTTCCTAGTCTGGCTTCAAGTGACTGGATAATCGGATTGCGGGTCACAAACCCGCTTACTCAGAACCTTGCTGGCAGGTCGAGCCTGCTGCTTCGACAAAAAGTCAGCACTCTCAACTAAATTATTCCTACAAAAGATATGAAAATATCTTATTTTGGTCTCAAACTAAAATCACTGTCCAGGTAGGATATCTAGATCATACCTCAAAAAGAATTTAATGCTGAGGTAAATTACACACTTTAAATCAAAGGAAGCTTGTATTCATGAATACTTGGAAAAAATCCTTGAAAACATAAAACTAAAAGCAAAGTTGCCCGGCTTTAGTATAAAAATACTGTCCTTAGTTAAAAAAATATAAGTTTGGCTTGAAAAGTAGGTATTCTCAGGATAAGTTGTAATAGAGATATAAGTATTAAGCTTGTGAGGCCCATATCGATTCTCGCAAATCTTTGAAAGATTACCTACAAGGTGAGCAGGGAATACACTTAGAGTTTATTCATAGACAAGAGACTTGAGGGGGGTTTCGTAGGAAGCAATACCATTGGGAAACCAAAGAGCGATTTCCTTCTGGGCAGATTCGACAGAGTCGGAGCCGTGGCAGATGTTACGTCCGACTTCAATGGCGAAATCACCACGAATAGTTCCAGGGAGGGAAGCAAGGGGGTTGGTCTCACCGAGCATCATACGGCCAGTCTTGACAACGTTCTTTCCTTCCCAGGCCATACCGACAACGGGACCAGACAGCATATAGTCGATCAAACTGGGGAAGAAAGGCTTGGAGGAAAGATCAGAGTAATGCTCCTCAAGGTGCTTGCGGCTGGGGGTCATAAGCTGGAGAGCAAGAAGCTTGAAGCCACGGTTCTCGAAGCGCTTGATGATCTCACCGACCAGACCGCGCTTAACGCCATCGGGCTTAACCATGATATAGGTGGACTCCATTTTGACTGTCTGTGTTTGGATTGAGAAAGAAAGACAAGGCTTCATCCCATCTTTCTGGGTTAAATTCCACTCTGGCCATCCTTTGCAACCTACGATTCGTAGGCCAGCAATTTTCACCCACTCAACTCAACTTGCTTCTCCTGCCTGCCAATCATTATTGATATTTCAGACACGTCAACATCCCCTCAATCTTAGCATTTTGGACCCCATCTAAAAATGTTTTATACTTTGACAGCTTTCTGTTTCTGTTTCAACTTGCGTTTTAAATAAGGCGGTGGCTTTCTGTTAGATGCGAATGCTTTTTTAAATCCCAGCTCCAAGCCAATTAGACAAGAATCCGCATTGGATGGAATTTTAAATTTATCCTTTGAGCAGACCCTTTTTATATTTGACCAAGAGAAAACACTTAATCATATCGAAAGTCGAAAATAACTATAGTTATATCTTCAAGAAAAGACATTTAAATCGGTTGCTATTTTAAGCTGATAAATTTAATATCTTTCAAAAAGTTTAATTTTAGGACACTATAATTTCAATCGCATTGATTTAAAAAGTGAGTTTTAATTTCATATTTATATTTGATGTGGTGAAAACTGTGGGACCCTATCTTTATTATCGCCCCTGGACTTCTCCAGTCGCTAGGGAAGCTTTTTACTATGTTTTCGATTAGAAAATCTTAGCTTTTTTTACGTCCGTGAAAGGCTGACGACGGTAAGCGTCGCGCCTATTATATGGGTCGGTTCTAATGGGTGATGCTGCCGCAGGAGGGGTTGTTGGACACTTCGCAGTGTCTCGCGGCATCCCAGCCTGCGGCAGTAAAAATTAAAGTGAAAAATATAGAAAAAAAGATGTAAACTGATCCGGTTCGATATTAAGGTAAGATATTTAAAATTTCATATTGAAATTTATTGACTTTTATTGGAGCTTTATATGTCTTTATTCATTTTGATTGGTTAATTTCTGGGTCCAAACCTGTCCGACGACGGCCGACGTCGCACAACGCAAATCAATAATCATTGGATAAAAAGGATACCACTAACTACTATGATTGGATGATTTAAAGCATAGGAGATAAGATTAGACTTGACAACCAAGGTAAGGCTTCACTAAACTCAATACTAACTTTTCAACTCAAACTTAGATTTACTTCAAACAAAGGTAAGCTTTAAAATAAGTATTCTACTAACTATTCAGCTCATAAGATATAAAGAAAATATTAAAGGTAAGATCAAGCTTTGAATTTTCGAAGCTAACTTTAATTTAAAAAGGTAATAATTTTAAATAAAAACTGACCCAATTCAAAATTCTATTTGATTCTGCATTTCAGGTAAGCTTTTCTTAGAAATACTAACCTTCATTTCCTTTTAGATGGGCTTGATCCACAGCAGATCTTGGGGTGGGTAAGATAATTATTCATCAAGTTTACTAACCTAAATTAGAAAGTTCAGATTTTCGCCCTGAAGTTCTTGGTTTAGTAAGTATTGCTTTGATCAACTAATCTTCTTCTTTAACCAATCTGCATTTCAGGTAACTATTTTCAAAAAAAACGCTTATGTTAGTTTTTTTAGATAGACTTAGTCTACAGCAGATCTTGGGTAAGTCACTTTTATCAAATCAAATTAACTAACCTAGATTTTAAAAACCAGATTTTTGACCTGAATTAGATTAAGGCTTGGTAAGTAATTCACTATTCTTTTTTAACCAAGCTGCATTTCAGGTAACCATTTCCAAAAAAACCACTAACCTTCAATCCTTTTAAATAGACTTGGTCCACAACAGATCTTGGGGTGGGTAAGACATTTTTTATTAAATTACTTTTTTGATAAAAATAGCCCAGTTTTTTGCCCTGAAGCCAATCATGGGCTGGGTAAGACATTTTTTGGGTAAACCACTAACCTTTATCTAAAAACCCTATTTTACCTGCAGCAGATTCTGAGCAAGGCAACTTTTTGATCTATTAAATTCAATAATAAATTTACACTGATCCAAACAAACAGTTTCTGTACCAGGTAAATTATGAAAAATAAAAATACTAACCTACATAATATATGCATCTAATATGCCTATTTCTTTATTATGAATTCTTGAAAACCTGTCCCAGGTTTAAATAAATAAATAAATAAAAAACTATCACATAAAGATAAACTATTTTTATAATATATTTTTCTTTTTTATGCAAAAAAACATAAGGATAATGTTAAGAAAGGCTTTAACCAAGAATATAACCTTATCAAGTTTTTACTTTTTAATGTTTTGAAGCAGTTTTAAAGATTTTCCCCTCTGACTATTTCTATTAAAAATAAGTTCATATATGATTACTAAGCAAAAAACAGAAACTTTTATGGCTTAAAATGTATGATAAAGAGATCACAGCCCCAAAGAATCCCTTATTGGGTTTCTTTGGGGCTTAACTGTGTATCTGCAAATTTACACTTATTGTTACTTATAAGAAAAGCTTAAAAATGGCTAGAAGAAATTTTAACATTGAAGATCTTGAGGCACAAAATCTTCAGCATCTGTTAGCCAACCCAGATCAGGGTGGCCAACATCACCCAAACCTTCAATGCTGTAATGATTGCCTTTTATATTATGCTACCACTCAGTTCCGGCTTCCCAATGGTTGCTAGGTTAGGACCTGTAAAATCTGTCGAGATATTTGAGCTCAGGAGCCGGCTAGAAGGGGTGATGCCATTCCTGAAAACCTTGCTGGGGCGGAACCCAATGCTTTCTTTAACAGAAGAGATACCTGGGTTCCTCTTAATATAGGTAGGATGGATGCACTGTGTGGGCAGTGTCAAGCTTTACACTGGGCCTGTGAGGGTACCCGGGTTACGAGACCTACTTGTCTTAGGTTTACCCTTTGCTGCAATGATGGAACCATTCAGCTACCTCCACTTGAACCAATTTCAGAAGAAATCCATAATTTGTATACACAACAGACCCATCAGGCAATTAACTTTCTTGAAAACATTCGCCAATACAATGCTGCTTTGGCAATGAAATCTCTTATTGCAGGTATATATTTTAATTTTTATTTGACTACTATATTTTACATTTTATTTAACCTTTTTTAGAACAAGATCAGCGCTTGGGAAACAACCCTCAGTATGTTCCCTATTTTATTCATGGAGAATTATACCATGTGCAGTATTCCTTTTTTCCTACAGAGAGACAGAACCATGTGTACAATCAGCTGTACTTTATTGACCCTGAGCTTGCCTTGCAGCAGCGTATGGAGAGAAACCCTGGCCTGAATGAGGAGACACTTAGAATGCTTGACCGTATAATCCGCCAAGTGAATCCCTTTGTGCAGATTTATTGCATTGCCACAGAGATTGTTCAGGAGTACACACAAACTCATCCTGAGGCTGAAGCCTACCTCCATCCTAACTTGAACTTGACAGTTGAAGCGAGTAATGATTGCCGTACCTACAATTTGCCCCAGCAGCCTCAGATTGCTGCTCTGATCCCCCCTGCCTTGGCTGCTGTAGAGAATAGTGAGTGCAATTGACATCATGTGCTAATGCGTCTACGTGATGGGCGTACCGAACAAATTGATCCTACAGTTGCCAAGTATATGCCAACACATTATGTCCTTCTCTTTTCCCAGGGTGACTTAGGGTTTACCTTTGGGATGTATCATATGCATGAGGGTAGGGCTACACCTCGCCAACTCAGTATGCGTAACTAATACTGTTATTGTCTATTTCAGCAAAATACCCAGCCAATGATTATTTTTCTCACCCGTCAATTGTTTCAGCAGTTTGTTGTGAATGCCTGGGCCTCCTGTGATATGACTCACCTACAATATATTGAGAATCATCAAGACATCTACAGAGCAGAGCTTTATAACAACCTTACAGATTATTATGCTCACACTGATATTGATGATCCACATGAGATGGTAGGGCGCCAAACAATTCTTCCCTCTTTGCATATTGGTTCCCGCCAGCACATGCAGCAGCTCTATCAGGATGTTATGTGCATTGTCTGTCATCTTGGGAAGCCCACTCTCTTTATTACGTTCACGGCAAATGGTAGTTGGGATGAGATTAGACGTGAGCTTGGCCCCCGCGAGAACCCTATGGACCGGCCTGATATTGTTGCCCGGTTATTCCATATTAAGATCAAGGAGCTGATCCAGGATATGCAGCGTGGATTCTTTGGTCCCTACCTGAGGCACTTCTGTGTCATGGAATATTAGAAGCGAGGCCTATCCCATATGCACTGTGTACTTTTTCTCTGCTCAACAGACAACTTTTACATGCAGCCTCAGAACATTGACCAGCTAATTTGGGCTGAGATCCCACTTATGGCTGTTACCCCTTACCACCACAAACTTAGGCGTTTGGTATTGAGCTATATGATTCACACCCCGTGCAATCAGAATCAAGATGCATCTTACATGTGTGACTTTCCAACTGGCCGTCGCTGCTCAAAGTACTTTCCTAAGCAGTTTCAAGATGAGACGGTCCTACCTGTCAATGAGTACCCAAATTATAGGCGTCACAGCCCCCAGAATGCAGTTGGATCAGAGACTGTGACAGACGCGATAACATTGCCGTCAACATCAGCTGGGTTGTTCCGTACTCTCCAGCTCTTATCTGGAAGTACAATGCACATATTAATGTTGAAGCCTGTGTAAATCTCTGGTCAATCAAGTACATCCTAAAATACATCTCAAAGGGAGAGGACATGTACACAGCAACAATTGAGGGTCAGGCATCTTTAGCTGAAATTGTACGCCAGCACCCCAATTCTGTAAATAACGAGGTCCACCAGCATCTTCATGGCCAATACATTGCCCCGCCAAAGGCTGTCTGGGAGCTGATGAAGTTCCCCCATCACTCAATTAATTCTTCAATTATTTGTTTGGCTGTTCATGCTGAAAACCAGCAAATGGTTTATTTTGCACCCAGTGTTGATGCTCTCCACCAGGTAGAAAATCCTCCCAGAACAACTCTTATGGGGTGGATGCTTTATAATGCTCAGAATGAGGATGGCCGGCATCTGCTATATTCTGATTTCCCCCAACATTACACTTGGAATGCTGCCGCTCATACTTGGAGAAGACGCCAGCAGTGTGAGCAGTTTGGACGTATGTACAACGTTAGTCCTAATCAAGGAGAGCGCTTCTTTGCTTGTCTCCTCTTAACCATTCAGTGTGGATGCACAAGCTTTGCTGACCTAAGGACTGTTGGTGAAGGCCTTGAGCGCGTAACCTATGCCACCAACCGCCTGGCATGTGAGGCTTTAGGTCTGCTTTGCGGCAATGAGTACTGGCAAATTGCCTTTCAGGAGACTGCTGAAACCCACGCTGGCCACAGACAGCAGCTCCTATTTGTTCAGGGCCTCACCTCTGGAGACATTACCAATGGCTTGAGGATTTGAAATGAGAGGTTTGGGAGAGCTTTTGTGATGACTTGGAGCACTGGCTGCAGTTTCTGACTGTTCCAGAGGGCCTTCAAGATCCCCATCTTGATTATGGGCTTTTTCTAATTGCCTGTGAGCTTCAAAAGTTTGGTCAAAGCTTAGAAGCTTACCATCTTCCTAACTACAATCAAGGATGGGAGGATCCCAGAAACCCAGTTCAGGATTTCAATCTCCCAGTTGAACTGCCTCAAGCTCAGCCAGACCAACTTAATGCCAACCAACGGGCAGCTTTCATCCAGATTACTGAGCAGATTGCCCAAAATCCCACCCATGCACACTTTTTTCTTCAAGGCTCTGGGGGTACTGGGAAAACATTCATCTATCAAGCTCTGGCTGCCCATTACCGTAATCAGGGTATGCATGTCATCTGTGTTGCCTCAACTGGCTTAGCTGCCAGCCTTCTGCCAACTGGACGGACTGCCCATTCAACTTTTAAGGTGCCTCTTAACCTGGATGAGAACTCAGTTTGCAACATTGGGTATCAATCTCAGCTGGCTACCCAGTTACGCCGGACAACCTTACTCATATGGGATGAGGCCCCCATGCAGCATAAAAATGTTGTGCTGGCCGTTGAGTGTACCCTCCAGGATATTTGCAACAACAAAGCTCTATTTGGTGGGATCCCTGTGGTTTTTGGAGGTGATTTTAAACAGACACTTCTGGTGATCCAACATGATGGTCTTGATTAATAGGTTGAAGCCTGCATCCAGCAGTCAAGAATTTGGCCCCAGCTTCAGATTTTGTTTCTGAACCAAAACATGCAGCTGCAGCTGCATCAGAATAAAGAGAATGAGGTTTATGCCCAGTACCTGGAAGAGCTATCCTTTAATGCTAGGCTTTATGGATTGATACATTTGCCTCCTTTTATTACCCAAGTTGCCAGATCTGAGCAGCTGACCCAGGCCATCTATCCTCCTGAACAGCTTTGAGCCCTAACCACTGATAGTGCAGCTGTATTCTTTAAAGGCTGTGGCATCTTAACTGTCACCAACTGCCAAGTTGTTGAGTTTAACTCTAGGATCCTTGACACTTGCCCTGGAGCTTCACATGTCTACAATGCCAAGAACCGTGCCAACCCAGGAGAAGGGGATGATGCTGATTTGGTTACTGCTGAGGTCATGCAGACTCTTAATTGCAGCAGCTTACCCCTATCCCACCTCACCCTGAAGGTTGGCGTTCCAGTGATGATCCTTCGGAATATTTATGCCACTGAAGGTCTATGCAATGGTACAATGGCCATAGTCACAACCCTTTTCCAACACACAATTGAAGTCACAATTATCTCTGGGATCTATCAGGGCTGCTGCTGTCTTATTTCCTGTCTAACAATAGTTGAGGAGGAAGAGTTTCACTTTACTCTACAGCACTGGCAGTTTCCAATCCACCTAGGATTTGTCATGACTTTCAACAAATCTCAAGGTCAGTCCTTGAGCCACGTGGGTGTTGATCTCACACATGTCCCCTTTTCTCATGGTCAGCTCTATGTTGCTCTTTGCCGTACCACTGATGTGCAAGGCATCATAGCCTTAATTGATCCAGATCATAATTGCGGTCAGATCCAAAATGTTGTATATCCAGAAGTCCTTCTCCGCCAAGCTCCTCAGCCTGAGTAAGCCTTTAAATACATCTTTTAGCACAACAAAATTTTATTTACACACAATATCAATAAATGCTGATAATTCTCATCATAATAAAGTTATAACACTAAAGATTAAAATGCTATTAAAAAGCAACTATTAGAGTCAATATCACTGAATAATTTATAAACTGAAAAGACATACCAGTGGGCTGCCGTAAAAGAGTGAAGCTGAGCGTAGCACAGCTTTGCTCTTTTGGAAGCCTGCCTACACATCTTTTCTTTTACCAGCTATAGACTAGAAATGCATACCAGCAACCATCATCAAACACTTTTTACCAGATATAACTGGAAACACATATCAGTGGGCTGCTGTAAAAGAGCAAAGCTGAGTGTAGCACAGCTTTGCTCTTTTGGCAGCCTGCCTGACACACCTCTCCCTTTACCAACTAAAGTTTTAAAAAAATAGTTTTAAAAGGCCACTGATTTAAATAAACAAAAAAATGTGACTCAACTAGGATACCTGGACGCGTACCTAGGCGGGATGCCGTAAAAGGGCAAAGCTCAGCTTTGTTCTTTTGGCATCCCGCCCGCCACATCACGCTTGTCTACTGCTTTAGTCCTGGCAAGTCCCTGATTAAGCTTTTCTCTTGCAGCCTGTCAGGCTGCCTGTCCGGCTGGCATAGCTGCAGCGGAGCCGCTGGGTGTTTCCTTTGCCTGCCAATGTAGATTGTTCTGGTTTCAGTTTGGAAGCTTCCAAGCTGCGTTTGATTGGCCAAGAAATTGAATTTTAAATTCAAGAACCAATTATTAACAATGAAATAATGAATAAACAATCAGATACTTACCAAAGAAGATTTGATTACATTTGATAGGAAAGGTAAGCCTTAACTAAACACAATACTAACTTTTTCAACTCAAATTTAAACAATTCACGTAAAAACAAAGGTAAGCTTCAAAATATACATACAATACTAACTGTTTTAAGCATATATGATCTTTAATATTCAAGGTAAGCATATTTTTTAAAAATTTGAAGCTAACTTTGCTTCAAAAAGGTAATAATTAAAAAAACTAATTCATTTCAAAATTCTATTAGATTCCTCATTTCAGGTAAGCTTTTCCTTAAAAATACTAACCTTCTTCAAATCCTTTTAGATGGGCTTGATCCACAGCAGATCTTGGGGTGGGTAAGTTATTTATTCATCAACTTTACTAACCTAAATTAGAAAGTTCAGATTTTTGCCCTGAAGTTAATCAGGGGAATGGTAAGCAATGTTTTGATTCACAAATGTTTTTCCCAAGTTGCATTTCAGGTAAGTATTTTTGAAAAATAAACTATTAACCTTCAATCCTTTTAGATGGACTTAGTCTACAGCAGATTTTGGGTTTGGTAATTTTTTTCACTAAATTACCAGACAAATTTAAAAAACCAGACTTTTACCCACAAGCAGATCTTGATTTAGGCAAGCCATTATTTTCTAAATTTACTAAACTTGATTAGGGACTCCCTTATTTTTATTATAAAGCCAATCTTGGGCCAGGTAAGCTTTTTGATAACTTACTAACCTTTTTTTTTAAAAAAACCCACAAACTTTCCCCCTGCAGCAGATCTTGGGGTTGGTTAGTCATTTTTCACTAATTTTTACTGATGTTGATTTCAACCCCCAGATTTCTGCCAAAAGCAGATCCTGGCTTGGGTAAGGTTTTTTTAGTTTAAATAGATATTTTTACAAAAAACTGTTTCTCTAATTTAGTTTTTTGATCCAACTAGCCTTTTAAACCCAAATTTAACTTACTACTTTTTTAGTAATGTATCCTGGACTAATTGCTTAAAATTACCTATTAGAATCTAATTATTTTCTTTTTATTTTTTGCACTTATTAGTTTTTAAAAGAAACACTTGGTGGATAATTTGAAAAGCTTTATTGCCAAAAACTACAGATTATCACTCAAGAACTTTAAATTGTTATAGCAAGACTTATGCTTAGCTTATTTTATGCTGTAGATTTGGAAAATCTTTTTGGCATTTGTTTTCAGTTTTTAGATCTGACTAGCATAGTTTCAAAAAAATACTTGCCAACTTTAAAAGATCTAAAACAACTGTATTTCTTAAAAAAAGAGTATTTCATTATTGGTGGTTTTTATTAATTATATTTGCCTTATAATTTTTTAAAGATATCTGATTTTAAGCTACTTTGTTGTTTACCTACCAAAAAATACAACCCCTAAAGAATTAAAATATCCTTACTTTTTTTTAAAAAAAGGGGATGCCTTTTATTTCTGAGCTTTTTGCTACAGATTATAAGAATAAAAATACTAAAGAAATTAAGCCCAGCCAAATGAAGAAAAATGTTTTAGAAATATCCACAACTATCTCAGATACTGCTAAAAAAGTAAAAAGTATAAGCTTATGAGTGGAATCTAATGGCATAAAAATACTTATTTTAGAGCTACAATAAAAAAGATGAACATGTCGGAACAAAAATTAAACAAAACAAACTAAACAAAACATTCATATTTCAGTTAAAAAAATTTGTATCTTATGATAATGCTTATAGACTACATCAGCTAAGCCAGAGATAAATATATATATAATATTAATGGAATTTTTATAAATGTGTTGATTTGTCCTTTAAGATTCATAAATTTTTTACTTAAAGTAAAAAAATATTTCAAAAGTAATGTAGTTTTAAGATAATGTAAGAATTATTCAATCTCTCATCTCATATGTCAAAAGTGTAATCCATAATAAAAGTATAAAATAGACCCTTCTAACATTTTAATAGAGAAAGTTGTTAAGCATCTCTTTATATTTCTCTGATGTAAGTTGCACAACAAAAACAACTATTGTTTTTATAATAATGACTATAACTTTGTGTGCCACTAAATCATCTTGGAAAACTATAATAATGAACAAAATTAGATTTTTTACTGAACTAAAAAACACATTTATGCTAGAGTAGCAGAAAGATACCAGAGAGCATCTGTATAAAAAAAACTAACCATAACACAACTGTTCTCTTTTGGTACCCTACCCACCACTCATGGCTTTATACTCATTAGTTTCTGCTAAGTTTTTAACCACAGCTAAAACATTGTAACAATATATAATTATATCTAAATCAAATAAAGCTAATTAATAGCTAGGAACTGGAAACACAACTACTGGGCTGCGGTAAAAGAGTGAAGCTGAGTGTAGCACAGCTTTGCTCTTTTGGCAGCCTGCCTGAAACACCTTTTCTTTTACCAACTAGAGTTTAACAAAATAGTTTTAAAAGGCCACTGATTTAAAAAAAACAAAAAATGTGACTCAACTAGGATACCTGGACGCGTACCTAGGCGGGATGCTGTAAAAGGGCAAAGTAGGCGAAGCTCAGCTTTGTTCTTTTGGCACCCCGCCCACCACACCACGCTTGTCTTTTTATCCCTGCCAAGTTGCTGGGGAGGCTTTTTCTCAAGTGAGGGCCTGGAATAACTTTCCTGCTTTTATGTCCAAACGAGGCCAACAACACTATTGGTTGTGCTTATACGGTAGGCCGGTTCTGATGCGTGATGCTGCCGCAGGAGGGGTTGTTGGACACTTTGCAGTGTCTTGCGGCATCCCAGCCTGCAGCAGTTGTAATTAAACTAGATTTTATTAGAGCCGGATGTAAATTAGTTTGGTTCAATATTAAGGTAAGGCAAATGAATTTCTATTTTTAAATTTACTGATAGCCATTGGAGCTAGAAATGACATCATGAGTTATGATTGGTCAATCAGTCTATTTCTCCGCCAAGCAGAAAAGATTAGATTTACTAAGCCATTTACTAAGCCAAGGTAAGCCTTAACTAAACACCATACTAACCTTTTCATTTTAAACTAATAGATTCACTTTAAAACAAAGGTAAGCTTTGAAATATATACATAATACTAACTATTTTATGCATAGAAGATCAAGAACATTCAAGGTAAGCATATTTTTTAAATTCAAAGATAACTTTGCTTTATAAAGGTAATAATTATAGAAAAAACTAATTCTAAATCAAAATCAAATCAAGGCTTAAAATCAGGTAAGCTTTTCATTAAATTTACTAATCTTCTTCATAACCTTTTAGATAGACTTGATCCACAGCAGATCTTGGGGTGGGTAAGTCATTTTAACAGATCAAAATTACTAACATAAATTTAAAAAACAGATTTTTGCCCTGAAGTTAATCAGGGGAATGGTAAGCAATGTTTTGATTCACAAATGTTTTTCCCAAGCTGCATTTCAGGTAAGCCCTTTCTCAAAAGTACTAACCTCCAATTCTTTTAGATGGACTTAGTCTACAGCAGATCTTGGGTTTGGTAAGTTTTTTTTCACTAAATTACCAGCCTAGATTTAAAAAACCAGACTTTTACCCACAAGAAGATCTTGATTTAGGCAAGCCATTTTTTCTAGATTTACTAAACTCGATTAGGGACTCCCTTATTTTTATCATAAAGCCAATCTTGGACCAGGTAAGCTTTTTGATAATTTACTAACCTTTTTTTAAAAAACCCACAAACTTTCCCCCTGCAGCAGATTTTGGGGTTGGTAAGTCATTTTTCACTAATTTTTACTAACCTTAATTTCAAGCCCCAGATTTCTGCCTACAGCAGATCCAGGGTTGGGTAAGTTTTTTTAGAGTAAACAGATATTTCAACAAAAAACTGTTTCTCCAATTCAGTTTTTTGATCCAACTAGCTCTTTTAAACTCAAATTCAAAATTTTACTACTAAGGTAATCTCTTTGACTTGCTTTTTACTTTTATTATCTAGATCTACAAAATCAGACACTATCTTAACAAAAATAGAAAAAAATGATATCAAAAATCAGAGTACCCCATAGAATTTAACTTATATTTAAAAAGCTAATCAAGATCAATATGTTGTCAATAAAATATGCAGTCACCAACAAATAAAGACTGTATCTTAGTAACAAAGTGTGCTGCAAAATAATATATTAAGCCTATAAACTACAAAATAAAGTTAAGGAAACAAAGAGACTTTTATAACATGTACTTGATCTTTATTAATTTGGGGAATTATAATTTCCATTGGAGCTCAAAATATATACTGAAAATAAAGAAAATAAAAAGGGCTGCAGTTTAATTATGTGGGAAAAAATTCAGTATTCATCAGAGCTGTTGAGATAGATAACCAAGACCAAGTGCTGAACACGAGATTATGTACAAAACAAATCTTAAGTGGGCCAATTTTATTGTTAACATGTATAAAGTGTTGATTTTTTATGTGAGAAACTTGGTGTTATATGTTTGGGTTTGTCTGTGTATCTCAACAGCTCTTAAAAGTACTTTAATTAATCTCCATTCTCTTAAATGCAAAATTAAGCATAATAAAAGGTAGAAACTTCTAATAAAGCCTTGATAATAGTATAATAGAGTATTTACAAAGCATACACCCTTACTTCTCTAATTGAAAGTAGCAATCATAATAAAGATATCATTTTTATATTAAAAAATACTTTAGATATCATTAAATCATCTTTTAACAACCAGAATAGTAAATAAATTTAAAAAGATATACTGAACTATCAAAAAGGTATTTCTGCTAGGGAAGAAGAAAAATATAACTGAAAAGCTTAGCAAGAATGGGGCTGAGTTAGCACAGCTTTTTTCTTTTGGTAGCCTACTCACCGCTCAACTTTATATACTCAATGATTTCTCTTATTTTTCATTGGCAAATCTAAATAATTGTTACCAAGAAACCATAAGGAGGCTGCATATTTAAACAGGTTTTTACTAGGTGTGAGACCAGAGACGCATGCTAGCAGGCTGCCATGACCTCTGGGGTTCACAAAAAGATTTATGATAAAGATCATTAAAAAGCCAAAAAATTTAAAGTCCAAAAGATATAAACTTCACACCACTCTTTGATCATAGTTTTTACCAGCTATAACTGGAAACACATACCAGCGGGCTGCCGTAAAAGAGTGAAGCTGAGCGTAGCACAGCTTTGCTCTTTTGGCAGCCTGCCTGACACACCTCTCCCTTTACCAACTAGAGTTTAACAAAATAGTTTTAAAAGGCCATTGATTTAAATAAACAAAAAATGTGACTCATTTAGGATACCTGGACGCGTACCTAGGCAGGATTCCGTAAAAGGGCAAAGCTCAGCTTTGTTCTTTTGGCATCCTGCCTGCCACACCACGCTTGTTGCCCCTGGACTTCTCCTGTTGCTCAGGAAGCTTTTTACTATGTTTTTGATTAGAAAATCTTACCTTTTTTTACGTCCGTTCATGGCCAACAACACTATTGGTTGTGCCTATATGGTAGGTAAGTTTAGATGGTTGATGCTGCCGCAGGAGGGGTTGTTGGACACTTCACAGTGTCTTGCGGCATCCCAGCCTGTGGCAGTTGTAATTAAACTAAAAAATATTAAAAGTAGATGTAAACTGATCTGGTTCAATATTAAGGTAAGATATAGAAGAATACATATTAAAATTTATTGATTTTTATTGGAGCTTTATATGTCTTTATTCATTTTGATTGGTTAATTTCTGGGTCCAAACCTGTCTGACAACAGCTGACGTTGCACAACACAAATCACTAATCATTGGATAAAAAGGATACCACTAACTACTATGATTGGATGATTTAAAGCATAGGAGATAAGATTAGACTTGACAAGCAAGGTAAGGGTTCACTAAACTCAATACTAACTTTTCAACTCAAACTTAGATTTACTTCAAACTCAAAGGTACGCTTCAAAATATACATATAATACTAACTGTTCAGCTCATAAGATATAAAGAAAATATTAAAGGTAAGATCAAGCTTTGAATTTTCAAAGCAAACTTTAATTTAAAAAGGTAATAATTATTTTTGTTTTTTAAAAAGCAACTCATTCATTTCAAAAAGAAAATCAAGGCTGCATTTCAAGTGATTTCAAAAATTCAAAACAAAACAAAGCTTAATTTCAGGTAACTGAATCCTTTAAGCTACTAATCCTCTTTTCTTTTAGATGGACTTGGTCCACAGCAGATCAAGATTAGGTAAGCTTTTTTTAGTGATTAGTAAATTAACTAAACCAGATTTTTGCCCTGAATTAGATCTTGGTTTGGTAAGTAATTCACTATTCTTTTTTAACCAAGCTGCATTTCAGGTAACCATTTCCAAAAAAAAACCACTACCCTTCAATCCTTTTAAATAGACTTGGTCCACAACAGATCTTGGGGTGGGTAAGTCATTTTTTATTAAATTTACTTTTTTGATAAAAATAGCCCAGTTGAAACAAACAGTTTCTGTACCAGGTAAATTATGAAAAATAAAAATACTAACCTACATAATATATGCATCTAATATGCCTATTTCTTTATTATGAATTCTTGAAAACCTGTCCCAGGTTCAAATAAATAAATAAATAAATAAAAAACTATCAAATAAAGATAAACTATTTTTATAAACATATTTTTCTTTTTTATGCAAAAAAAACATAAGGATAATGTTAAGAAAGGCTTTAACCAAGAATATAACCTTATCAAGTTTGTACTTTTTAATGTTTTGAAGCAGTTTTAAAGATTTTCACCTCTTACTATTTCTATTAAAAATAAGTTCATATATGAGTACTAAGCAAAAAACAGAAACTTTTATGGCTTAAAATGTAATTTTGCCTATATGATAAAGAGATCACAGCCCCAAAGAAGCCCTTATTGGGTTTCTTTGGGGCTTAACTGCGTATCTGCAAATTTATGCGCATTGTTACTTTTTTAAAGCAACTTAAAAAATGGCTCAAAGAAATTTTAACCTAGAAGATCTTGATGCATAAAATCTTCATCATCTTATAGTCAACCCAGACCAGGGTAGTCAATATCACCCAAACCTTCAATGCAGTAATTTTTGCCTTTTATATTATGCTACCACTCAGTTCCGGCTTCCCAATGGTTGCTAGGTTAGGACCTGTAAAATCTGTTGAGATATTTGAGCTCAGGAGCCGGCTGGAAGGGGTGGTGCCATTCCTGAAAACCTTGCTGGGGCGGAACCCAATGCTTTCTTTAACAGAAGAGATACCTGGGTTCCTCTTAATATAGGTAGGATGGATGCACTATGTGGGCAGTGTCAAGCTTTACACTGGGCCTGTGAGAGTACCCGGGTTACTAGACCTACTTGTCTTAGGTTTACCCTTTGCTGCAATGATGGAACCATTCAGCTACCTCCGTTTGAACCAATTCCAGAAGAAATCCATAATTTGTATACACAACAGACCCGTCAGGCAATTAACTTTCTTGAAAACATTCGCCAATACAATGCTGCTTTGACAATGAATTCTCTTATTGCAGGTACATATTTTAATTTTATTTGACTACTATATTTTACATTTTATTTTTACCTTTTTTAGAGCAAGATCAGCGCTTGGGAAACAACCCTCAGTATGTTCCCTATTTTATTCATGGAGAATTATACCATGTGCAGTATTCATTTTTGCCTACAGAGGGAAAGAACCATGTGTACAATCAGCTGTACTTTATTAACCCTGAGCTTGCCTTACAGCAGCGTATGGAGAGAAACCCTGGCCTGAATGAGGAGACGCTTAGAATGCTTGACTGTATAATTTGCCAAGTGAATCTCTTTGTGCAGATCTATTGCACTGCCACAGAGATTGTTCAGGAGTACACACAAACTCATCCTGAGGCTGAAGCCTACCTCCATCCTAACTTGAACTTGACAGTTGAAGCGGGTAATGATTGCCGTACCTACAATTTGACCCAACAGCCTCAAATTGCTGCTTTGATGCCTGCTGCATTAGCTGCTGTAAAGGATAGTGAGCGCAATCAACAACATGTACTATTGCGTCTATGCACTGGGCGTACCAAACAAATTGATCCCACAGTTGCCAAGTATATGCCAACACATTATGTCCTTCTCTTTCCCCGGGGTGACTTAGGGTTTACCTTTGGGATGTATCATATGCATGAGGTTAGGGCTACACCACACCAACTCAGTATGCGTAACTATTACTGTTATTGTCTCTTTCAGCAAAATACCCAGCCAATGATTTTTTTCTTGCCCGTTGATTGTTACAGCAGTTTGTTGTGGATGCCTGGGCCTCCTGTGATATTACTCACCTACAATATATTGAGAATCATCAAGACATCTACAGAGCAGAGCTTTATAACAACCTTACAGATTATTATGCTCACACTGATATGACGCCCCGCATGAGATGGTAGGGCGCCAAACAATTCTTCCCTCTTTGCATATTGGTTCCTGCCAGCACATGCAGCAGCTCTATCAGGATGTTATGTGCATTGTCTGTCATCTTGGGAAGCCCACTCTCTTTATTAAATTCACAGTGAATGGTAGTTGGGATGAGATTTGATGTGAGATTGGCCCCCGCAAGAACCCTATGGACCGGCCTGATATTGTTGCCTGGGTATTCCATATTAAGATCAAGGAGCTGATCCAGGATATGCAGCGTGGATTCTTTGGTCCCTACCTGGGGCACTTCTGTGTCATGGAATATCAGAAGCAAGGCCTACCCCATATGAACTGTGTTATTTTTTTCCGCTCAACAGACAACTTTTACATGCAGTCTCAGAACATTGACCAGCTGATTTGGGCTGAGTCCCCCTATGGCTGTTACCCCTTACTACAACAAGCTCAGGCGTTTGGTATTGAGCTATATGATTCACACCCTGTGCAATCAGAATCAAGATGCATCCTGCATGCATGACTTTCCAACTGGCCGCTGCTGCTCAAAGTACTTTCTTAAACAGTTTCAAGATGAGATGGTCCTACCTGCCAATGGGTACCCAAATTATAGGCGTCACAGCCCCCAGAATGCAGTTGGATCAGAGACTGTGACGGGACTCAATAACATTGCCGTCAACAACAGCTGGGTTGTTCCATACTCTCCAGCTTTTATCTGGAAGTACAAGGCACATATTAATGTTGAAGCCTGTGTAAATCTCTGGTCAATCAAGTACATCCTAAAATACATCTCAAAGGGAGAGGACATGTACACAGCAACAATTGAGGGTCAGGCACCTTTAGCTGAAATTATACGCCAGCACCCTGATGCTGTAAATAACAAGGTCTGCCAGCATCTTCATGATTGATACATTGCCCCGCCAAAGGCTATCTGGGAGCTGATGGAGTTTCCTCATCACTCAATTAATCCTTCAATTATTTGTTTGGCTGTTCATGCTGAGAACCAGCAAATGGTTTATTTTGCACCCGGTGATAATGTTCTCTGCCAGGTAGAGAATCCTCCCAGAACAACCCTTATGGGGTGGATGCTTTATAATACCCAAAATGAGGATGGCTGGCATCTGCTATATTCTGATTTCCCCCAACATTAAACTTGGAATTCTGCCACTCATACTTGGAGAAGACGTCAGCAGCGTGAGCAGTTTGGACGTATGTACAATGTTAGCCCCAATCAAGGAGAACACTTCTTTGTACGGCTCCTCTTAACCATTCAGTGTGGATGCACAAGCTTTGCTGACCTAAGGACTGTTGGTGAAGGCCTTGAGCGCATAACCTATGCCACCAATTGCCTGGCATGTGAGGCTTTAGGTCTGCTCCGCAATGATGGGTACTGGCTGATTGCCTTTCAGGAGACTGCTGAAACCCACGCTGGCCACAGATAGCAGCTCCTATTTGTTCAGGGCCTCACCTCTGGAGACATTACCAATGGCTTGAGGATTTGAAATGAGAGGTTTGGGAGAGCTTTTGTGATGACTTGGAGCACTGGCTGCAGTTTCTGACTGTTCCAGAGGGCCTTCAAGATCCCCATCTTGATTATGGGCTTTTTCTAATTGCCTGTGAGCTTCAAAAGTTTGGTCAAAGCTTAGAAGCTTACCATCTTCCTAACTACAATCAAGGATGGGAGGATCCCAGAAACCCAGTTCAGGATTTCAATCTCCCAGTTGAACTGCCTCAAGCTCAGCCAGACCAACTTAATGCCAACCAACGGGCAGCTTTCATCCAGATTACTGAGCAGATTGCCCAAAATCCCACCCATGCACACTTTTTTCTTCAAGGCTCTGGGGGTACTGGGAAAACATTCATCTATCAATCTCTGGCTGCCCATTACCGTAATCAGGGTATGCATGTCATCTGTGTTGCCTCAACTGGCTTAGCTGCCAGCCTTCTGCCAACTTGACGGACTGCCCATTCAACTTTTAAGGTGCCTCTTAACCTGGATGAGAACTCAGTTTGCAACATTGGGTATCAATCTCAGCTGGCTACCCAGTTACGCCGGACAACCTTACTCATATGGGATGAGGCCCCCATGCAGCATAAAAATGTTGTGCTGGCCGTTGAGTGTACCCTCCAGGATATTTGCAACAACAAAGCTCTATTTGGTGGGATCCCTGTGGTTTTTGGAGGTGATTTTAAACAGACACTTCTGGTGATCCAACATGATGGTCTTGATTAATAGGTTGAAGCCTGCATCCAGCAGTCAAGAATTTGGCCCCAGCTTCAGATTTTGTTTCTGAACCAAAACATGCAGCTGCAGCTGCATCAGAATAAAGAGAATGAGGTTTATGCCCAGTACCTGGAAGAGCTATCCTTTAATGCTAGGCTTTATGGATTGATACATTTGCCTCCTTTTATTACCCAAGTTGCCAGATCTGAGCAGCTGACCCAGGCCATCTATCCCCCTGAACATCTTAGAGCCTCAACCCCCAACAATGCAGCTGTATTCTTTAAAGGCTGTGGCATCTTAACTGTCACCAACCGCCAAGTTGTTGAGTTTAACTCTAGGATCCTTAACACTTGCCCTGGAGCTTCTCATGTCTACAATGCCAAGAACCGTGCTGACCCAGGAGAAGAAGATGCTGCTGATTTGGTTACTACTGAGGTCATGCAGACTCTTAATTGTAGCAGCTTACCTCTATCTCACCTCACCCTGAAGGTTGGTGCTCCAATGATGATCCTTGAGAATATTTATGTCACTGAAGGTCTATGCAATGGTACAATGGCCATAGTCACAACTCTTTTTCAAAACACAATTAAAGTCACAATTATCTCTGGGATCTATCAGGGCCGCTGCTGTCTTATTTCCCGTCTAACAATGGTTGAGGAGGAAGAGTTCATTTTACTCTACAGTGCTGGCAGTTTCCAATCCGCCTAGGATTTGCCATGACTTTCAACAAATCTCAAGGTCAGTCCTTGAGCCACGTGGGTGTTGATCTCACACATGACCTCTTTTCTCATGGTCAGCTCTATGTTGCTCTTTCCTGTACCACTGATGTGCAAGGCATCGCCTTAATTGATCCAGATCATAATTGCAGTCAGACCCAAAATGTTGTCTATCCAGAAGTCCTTCTCTGCCAAGCTCCTCAGCCTTAGTGAGCCTTTAAATACCTTTTTTAGCACAACAAACTTTTATCTAGACACAATATCAATAAATGCTGAAAATTCTCATCATAATAAAGTTATTACACTAAAAATTTAAAAAGTTATTAAAAAGCAACTATTAACGTCTATATCATAGAATAACTTATAAACTGGAAACACATACCAGCGGGCTGCCGTAAAAGAGTGAAGCTGAGCGTAGCACAGCTTTGCTCTTTTGGCAGCCAGCCTGACACATCTTTCCTTTTACCAGCTATAGGCTTTAAACACATACCAGCAACAATCATTAAATGCTTTTTACCAGATTTAATTGGAAACACATATCAGCAGGCTGCTGTTAAAGAGTGAAGCTAAGTGTAGCACAGCTTTGCTCTTTTGGCAGCCAGCCTGACACATCTTTTCTTTTACCAGCTATAGGCTAGAAACACATACCAGCAACCATTATCAAACACTTTTTACCAGCTATAACTGGAAACACAAACCAGCAGGCTGCTGTAAAAGAGTCAAGCTGAGCGTAGCACAGCTTTTATCTTTTGGCAGCCTACCTGAAACACCTTTCCTTTTACCAGATATAGTATAAGATAAAGATTTAAAAGTTAGCTAATCTAAAAACAAAAAAAAATTCAGCTAGGATACCTGGACGCGTACCCAGGTGGGATGCTGTAAAAGGGCAAAGCAGGCGTAGCTCAGCTTTGTTCTTTTGGCATCCTGCCCGCCACACCACACATGTTAAATTTACTGCCCCCTTCAGATTACACTATAAACTTCCTTTTTTAATTGTTACTTTGTGATTGCTTGTCCAAGGACAGCTATAAAGTTGAATTACTACTGTAGAATTAGAACCTGTTGGCCGAAATGCGGGATTGTCAACTCCAACAACCAAATCCCAAATTATAAATGCAAGCAACTCAGCTGAGTTTAAAAAATGTTAAATAAAATCAATAATTCAATTTGCCATCTTATTTAAATTGATAAATTCTAAATCTCATGAGCAGATAACTCAACAAGGATAAAACAAAACTCATCAAGAAAATGTGGGATATATGGATCAGAAATGCTGGATTCTAATGTCCAATTTGATCTTCTCTATAGATCTAAAGAATTATAGACAACATGAAATAATTAATAAATATGAGTTTTCAGGATTGTCAAACCCAAGAACCAAACTTCAAATCATAATTGAAGTTTAATTAAATTTATTTTATAGTAATCTCAAACAGAAGCCAAAGAATCTAATGTGAATTCACACCAATTCTTTTAGAAATCATTGATATCCTTTAAAAATAACACAGTTTCCTTTTAGGACAACTAAAAATTAGATACATGTTATTCACCAAATTAGGCATACTTAACAATAAAATTAACTTAGCTATACATTACTTTATTGAGTTTAGCTTTTTAAAAATAATTTTATTATCCATTTCCTAACAGCTAAACTAGAAACTGCTTCCTGGGTTCAATGAAATTGTGCAGGAGTACACTATGTCAGGGATCCACCCACTTGGAAGTAATCTCCCAAGGTGGTGAATTATAGCAGAGGGATTAAGACCAGTAACCAAGGAACCCACAGGCAAGGACACCATGCCCAGATGGAAGAGCTCCCCAACCAGGCAATAGCGGCCTGAAAGTGGATTGAAGCGTCCAAGAAAGAAGTAAGCTTCTAGATAACTCAGGAGGAAGGCAGAGGCCAATGGATGGAAGATCTGAGGTTTGACAATTGAATGACTGGTCTGATAGTTCTGAGGCTCTTCCTTCTGAGGTGGGTTGTGAGACAGAGGTGTGGCAGTATACCACACCCCAGGGATTACTCTTTGCCAAGAACTGTCTAGATACTGAGTTTTGGGAGAAGTTCCAGAATTAGCTTGCAAACCTATCAAAATGCTAGCAAACACGGCCGGCAACAAAAGCATACAAAAGAACCATTTATACCCAAGAGACTCCAGAGGAGGAGTCTTGGGTAATATCATGAGTTAGAATGAGGGAAGGTTTTATTATTGAACTAGAAATATGCAAATACTTCACTTAGGTGAATATAGACTTTATTGATTGAACAAGTATTGAAATGTAACTTACCAGCCTTATATAGCATGGTAGCAAGAAAATGGTTTGAAATAAAGAATAAAGAAGATCAGGAATTTGGAGATGCATCTGGGGAATTAGGGGCAACTGGAACTCATATTATGGATTTTGTAACAAATTTAAACAAAAGAACCTGATTTCAGACACCATGAAAATCCTTGCTATGTTATCTTGCTAATAATTAGCTAAACATGACCCAGCTTTCCCCAGCTGATTGCTGGAGAACCAGAGAAGGGAAGACAACAGAAAACGGGTTTTCTGAACCCAAACCCAAGGTTACAGCTTCAACTGCTGTATAGACGTCACCATTAATAGATTGAAGTGGGTTCAAAGTTGTTTTGGCGCAAGGTGATGGTTGAAGCCTTCTTTTAAAGGAAATAATTAATCAATAGCAAGATTAACACTAACATTAGCATCTAGGCGACCAATTAAGCCCATGAAAGCCTTGGTTTTGATCCCTGTCCCTGGATTAAAACAATAATTAAATTCATCTGGAATGGTTTCAAAAGGTAAATTAGCACCAATACTACTAACCAATCTAGGTTTCCCATTATTTCTAAGTAACCCTGAATTAGAATCCTCCTTTGTAGTTGGCTTTTCCAAGGTGTTGTTGACAGGAATTACCTGTAGAAGATTCCTGACACACTAGGTCTGCCAATTGTGAAGGCTCAGCTGATAGCAACTCCCAACCATCTTATCTCACCCAGAGCACTACCCAGGAGTATGTCTTCTCTCCTGTTTTATCTAGAATGACCTGGTTTGTGCACCATGAACATGAAGCTAGTAATTGAAATTCTGCACTGACACCAAAATCCAACAGCAGCCTATTAAGCCATTTTATCACTCAGGGAAGTGAAAAGCTGGAAACAACCAATTGAATGAAACCATTTAGCTCTAAAAATATACATGTTTTCCTTCAGCCAATTATCCTGCAAGATACAGAAGAAGGCTCATCACATTCAAGATTGTCCAGCAAATAATAAAAATGTGAAATGCTCACATCCCTTGAAAAAATTGCAGTCACAATGATATTTCCAAAGTCTGCTGCTGCAATCTTAAAGGGCTATTTCAAATATGAACTTCCTTGTGTTCTGAGGTGCAGCGCAGACACACAACAGGGAATCCTAACCTTAGGATTGGATTTGTACTAAATCTTGGTTATATGGCAGGGAAGGCTATGTAATTACCTTGAGGCTCTAATTGAATACTCTCTACTAGTTGTGGCTAGAGAGAGGTGCTGAAGTACTGGGAAACACAAAGACAAAAATGTGAATAGAACTTAATTTTCATTAGTGAAAGTAAAATAGGATATATACTGTGTAGCTTTACCACAAAACAGTACATGGACGGTAGGATCACTTGCCACCAGTATAAGTGGGGCAGGTGAGTTGCAGGGAATTAGGAAACTAAACAGTTAAACTTCCCAGTTTGGTAACAGACTCATTTTGAGGGGCAAAAGCAAAAGCAAGCAATTTGTCCTTGAAATAACCCATCAAAGGCAAAAGTGAAACATGTGAATGACAGCATTCACAACATCCCTCCCAAGAAGAAACTGACTGATTCTTGTGAAAAAATGAGCAAAGTTCTATCAAGCCACAAAGGTTTTGGGTAACATGAATCATATCACACCCCAATCACAGAGACAGCAAGGAGAAGGAAGATACTATTGTAAAGCCACTTCCCCTTTGGCCCTGGATTGGACTAGTTTTCCTTGACACATAAAGAAATCCAACTAAAAGCCAGTCAAGCCTTTGAATTCTTTGGCTGACTTGGAACACAATGTTGATTAAAAGTTTGTTTTTGTGTATCCCTCCCAAAAAACCCTCCTCTCTGATGCATTTCACTTGTGTGTCCCTAGAAAAAACATTGATAAGTTAGAATTTTCAGGGTATGGTGTGCCATTATTTGATTGGCTGTAGTGCAACTTTCTAAAGAATTTTCAACACCAGGCTAAAAATTAGTTCAAATTTATTAGTCTCAGATCCTCTGCAGAAATCTTGTATAGGCAGCAAACAATCAGATTCCCCTTCAGAAATTAATCCAAAACTTCCCAGTCTCCCTGGCAATAGGCTGCAAAAATCATCACCCAGTCAACCAGGGGGTCCCACAACTTCTAGTGGCACTGCCAACTCAGATATTATCTCTTAAAAGACAAGCAGGCCCATTTTGGGTCCCTGCTTGTCTATTTTCAATAAATAAAGGGTTTAATTTAAATTTATTAGCTTTTTGGACTCTATACTCTGGAGTCTTTCTGTCTAAAAATATTAGTAGAAATATGATTCCTCTTACCTCCTTTATCTTCTCCTGGCCTCTGATGGGTTTTCTAGCTCTTCTAGGCTTAACATTAGCGTCAAAGCCTTATTATTTATCTGCTTTTACTTTTGGTTTTGAGTTTAAATTCAAATTTCAGTTAGTTTTCTATATGAAAATTTACTTTTATTTTGAAATTTCAGTGTTTTTGCTCCTAATTGCTTTAAAAAGTATATATAGCAATATAAAACACTTTTCTGGCATGTTTCAAGGAAGCCAAACTCTGCTAAAGCCTCCTAAGATCTCAAATTTTGCTGTAGCTCTCCTGGTTCTCTATTTATTTTTAATTTTATAAAAATTATTTTGTTCATATGGGAGCTCTCTAAATTTTCCTGCAGAGTCAAATATGTTGCTCTTGTTTGTGAATTTTGTGATTTTTACTCTGGCTCTCACCTTGCTCCTGATCTGGTTTACCTCTCCTGAGCTCTGGAACTGCATTTCTTCTTCTGCCTACCTAGTAGGTGAGAACTCCCTCTCAACTGTTGTCTCTTATAGAAAATCTTCCTGAAAAAGCCACTGACTTGATTTTCACAGGCGAGAATCTGGGTTGCAGCCTAACTTGTGATGACATGGAGTTTGCCCTGCCCACTGCAGTATCAACAAGTTATTAGGATGAGGAAACTCAACCACCCACCCTTATAAAATTGAAAGGCCTTCCTTCCCATGTTGGTGTGCCCGTGATTCCAGAAGTTGCTCCCAAACACACTTCCTGACTAATTGCTGGTACTCTCCTGATGGGACTGAATGCTCACCTCTCTCAACTGTCCCCTGTTGTGTCCTTTTGAAAGCCTGTTTGAGTGACCATTACAGTCCTGCACTGGATGGCATCCTGGTGGGCTTCTTCACTGGGATGGGAGCCAAGCTCAGAAAAGTTTATCTCCCCTCTCTCACAATTCTGACAAATATTTTTTTGTTAACTGATTTTCCATCAAATTTGATCCAACTGTCAAAAATGACAAATTCCTGCTATTAATTGGCAAAGAAAAAACCCAATTTTAATATTAAAACCCTAGGCCCCTGTGGGCTGCCAGACTGTGTTTTTTGGGCTCAAATCAGAAATATCTTTGACTTTGGAGAAACCTCCAAAATCCACCAGTGTAACACCTTCTACGCTCAAACCTTGCCTCTTGGAGAATTCACTTAGCTCAGCCAATGAGATCAACAACCCAGATGATGTCCCTGCAATCTCCCAGGCTGCCGCTAATAAGACACCACCTGCATTAACCTGATACCAAGGCCTGCAAAGAGATGTCAAATTCATTGCCTCAAAAGAGGAATTCAATATTTCCTGCCCCAACCCAGCCAATGCTGACTCAACAATTTTGGGTGCCTCTGGGAATGTGCAAATCCTTATAAGTACCACCTCTTGTGTAAGAATAAAGTGGCAAGAAGAACTGTTTAAAGATAGGTGATAAGGATAAATTAAATGAATTGTCAACTGCTTTAAAAGTACCAAGCCAAATTGGTAGGAGAGGCTGATTAATTTTGCGCCAAAATTAGTATAGCAGAACACTGGCATGAGCACAGAAATAAGAAACTGCATTTTGAGAGGCAAATCAGAAAAATATGATGGTTGTAAAACCAGGTACAGGGCAGGCCACTGCACAGTGAGGGACTCTGTAGCCACCGTCAAAAATGAGGTTATTAGACTATCAATAACAGGGACTAGAAGGCCCAAGTGATCAAGCATCTGTTTAAGCGGCCATTCCAGTCCTGCACTGGATGGCATCCTGGTGGGCTTCTTTCCCAGTATGGGAGCCGGGATTATTAAGTTTAGCTTCCCTCTCACATACCTACACCAGTGTTCCAGGGCCTTGATTTTGGCCCACATTTCCTTATTGTAGATGGAGTAGCTTCATTTAGGCAATATCATTTTTGTGGAGTAATATGCTACTGGGTGTATAATACCATTCATTTCCTTATGAAGAATCCCCCAACCCACTTCAAAGCTTTTTGTGTTGGTCTTGAGCTGGAAAATATTGGTTGGGTCAGGAATATCAAGTACTTCTGCAGAGGTAAAATCCTCTTTAAACTTGGGGAAAACCACTGTGAAAGCAAGTGATCATCTAATAAGAACTTTATCTGAACACAGCATGGTCAAAGGAAGGGCTACAGAAGAAAATTTTGATAAAGTCTCAGAATTATTTTGCCAATATCAGTAAACTTCTCACATCTTTGCAGAAATCTGAGGTAGTCTAAGTTTTTAACATCTATCTTGTCCTTTTTCATGACAAACCCATTCTTTTTTACTATGTATCTCAGAAACCCCACCTCTTTCTTGAAGAATTTAAACTTTTGAGTTTGACATGTAGGCTAACATCACTAAAAAATTTCCAGGATCAGGTTTAGATGGTTAAGGTGCTTTTCAGGGGTTTTGCTATAGACCAGGATATTTTCAAAGTAGGCAGCACAGAATCAATCAAATATTTTTCCCAGGAAAGAGCTAATCAATATAATGCAATGTACTGAGGTATTGTACAGGCCAAAAGATTTGAGTACTCAAATAGGACATGTTGGGGCTTAATGTGGTGTATAAACATTGCTTAGCTGTTCAAATCTGATTTAGGGTGTCCAAGAGATTGATATTGGAGTAGATCTTTGCTCTTGTTAATACATCACAGAGTATATTGGAAGTTGATATCAGGTAGCAGTTATAGATTGTAATGTTGTTTAATTTTTGAAAGTTTATTCAAGTTTTATAGATATGTCCTTTTTTTTTTCTAAAAAAAATAGCATGGGGACATGCAGAGGCTCTGATCAGGCATATGAGCTTTTTTAGAGTTCCCTCAATGTGTTTATTTAAGGCTTCTTGCTTTTTGTTGTTTGAACTTATATTAGATCATACAATGACAGTTCCCTGTAGGAGATCAATAAGTAGTAATATTATAAGTGCTTGGGTAGCTTAGTTGCTTCTTTTTCACTGAACACCTACCTATTTTTCTAACTGTGGGCTCAGAGTTTCATGGTAGGTTTTAACACTCCAATGAATCAGGGAATTTAGATAAAACAATATGATCTAGCTGAGATAAGGTGAAGCCAGTCATTTTCACAGCAGCTTGAAATAATCATAAACCAACAAATAACCTGGATAACCATTTTAACGCAAAAAGTTCCCAGCAAGTTCAGAAAGTGAATAAAAGATAGGAAAGTATACTTTCATATTTATGAAATAGTGAGATGCCACTAGTTGATGCCACCTGGGTGTTATAACATGTATACTTCCTGACAGTTGTTTACCTGGGTGGTATCAAGAACACAGGTTCTGTATCTGAATCATGAAGATCCCCCACAACTTAGGATGAAACTCAATGCCATAGCAGAAAATGATATGTTTTCTTTTCTCTGGGATAAGGATTCTTTGATTACAGGTGAGAAGGTAGCAGTTTTAAATTAAGAGTTGTTTTTAGAAAGAGAAGTGAAATTAATCAAAGTTATTAATTCTTGATGATGGCTTGTTAAATCTGCTATCAGTGGATCCTTTTTATATGGCTTTAGAATGTATGAGCTTATAAAGTATGAGTACTGGGTACTTTGATCATGAGCCTTGGGATGGGTTCTTGTTGTACTCTGCCTTGTTCTATTAGATTATACGGCATAATATTAATGTAAATAACAACTTGATGTTAATCAACAGTGTAATCAAGTGATTTTCCAATCAATTATTAAGGGACAACATAACACATAATGTAGTTTAAAAAATTAGTTGTAATCCTCAATCAATAAAAACTCTGGAATTTCTCCTGGTATTAATTCTTCAAGCTCAATTCAACCAGTGGCACCAAGACTATTGTTCTCTTTAAGAACAGTCATAAGAATCTGATTGGATACTTGATATACTGTTGATATTTTTGAAGAAAACTATCATCCCTTGCAGTAAATGTTGTGGTCCATAATTCTTCATCCCCTTTGCTTGAACCCATTGATATTCATAATATATAGAATTTCTTGATTTCCCAAATAAATATCATTTTTTACCCTTCAATCAATTTTTCTGTCTTCAAAAAGTATTTACTATTGTTTTCACAGGCATAGAAATAGAATTATAATTAAGGAGCTTACTACCAAAAGATCAATCCATGGAAGCTCTCATATTTTTAATAATGTCATTTGGCTTCATTTTCTGTTTCTATTAGGTTATTGTTTTTATCATGTTTGAAAAAGAATGAAATTATTTATCCTCATTATAAATTACATTGCATAGATTGTCATGGACCCACTTGGCAGGGAATGAACTCCCTAGCTGATGGGCCAAAGCCCCTACATTTGAACCTGATATTACCAAGCCAATAGGAACCATGACCATTGCAAGATGTCCAAGGTGTCCTAGGTAAGTGACCTCCAAACATAGAACTGAAAACAACCAAGTAGAAGTTACCCACCAAATAAGTCAAGAGGTAAAAGGAGGCGTAAGGTTCAACCAGAGTAGGTTCAGTAGGTGGTGTATTAAACAAACGGCCACAGTGGGATTTAAGTCCCCAATGTCCAGAAGGGTATTTGAACCATCCATGAGCAAGGGATTCCTTCTGGTGGGCGTCATCAGGGAGGAGTTGTACCAGTCAGTTGTAGGAGTTGGATTTTCCAAGGCCAACACCACTGGCAAGAAGTAAGCTAGAAACCAGGATAGGAATAGAATTCCTCTCATGGCTTTAAAAATGTGTTTTATCAGAAAATGGAGGAGTAGCAAGGAGTGGAATAATCTTTATTGTTGGAACATTTGACTTGAAGAAAGGTTTAGAGCTTATATAGCTTGAAAATAAGGCTGAGTTAATCATTTTAAATTCACCTGTTTTAAATGCAACTTAAATAATTGCTTAATTATTCTCAAACTAGCCTGGTGTAAGTAGAGGAGCCAGAAAGATCTCACAATGTTCATGCTAATCAGGCAGTATACAGGCAGAAGATCAAGTAGTGAAGAGTACAGAGCTTGAACTAAAAGCAGAGAGAGCGGGTCACCAGTTGATTGGAAGGCTAGACGCAGCCAATCAGGAGCAAAGCGGTAAGTGACGTTTACAAACTTATTATTAAAACTTTCAAATTCAAAAGGCGTTTTGAAAGCAAAAACTAATTGAATTACAAGGTAATAAAAAGGTAAATCAAATGTTTGTGTTGATCTGGTACTAACAATACATTCATTAGCAGCATCCTGGGTTCAAATCCGGTTCTGCAAGGTTTCCAAAAGCCAAGTATCATTATTAAGTCTGTTGTGTTGTGTTTTTGACTGGGTGTCTTCCAAATCTTTGTTCTGGTGTTGGTTTGAAACTATGTTTTTCCAAGGCTGTCAATAAGAGTCAGGTAGTCAGGGAAAGAATCCCTGACACTATCCTCCCCAGGAAGGCCCTTCCCTTCCAGAGTCTCTTTGTAGCGGGAGAGAGCTTCAGGTGTGTTCTCCAAGTTTTCTTCTGGTTCCCAGGAGTTAGATTCTACCTTGGAGTCCTTTCATTTTCCAGGTATTGACGTTTTCCTTGAGAGATGTGGTGATTGAGTATGTCCTCTAATTCCCACTCAGGGGTATGATTCAAGATAACAGGAGGAGGTTCCTTGTGGTTTAGGTCAGATGATAAACCCTTGAATTTAGTCAGAAGGCTGATGTGGAAAACATCATGGGCTGAGGAGCCTT